>JAOYRS010000044.1:7437500-7825000 GCA_032432895.1 Dryadula phaetusa
TGCTTAGGGTTCAACTAAGCAGTAAAGTTGTGCTGTTAAAATCCTTACGTCGAATTCGTTTATGCGTCCAATTCAGGGCGGGTAACGCTCAATCGCTCCCGAGACGGCCCGAGTTTCAGGTTAGCTCGTACATAGCTAACAATCGACGGGTAAATTAGGGTAAGCTTATATATATATATAACATAGCGATTCAGATATTTGGTTAAATGGGGTGTTTTAAAATTGTCTTAAAAAAACACTAATTTAAATTGTTGAAGAATTGTTTTGTTTCATCTTTGACACTTTTTTTATTATCTATAATGTCTTCTGAGATACTTATCAAATACTAAGTTTATAACAATATGCTTATTTTGTTATACCAACTATTATTCTATGGGGTTGCTTTTTTTGTTACTATGGCTCCGAGAGCAGCCCACGCAATCTGCCACTAGTAAGTTTTCCGAACACCCTTTCGTCATTTGACATTGCCCTTTTAAGATTCGCCTCCACCATCCCCACGATTGAAATATCCATCGCTTGGCTGATGAAGTTCGTCGTTTGCGGCCTCGACTATTGTTGCCACTATTACTTCTGTGTCCTCATCAAAGTTTATGTGAGTCGTCTTGCCACAGCCCGGTACCCCATTTATCCAGGATAGCTTTGGTAGTTTCCAATTTATGAAGGCTGCGTTTGGTTCAGGATCGTTTGAGATACAGGATACTCGAAATGGTGTGCGTAGATGGCGGCTCTGGCTTCATCGAGTTCCACTTCCGGGAGGCTGATGTTCCCTCTCTGGAAGGTCTGCATGATCTTCTTTATCTTCGTTGTGCTTACCTCGCGGGTCGCCTTTACAATGGCTAGGAACTTGATGTATGCCTCACATGTTCACGTGTGCTTCTGGCTGGTGTGATCTCACACATCATAAAGAAGTCAAAACAAATTTAACGAAACAATTCAAACATAGACTAAATTCTATAATTAAATCAAAACTTAATTCGCAAAATATTATAAAAGCAATTAACAGTTTTGCAATACCGATTCTTACGTATTCGTTTGGAATTATAGCTTGGATCAAGACAGAAATCTCTTCATGGGGACCAAGCTAAGTCTGAATTACGTCGATAAGACAACGTCGAACGAATGGTTTAGACGCGATGAACTAGATAGAGCCATATTGACTGACAAAACTGAACCATACAATAGACCGGATATCACGCTAATCGACAAAGAAACTAAAATCGCACAAGTAATAGATATTGCAATATCTAATTCTCATAATTTACAAAATAGCTTCTCAGAAAGACTTACTAAATACGAGGACCTAAAGGCTGAAATGATAAGAATGAAATGGAAATTAAAAAAAGTGACAATAGTACCAGTAATTATCCATACCTATATAACGCCTGTGGCGTTATTCCCAAAAATCTTCACCACTCTATTGATACATTAGAACCCATATACCTACTCCATTTTACAAAAAGCAGTGATTTTGAACACCTGCAGAATAGTTAGGAAATTTTTAAGTATCCAACATCATAATTAAAATTCAGTTCTGGCTTGCACATGACTTAGGTCAGTGATTGTCAATATAAAGGTATGTATAGCAATATACCGAGAATGTAAAATAAATAAACAAAATATTAATAATAAAATTCAACCACTCATCCTGATCGACCATCTGATCACGTATTGGGCGGACACACGATTATCAAATTACTGGCGTGGCCAACGTGGCAATGGTAACCCATTAAATATGGAGACTAGATTAAGAAAGAAATTGAGAGGGTCGCTATCCGAGGGCAATCATCGGAGCGTATCCGGAGCTGACGCTGGGTATTTCAGCATACGGACCATCAATGGTGAGGAGTTGAACAGGCAGGATCCTACCGGAGCTTTACAACCCGAAGAATTGACAGCCAAACATTTACATACAGATACAAGTAGAGTCAATAGCCCAAATGAACCATACAATGCAGGTACTGCATCGTATCATCCCTCGGTACAATCGTGACCATGTTGGTCAACCGTGCATACAGAACATGAAAAGGATACAAAACCTAGAAAAAGTTTAAATACTTTAAAACAGAAATCAAGCAGGATAATAAGGTATACCAAAGCATAAAATAGGAAAACTCAAAATAATATGTTTGTCAGGATTGAAAAACAATTCTTCAGAAATTTATTAAAATCTCAAAACACAATTCTGTTATATAATGTAGAAACACCAATAGAAGAAAAACTACCGCATTATTGGCCAGGTATACAGGAAGAGCAAATACATCATAATAATCATGTAGTTTATTTAACAGAGGAAGAACAAAGATGGAACGATCTCAAAGTCATGGAATATATACTGAAATAACAAAAGGATATCTTCTTTTGTTCTGTTATATATAAAAAAGTTACAGATGAGATACATAATTCATAGTCACCAGGTATAGACAAAATATTTTATATAACTACCTATAACCTATATTTGACCTAGGTTTAGGTTTAAAAAACTCACTTGTCTTCACAGAACATTAGAAAAAAATATAATAGAAAACATCTCAGGCCAGCAAAATATCCCCGAATTCATTACTACTGCAATAACTTATAACTTGCCTAAAAATGCACCTGCAACTGTTCTGGAAAATAATTATTATAAAAAATATAATATGATCGTGCTATACTCGCAGATAAAACAATACGCTTTAATAAGCCGGATATTAAATTGCAAGATCAAATAAATACAATTACTTTTTTGATAGACATCGCAGTCCAAATTACCTACAACATTCAAGAAATAACAGCTGAAAAAATAAATAAATATGCAGATCCCAAAGAAGTAACTTGAATTTAGAAACAAAATAGCAATAGCAATAGTAATAGCAATAGCAATAGCAATAGCAATAGCAATAGCAATAGCAATAGCAATAGCAATAGCAATATATAATATAATAATATTACTTGGCATAAACGGCTATTGGTTATAGGTAGGTATATAGGTAGGTTATAGGTAGTTATATAAAATATTTTGTCTATACCTGGTGACTATGAATTATGTATCTCATCTGTAACTTTTTTATATATAACAGAACAAAAGAAGATATCCTTTTGTTATTTCAGTATATATTCCATGACTTTGAGATCATTCCATCTTTGTTCTTCCTCTGTTAAATAAACTACATGATTATTATGATGTATTTGCTCTTCCTGTATACCTGGCCAATAATGCGGTAGTTTTTCTTCTATTGGTGTTTCTACATTATATAACAGAATTGTGTTTTGAGATTTTAATAAATTTCTGTAGAATTGTTTTTCAATCCTGACAAACATATTATTTTAAGTTTTCCTATTTTGTGCTTTGGTATACCTTATTATCCTGCTTGATTTCTGTTTTAAAGTATTTAAACTTTTTCTAGGTTTTGTATCCTTTTCATGTTATGTATGCACGGTTGACCAACATGGTCACGATTGTACCGAGGGATGGTACGATGCAGTACCTGCATTGTATGGTTCATTTGGGCTATTGACTCTACTTGTATCTGTATGTAAATGTTTGGCTGTCAATTCTTCGGGTTGTAAAGCTCCGGTAGGATCCTGCCTGTTCAACTCCTCACCATTGATGGTCCGTATGCTGAAATACCCAGCGTCAGCTCCGGATACGCTCCGATGATTGCCCTCGGATAGCGACCCTCTCAATTTCTTTCTTAATCTAGTCTCCATATTTAATGGGTTACCATTGCCACGTTGGCCACGCCAGTAATTTGATAATCGTGTGTCCGCCCAATACGTGATCAGATGGTCGATCAGGATGAGTGGTTGAATTTTATTATTAATATTTTGTTTATTTATTTTACATTCTCGGTATATTGCTATACATACCTTTATATTGACAATCACTGACCTAAGTCATGTGCAAGCCAGAACTGAATTTTAATTATGATGTTGGATACTTAAAAATTTCCTAACTATTCTGCAGGTGTTCAATATCACTGCTTTTTGTAAAATGGAGTAGGTATATGGGTTCGAATGTATCAATAGAGTGATGAAGATTTTTGGGAATAACGCCACAGGCATTATATAGGTATGAATAATTACTGGTACTATTGTCACTTTTTTTAATTTCCATTTCATTCTTATCATTTCAGCCTTTAGGTCCTCGTATTTAGTAAGTCTTTCTGAGAAGCTATTTTGTAAATTATGAGAATTAGATATTGCAATATCTGTTACTTGTGCGATTTTAGTTTCTTTGTCGATTAGCGTGATATCCGGTCTATTGTATGGTTCAGTTTTGTCAGTCAATATGGCTCTATCTAGTTCATCGCGTCTAGACCATTCGTTCGACGTAATTCAGACTTAGCTTGGTCCAATGTCTCCCATGAAGAGATTTCTGTCTTGATCCAAGCTATAATTCCAAACGAATACGTAAGAATCGGTATTGCAAAACTGTTAATTGCTTTTATAATATTTTTCGAATTAAGTTTTGATTTAATTATAGACTTTACTCTATGTTTGAATTGTTTCGTTAAATTTGTTTTGACTTCTTTATGATGTGTGTGATCTTGGATTGAATATAGCCCAAGTATTTGTATGTCTCATTTTTCATTAATGAATTCATTATTTCCCATTACTCATTAAGTATTCCTGCATATAATTCTTTCCTGCCTTAATTACATTGATTTAACATTTATTATTATTATTGTTATTAATAATTATAATACTTTATTGCATACAAATAATACAAGATACATAAAGTTTTTAGTTTTACAAAATATAGATATATGTGCAATGACTATATTAGGAAGGTATTATATATTTAGGTATAATATATTATATTAATCATTCCACTAAGAGAAAAGTTTACTTTGTTTGAAGAGAATTAATCAAGTCACATTATCACTATAATAAATTGATTTAACATCGACTATAATAATCTAACTTAAGTGGTTGTTAATTTGCTTCTTGGATATCATATAATACTTGGAATTCATTTTATTTAAGTTTACCTAATTCAACACTGCATGAGTTCTATTTTATCTTTTAAAGTTGTAGTAAAGCTTATACGCTAGAAGGCAATTTTTCCTTTCCTCGTGCAACTAAAATACTGTTTCAATTTTTAAAAGAGCAGTTTCTTAGTAAAGATAAGAAAACATTGTAAACCTACATAAAATATATATTTTATTTTTCCAATATTAAAATCTCAGCAGGGCATTGTGGGTAAAAACATTTTCTTGGTTTAAATGAACTGAAATAAGGGCATAATGGTAATATGGCGTCTATTGTCTAACTTTTTGGAACTCAGCACTCACCCGAAAACTTGAGAGCGACTATTAAACTTTACGAGGCATCGTGTCGCTAAACTTTTTAATAAATTCATCCATCTGAAACCAACGACATTACTTACAGGTCCGGAACGACAAAGGCAACACCATTTGTGAGCCATTCCTTCATCTATCAGAGTGACACGTAATCAAACAATACAATAAAACTTCTGTACCGAAAAATACTTGAAAATAATTCTCCATTTAAATTCTGGGAGGGCATCTAGTGCGTTCACAAAAGCTGCTCCGGAGGAAATAACTGGGTTCCTGCATTAAATTTGGAATTGTAATAGACTGAAATAACGAAATGAAACGTCTAAATCTATCGCCTCCAGCAAGATTTATTTCTGCAGGTACGCTCACAAACGTGTTTAATTGTAAAACTTATATTATGAGCCGTCGAACAAAATTACTTCTAGAAGTTTTATTTTACCGTAGCTATAACTAAGTTATATAAGAGAGAAATAGATATTTAATTTTGATACCTGACTTTCTTTACATTTCTTGCTTAGAATTTTTGTTGTTTTCATTACTTTATATATAATTTGTATGTAAATATAAAAATAAATTTTCAAGAACATCCGAGGAGATTATTTTCTCTAACTCATTTGTGATTATGCGTATTACACCAAGCTTGTTTAAGGTGCCCCGGGCGCAGATGTAGGCATCGTTATACTTCAGAACTCATAACGATAATTGGACTCATCATCACAGTCATTATTGTGATCACTTTAGGTTTCCTTCGCTCGGTACATATGTATATATATTATATTTAATTTAAGGTGACATTATACAACTCTGGTAACATAGTCAGTTGTAGTAATTGTATTTATTTCTTTTTACAGCTTAGGAATTGTTCTCGCAGCAGAACACTCAGAGAAAGCATGTTGTCGAAACAGTTTAATCTCTTCTTTACTGTCGATTTAACGTAAAATTCCCTTGGTAACTTATTAGTAAAAGTAAAACGCGGTGCGCGTTTTACTTAAACGCGTTTTACGTAAGTTCTTTAAAAAATGTAAATAAGATATATTTGTACAATCACTCCGCTGGAATCATCATACTTAAAATATATTTTCATTTCTTCCACTGCGCCAATATGGCTTCGCTCCGCAATTCGTTTTATTGTTTTGTGATAAATAAATGAGTAAGTATTTTTATTTTATTTATCGAGCTTTATTTTCTTTGGACATCCATAAGTCAAGTGGTACAGATGGGATTACTCCTTTAGTGCTCTGTGTGTGTGTTCCTGAATTGACACCGGTGTTAACGCGTTTATTTCAGCACTCTTACTAAGTCGGCGTAGTACCGGACTCATGGAAGAGAGCTCTAATATACCCGATCCCGAAAAAAGGCGACAGTTCCAATCCGATTAGCTACAGGCCTATCACTATTACCTCACTGCTCTCCAAAGTGATACAAATCATAATCAACAGCCAGCTTCTAATTTATCTGGAGGATCAACAGTTAGTTAGTGACCGTCAATATAGTTTCCGCTATGGTCGCTCAACCGACTATCTTCTAGTTTAAATGTCCCACCGTTGAGCTCCGGGCTGTTAATAGCAAGTGAGAGGACCTGGCAGTTATTCTGGACATGGCGAAGGCTTTTGTTCGAGTGTGGCACGAGACGTTCCTTCATAAATTTTCCGAGAACTTATGGTCACCGGGTTTCTCTTTCTTTTGGTTAATAATAATAATATAAAAATCCAATGATATTCAATTGCACGTGATCGAAGTCGTGGGCATAGCTTATTCTAAATAAAGTATAAATATGAAATCATATCATGTTTATATTTTTTATTAAATATCGATTATTTTATAAATTCATTATTTAACTACCCTAAAACATAATATTGTAGTAGCTTCACGTTTTTAACTCGTAAAGCAGGTTAGATAGAAAGTACCCAGTACCATGACACCCTGAACACTGCTTTCCGAAAAATTTGAAACATTGCATGTTTAGGGGCGGAAGTCCACATCGCACATTGTCTCACCAGAACTTGAAAATGAAAATAATTTCAATATATTCATTCCTTCGGAATCGTATCGTCAACCGATCGCGTATATAGTCAGACTGCGCCAAGACCGGCCTCATTTATTAAAACAATAAGTAAATAATTGGATTTAGTTTAGGTCGAGCCCTATTTCCATATGAGTATATGAGATATAAGTGGAATAATCCCATGTGATTCATATTACAGTATGCTATAGCGATGGCGGTGATAATCGTTGACGTATGCAGATTTCTACTATTGTTCAGAGAGTAAGGTAGCGATTTCATACAGGAACTACAAATATACTTTGAATTTAATAAAAAATATTAATTTAGATAGTGAAATTTTTCAGTTAAAAATTATTTTAAATGACGGAGTTTAACAAAGGCGATACTAAATTTAGAATAGTTAAGTGTATTTAGAGACAAAATTCAGAATCATTACGTTATATAAATGGTTCAATTCACATAATTCACGTAGTTTTTTCAAAATTAATATTAAATTACTTACTAAAAAAATGTACATTCTTTTTCACGCGTCAATAGTGTTTTATTTAAAAAGCTAGAAAAATATAAAAAATATATGTGCATGTCGTTGTAAACTTAAATACAAGAAAAAGCCTACACCTACATAATTTCATAAAAAAATACAAAAATGTTTTAAAATCTGCTGAATATAAACGCTAAAATATTATAACATAACTTGGCACTCCCTATAGCCTTGCATATTGAATTTGAAATAAACCGCTTGAAGGGGAAAAAGGAAGTGACAATAGTGATGTCAGGGTGGACTCGTTTCTCAGGTGGGAAGCCTTTTATTATTTACAACCTATTTTCACAGAGTGTTTGCTATAAACTTTAGGCTGATTTCGCAAAAATGAGATCTGAGCATGTGGTATTAAAGATATAGTATAGTGAGCCTTTTACCTCAATACTTATTTTACGTTTATTTTGCGACTCCGCGACATTTTATGAAGTTACAAAAACCTAGCCATTAGATAATGTATACATTAATATATTCATTTCTTTCTTCTCATTTTCTAAGTCATATATTGTATGATAAATCAGAATCAACGATTTCCTCTAATGTGCTCTCTTACTGAGTGAATTAAAGTTACTGGGTGTAGGAATTAAAAATTTGTCATGACATAATATATCTACCTACATATCGGAGAAAAAAGTCTTACGGGCGTTGAAAAAGATACAAATAAAATTCGAACGTAAGTAAAGAAAAACTATGTTGCAGACGATAGAATTAAATAAAAATAATACCCTGTGATTGCCCATATCATACATACCCATTATCATGTTGATGTAATATAATGATCGTGCAGATGATATAACTTCATAAAAAAAGTTATTATATATTTAAAAGACTAAAATATTAAATTAATTTTAAAAATCTAAGAGGAAATAGTATACTATGGTATCATATTTCTTGTATAGTGGAGTTTCTCTCTTTATTTTAAATGTTTTTACATTACTCTTTGTACTGGAAGGTTGGTTACTTTTAAAAGAGGACTAAAAGTCCTTTTTAGAATATGCGTATTCAGACGGTACCTATTGTTAGACTAGAGTTTTGTTTTTCGTGATATTTGGGTCTTGTTTCATACGAGGGCTTCATTTGTTGAGCTTTTACTTTTATAGAAATTATTTATTATTTAGAAATTTATTACTTAACAGTGATTAACAAATATAGGTATGAAGTTATAAGTAAGTATTTTACTTAAAATAGTTTTATTTTAAAAAGCAATATTATGTCATGGAAATCATAGCACAGTACACAATATAAAAATAATATTCTTCATATTTATAAAAGCAAAAGAGGTTGCACAATTTTATTATGTAAATTTCAAGGAAATTCTTGGATCTAGTACCATTTTTCCTCCTAAGGCTGATAGTATAAAAGAATGCCCAAGAGGGTAACTAGAGAATAGTGAATGGAATGCGTTTTATAATATTATTAATAAATTACTATATTATTTTACCTGGATTTTTAAATGAAAAGAAATAAAACATATTTTTAATACTTGACATATCTTTTTTAATGCCATTTTTCCAGGAAAAAGAGAAATTTGTGTAATTTTTAATACTTCTTAATATATATTCTTAGCACACTGCTGTCTTAATATAAAAAATACGTAAGGGGTGCTGTCATCAAAAGTAGTATTAGCTTCATGCTTTTATCCCGCATAGCAGGGTAGACAAGGTAGGTAGGAAGCATTAGTGTCAAGACTCACTCTCGGTTCTCTACTTTCCGCTGAATTCAAGACATTATGTGTTGAGTTGCGGAATTCAACGCCGTAGTTCGTCTCACCAGAGCGAGAAAATTAAAGTAATTTAATTATAATTATTCTCACGAGTCGGAATCGTACCCGCAACCGATCGTGTTTTACAGTTGAACGCTATCATACAGTGCCACGACCGGCCTCAACTTTAAAAAGATAAATAATTTTCGTAAATTTAAAATTTAATTATTTAGTTTATATTAGATTAATTTATCATCTTTATGTATATTTTTTTCCTATATATAATTAGGCGACCACAAAAATCTTATAATTTTAATGTATATATAATTTCTTTTACGCAAATAAGTGGTAATAACGGCTCGACTAACTTATACAATGCCAAGCTATTACCCACTGAGCATATTCAAGTAAATCGAGTTAGTAAGTGTGTGAAATCACACAGTTATTTATCACCGCAAAACTCGGAACGTGATGTTTAATTCCAAATGAGTAGGCCGGCATGAGCAACTCATCTCACCGGAAGCAGCCGCGCCAACGCGTTTCAATTATTGTCAAACGTTAATTAATGTATTATATTATACATTTTATTCTGTTAAGAGTTGAGAAATTATTTTTTTGTTAATAGTTTGAAATTTTATTTAAGCCTAGTAAATATATAATATTAATAGTCAAAAATCTACTTTATATATGGATGGAGGATTATTCTTATGTAAAATATCTGTTATTCCACTTTTTTTTATTAAAGTTGTATAAACAGAAAATGTGTTTAAGGTAAAGCTAACGGAAAAGCTATCTTTAATGGTGACTAAGATTTAATCTTAACTTACTTTATCTAATTCCATTAAAATAAAGAATGCAATGAATCAGTGGCAATAGGAACTTTTAAAGATTAATTCTCTTGATAAAATTTATTTCAGAAGTGGTATGTGTTTTCCGGAAAGGCAAGGCAAACAAGCTTTTTTGTTTTTTTTTAACGCTTTTACCTCGCATATCAAGGTAGAAAGGAAATACCTAGTGTCAAGACACTTCAAATTCTACTTTCCATCGCATCAATGGCATTGCGATTTGTCTTACGAGAGCAAGGAAATGAAAATACTTTAAATATAAATATTTTTGAAAAAACCGTATAAAAATTTGAACACAATGAGATTCTCGCCTCTTGAAAACCGTCCAAGCGCTCTGACCGCTAAACCATACGTTCTACTACCAGCTGCGTCGAAATTCTTATACGTTTGTTATAACTTATTTATGTTCTTAGCATCCTTGTAGAGAGATTTCTATAAATTTCTACTACTTAAATATTATTTAGAAATAGTCATTTAAAAAGAGGCAATGCTATTTTATTTCATTATATTTACTATTTTTAAAATGTTATTCCACGCAGGATTAGAAAACATTTTTGAAAAAAACGTATAAAAATTTCGAATTTGCGCCTCTTGGATACCGTCCAAACGCACTGACCGCTAAGCCATGCGTTCTACTACCAGCTGCGCCGAAATTCTTATATGTTTGTTATAACTTATTTATAAATTATTTGTTAATGTATTATTTTATTACAATATTTTTTCAAAAATCTTTCCTAATCCTAAGTGTGGAATAACACTTTAAAAATAGTAAATATTTTAAATATAATTATTCCCGAGAGTGCGAGTTGAACCAATCACATTTACAGTTATACGCTGACCCACTTTGCCACTACTGGCCTCTAGGCAACATTTTAAAGATTAACAAAAATATGAATGTATAATATAACAAATATTATATTTCAAAATACCTTTTTATATAACTTAACAATATTTTTGAAGGTTGCAGTATTTTTGTTTGCGTATGACATTTTTATGTTCTATGATATAAAATGAAAATAAATTATGTGAATATGTCTGTATTGAAATGTAATCTAAAACTTAGACATGGATAATGCGACTTGTGCTACTTTTGTGGGTCTTTCTATTAATTTGGCTCAGTAGACAAGCGAGGCAGAGGTCCCTGCGGGCCAAAGCTCTGCCTTTTTATGGGTTTCTTTCAAGGCAACAGCTCTTTAATGTCCGTTAAGGAACATTTTATCTTTCTTAGTTTGTCTTGTCAAAGGAAAAGGGTTCCGTGTGACACATTTCGGAAAACGGAAAAAGATAAACCGTGTCTTCGGTTTTATCAAGTTTTTCCGCTTTGGAGATTTAAGCGTGTATTTGAAATAAAAGATCTAAATGAAGTTTCTCGAGGGTTTTATTAACTTTTTGTACGTACAATTTATCGTTCCAAATATTTATTAATTGGTTTATGTTTCAATACTTTTCGTACTTTTTGAATAATGTTGTTGAGATTAAGTATGCATGTTATATCAGGATATAATTAGATGATTAAGTCGCCAACGATTATGCTTTAAATTATCTGTATAGTCGAAATGTAACTGACCTCTGTATGTACATGAATGAGATATGAAATAACTAAACTTTTTTAATCTTGGAAACAATTTAAATAGATTTACATGCAAGCAGAATACGAATAGAATTCAACACAATTGTGTTTTAACAATCTTCCCTTAACATTTAGTGTTATTTTTTTATTTTAATCTATTCATTAATAATAAAGAGAACAAATTTGAAGTATTTTGTCAGTCAAAATTGCAAGAAAATAACTGTTTTTTTTAAATTGCTTAAAAATTATGTTTTAACTGTAGGCAAATGATAGTTTTTATAGATTTTTTAAAGCAACACTTTCACAGCGACAGAACCGCGGGTTAGTCTTATAACATATATACTTTTACTTTATATACTTTTAGGTACAAGTTTCAATACTAGGAGGTAGTAAATGGAATAGTACTTATATCAAAGGTTCAAGTCAACGCAAACGAAGTTGCGGGTGTTCTTTAGTTTTTAAATACATTGTGTAGGTACATACATACATTTATATGGCATTAATGTATTATTTTATTAAAATCTTTTACTATTTCTTGTTTTGAAATTTTTTATCAAAATAGATTTTCTATAATAAAGGGGTTAAATAATATTTTTTTACGTAATTCTATAACAATTTCATAACTAACAATAGCCAGAGACAGCCTAATGTCACGACACTCGGACTGCCTTCCACCAAAAATCGAGGTATAGCGTGTTGAGTGGCAAATTTTGTATTTCATTGAATTTGAAGTGATATATAATGATATACAAGACAATCATCTCAGTAAGGTAAATAAAATATTAAAAAATATTAATTTAATTTTTAATATATTAGTAGTCAAATGACTACTAATATATTAAAAATTAAATTAATATTTTTCCGATATTATGGAAACAAACGAGAAGTCACTAGATATAAAATATTTATAGACAAAGAATTATCCTATTAACATCGGAAACTGCGCGTTACATTATATAAATGAATCTAAAAACCAAATTCTAGCCATTTCTTCATATAAATATACACAATATTTATTACCGTAAATATTCACAATATTTATTCAATTAAAATTCACACATTTATTGTTTGTGAGATTCACTAAATATGTTACGACATATACATATATATATATATATATATATATATATATATATATATATATATATATATATATATATATATGAGACTTATATTTAAAATATTTATAGTTTTGAATTTTAAGATATTTATCACATTTTTACGTTCAGTCTATTCAAAAATCGTCTGCGTTTTGAATGCAACTTCATAGAAAAAGGAATAGAAAGTAGTAAACCTTTAAGGTTTTATTAGTTTTCCTAATGTTAAAAAAAACCTTCTAATATAATGAAAAATAGCACTTAATAAAAAATTTGGATAGTGTTATAATTTCTTACTTAGTGAACCATCTAATCAGCTCTAATTAAATCCTTCCTCTATGTCAGAATAAATAGAGGGCATCCATTGTCACCGGATTGCCGTTTTGCAGAACGGCCGATAATGGAAGCAATTAAAATGTATGGCGGCTTAACTGCAGCCCTGCACAAAATTAATTTATAGTCACGCTAAAATAACCCCAATTTTGTATCGCTTAGTCCTCGCCTTTATTTGACTTGTAATCACCGGAATTGAGGGTAAGTGTAGCAATTTGCCGTGTGATGCCGGCTTAGAATAGCATCACCCCATATCCTCCCGCGGGTGTCGTAAGAAGCGACTAAGGGAAAAATCAGGGCATGGGCAGCAGCGTGGCCCTGTCTAACATAAACACCTACTGCGGTCACCAACCCGCCTGCCAAGCGTGGTGACAATGGCAAGATCCCCCATGGAAACAGCGCCAAAAATACGGCCCTCAGTGCCCGGCAGCCCCGCTATTCCCGGCCAAGGCAGCGGTCGTGGTCACGGCGGGGCAGAGGGTGCTAAGAATCCCCGGAGTAAAGGCTGCCGAAAACAACATATGTATTTGGCAACGTACAACGGACGTACTATTCGGCTGGACCATCACCTCACAGAACTGGAAGTAGAGTTAAGTCATATAAAGTGGAGTATTCTGGGGTTATCTGAAGTCCGAAGAGAGGGAGAGGATACAATAACCCTTGACTCTAGTCACTTGCTCTACTTCCGGGAAGGTGATAGGGCCTCCCAAGGTGGTGTCGGTTTTCTGGTCCACAGAGCTCTTGTTGGCAACGTTGTGGAAGTTAGTAGTGTGTCGACCCGGGTAGCGTACCTCGTAATCAAGCTTACCGACAGGTACTCTCTGAAGGTAGTGCAGGTATATGCGCCGACCTCGACACACTCCGATGAAGAAGTTGAAGCCATGTATGAGGACATTACTAAAGCCATACATGGTACGACCTCATGCTTCTACAACGTGGTCATGGGAGACTTCAACGCTAAAGTGGGAGTACAGGAATGCGACGAATCGAAGATTGGACCACATGGGTTGGGGTGCAGAAATCACAGAGGGCAAATGCTGGTCAACTTCCTCGAGATGCAGGGGCTTTACTTGATGAATTCCTTCTTCAAGAAGAAGCCCCAAAGGAGATGGACCTGGCAAAGTCCAGATACTGTGACAAGGAACGAGATAGATTTTATCATGGCGGACAGAAAGTATATATTCAAAGATGTCTCTGTGATCAACAGGTTTAACACCGGCAGCGATCACCGACTCGTACGAGGCACTCTGAATATATGCTTCAAAGTCGAACGAAAACGCCTGCTGAAATCTACTCTCCGACCTACGCCGCCCCAAGTAGACCGTGTGTCCAAGCAGTTCCAATTGGAACTGCAAAATCGATTCGACTCGCTGGAAACCACTGACGATGTGGACGAGATAAGCGACAGCGTGGTGAAGACAGTGTGTAAACTGGGCCGTAAGCATTTTCCGCCGACGAGTACCACTAAGCAGTCCAAACTTGCTCCCGAAACCCTGGATCTGATGAGGCAGAGACGGGAAATGCCATTCGCTCAAGCAGCTTCTCCAAATCAACGGGCTCTCTCTAGGCGGATAAGGAAACTCACGCGCCGGGACCTCCGTTGCTCAAACACGAGAAATATTACAACCCTCATTGAGCAAAATAGGGGGTCCAAAGTTTTCCAAAGACCGCTAGGGAGAAGCCACCTTGCAAAGCTTAAGACAGCGGATGGCACAATAGTCACGTCAAGACCCCAGATCCAGAATGAGGTTGAGAAGTTCTATGGGCTGCTCTACTCATCGCGCACACACAAGCCTATAGCTCAGGACACTGAAGATCCACGTGCACCACTGACGCGCCATTACTCGGAAGACATCCCGGACGTTGACGTAAGTGAGATTAGTGCGGCTCTTAAACAGCTCAGGAATGGGAAGTCCCCGGGTGATGATGGCATTACCACTGAGCTCCTAAAGGCTGGTGGACTACCGGTCCAAAAGGCCTTAGCAGAACTCTTTAATGCCGTCATCCGCCAAGGCATGACGCCAGAAGCGTGGTCCAGGGGTGTGGTCGTCTTATTCTTCAAGAAGGGTGATAAAACCCTCCTAAAGAACTACAGGCCGATTACACTCCTGAGCCACGTTTACAAGTTGTTTTCAAGAGTCGTCACGAATCGTCTCGCCATCAAGCTCGACGAATACCAACCTCCGGAGCAAGCCGGGTTTCGAAAAGGCTACAGCACCATAGACCACATACATACTGTTCGGCAGATTATACAGAAGACCGAGGAGTATAATCAGCCGCTGTGTATGGCATTTGTGGACTATGAGAAAGCGTTCGACGCCATCGAAACCTGGGCTGTTTTGGAGTCCCTGCAGAGATGTCAAATCGACTGGCGATATATCGAGGTGATGAGATGTCTCTACAGCGCTGCGACGATGACCGTCCGAATCCAAGATCAGCGGACAAGACCTATTCGGCTCCATCGTGGGGTGCGACAGGGGGACGTGATATCCCCGAAACTGTTCACCAACGCGATGGAGGACGTCTTTAAAACCCTGAATTGGATTGGACGAGGCGTCAACGTCAATGGAGAGTATATCTCTCATCTGCGTTTTGCCGACGATATAGTCATCTTTGCAGAGACACTGGAAGAGCTACATCAAATGCTGAACGACCTAAATGGGTCCTCCCGACGTGTTGGTCTTGGTATGAACTTGGACAAAACAAAAGTTATGTTCAACAGAAATGTCATGCCGAGACCAGTGCGGGTCGAAGGCGTTCTTCTTGAAGTTGTACAGGACTACACCTACCTAGGCCAGACAATACAACTTGGCCGACACAACTTCGAGAAGGAAGCGGATAGGAGGATTCAGTTGGGTTGGGCGGCATTTGGCAAGCTCCGTCGAGTCCTTACGTCAACAATTCCGCAAAGCCTAAAGACGAAGGTTTTTGAGCAATGTGTCCTACCTGTAATGACATACGCTGCCGAGACGTGGACACTGACAGTAGGGCTGGTCCACAGATTTAAAGTCGCTCAGCGAGCTATGGAGCGAGCTATGCTCGGGGTCTCTCTCAAGGATAAAATCAGGAATGAGGTTATCCGTGAGAGAACTAAAGTAACCGACGTAGCTCGCAAAATCAGTAAGCTGAAGTGGCAATGGGCCGGTCACGTCTGTCGCAGGACCGATGGCCGTTGGAGCAGACGAGTCCTGGAGTGGAGACCGCGTCTTGGCAAACGTAGTGTAGGACGCCCTCTGGCCCGCTGGACTGACGACATACGCAAGGTTGCCGGAGCGGGCTGGATGAGGGTTGCGGAGGACCGGGATGTTTGGCGCAAACTTGGGGAGGCCTATGTCCAGCAGTGGACTGCAATTGGCTGACGATACGTAGCAATTGTACGTAATTACATACATAAAAACGTAAATTTTAGCACAACTTGCTATTATAATTTTTAGATCAATCGATGCTTATATTTCTATTTCCCTGCGTTAGTTTATGTAAAAAATATTGATCAAGAACTAGTTTTATTTTTCAAATTAATGATTTCCTACCTGTTGAGCTCAAATCGTGGGATTAGTTTACGCCTCGTAACTTTCGCATTTTTGCGTAACTGAAAATCTAAGTTTGATTTAATAACAAAAGTCAATGCCGATAATAAAAAAATCAACAATTATATTATAGCAACACGTTCACACTTATCAAAATTCTTTACTTTACCGAATGTAAATATTCACGTCAATATACCGTCACCCTAAAGCAAGCAAAACGTCCCTCCGTCAATTAGCGCCGGACTCTAACTGCTTAATGTCTCAATACAACCTTTACATTTGATAAGCGTTAAAACCATTTCACACGGATAATACATGCTATTGGTCTTAATTGACGAATAAACCCTCATTTGAAACGTTTACCGATACAGTAGAAAATGAACGCGTTTTATTATAGATTTATTTATTCTATCAAGGTTTTTTTCCGCAATTACTTTTTATTTTTTATAAAGAAAGCAATTTGCTTTATCTTGCATAGCAGGGTAGTTAGAAACAACTTAGTGTCAACACACTCCGTTTTTATTTTCATGTTTCATTTTTCATGTTCAAAGATATAAAAAACGTAAACGCGATGTTCGTTTTGTTCGGTTCGTTTTCTATAGCTATACAAAGTAAGGTGTTAAGTTCCACCACCCAACATGTTATATCTCGATTTGTACTAAAGGCGGAGTGCGGAATATTTTAAGACTAGACACTTCCTGTCTACCTGCTATACGGGATAAAAGCGTGAAGCTAAAAAAAACCATATTAAAGTTACTTGTATATAATTATTATGGATTAAATATCTTCGCTTAGAATATAAAGAGGAAAATTTTGTATCATCTTTAAATAAATCGATAGAATTAACGAATTAAACAAATATTACCTATACAGTAATATATAATCTGTACGTATATAGGCCATAGGGCTTGAAATGCCATAGGTATTCATTTTTCTTCTGTAATTTACATATGAAACGTATCAGAACAAAGATGTAGTATTATATATTTAACAAGCTTTGCCTGCGACTTTTATCCTTGGGTAATTTAACATCTCTAGGTTAAGTTTTATCTAGCCGTTCAAAGTATTCCAGGAAGATATAGACACATAAAAAAAATGTTAATTTGGTATATGTACTGTATGTATTTAGTAAAAAGCGGTTAGTATGGTGCAAAATTTACAAAACAGACACTTAAATTTTATTTATTTGTGTAGATTAATTATATTTTTAGTAATAATGCTACAGTATAATGAATTCCATTTACACGTAATAATTATTTACTACTGTACTATGGCATCGTTGAAACCTGAGGTACGTGTTGTCTTAATCATTTCACTTTATACAAAAGTGTACGTCACATAACTATCAGAATATGTGTTCATTTTATTTTAATGTTTATTAAATTATTAACTTAGTTATGCATCATTATGAATTAGCTTTTTGCATTTCTTCTACTCTTTTGTCTAAATAATTACAAAAGTTTTTCCTAAAAAGTTTTTTCATCACGTACCTGAGTAGGTACTACTACATAGAAATATTGAATAAAAAAATAACGGTCCAAGTTATAAGTATATACTTTTTTTTTCTAAATTGAAAACAAAAAAAAAATATACGAAATCAGATGTAAGATTCAGTAAAACTAATTTTATTCACTCTGAGATATATTTAAAGAGCAAAGAGGATCAAAATATTATAAACTAAAATATATAGTATCTTCTTAATAAACACGCTAGTGAGAATAATGATTTATTATTAAAAACAAACTTGTTAAACCTATACTTGATATATACGGCCTAAAAAGATCTCTTCGAAATTCCCTTGCATTTTTAAAATCATTTAAAATACTATGAATAATATATATCAGGCCAATAACAAATTATCCATTTGAATACTTAAAGAAAAAAAATCTAATTTTCTATAATGCCAGGCAATTAGGGGGGAGTATGTCTAACTGCGCAGCGGATAGGGGCTTGAAACGAAGCACTGTAATTCTATTAAAAGATTAAATAATTCAAGCAAGTTCAAAGGAAATGCGCTTTCACAAGTAAAACGAATCAAATACCTCACAAAAAAGGGAGATAGATCTAAACGCATTCGCTTATCTGTGGTTTGGTGGAGCCGAATTATTAATAAATATCGATATAATTAAAAAAACAAGTATGAATAATCTTCAAATATTAATTTCTTTTAATTAGGTATATTAACCCACATAATACATACATATATATATATATATATATATATATATATATATATATATATATATGTAAATCCAATATCAAACAAAGTTAATATATTTTTATATTTTGCAGAGATTTACATACATATAAATATTTAAAATATAAAAAAAATATATTAAGATGAGGTTTCCTATACGTCCATCCAAAATTCATACACAACTATATAAACAATCAATTTAACCTACTACGTACCATTTGCATTTTAAATAAAACATTATGTCCAAAAATATCGGACAGGACATAAAAATATCCATCGATTGTCGCAGAGTACTTCACTAAAGCAAATCGCTCTGCAGAGGCTTAACATGAAGAGGCCGGTGTGCAATAAGGTGCACAAATTAGAGCAATTTAACTTTTGAACGTGTCTTATCCACCATGTATCCTACATTGAGGACGGAACTTAACGAGCAAATGAATAACTCGAATTAGTTTGAAAGGCACTTTGTAAAGAGTCCTACGCCTTTATATGAATACCATTTTTATTTATTCATGTTCTCGTTTTGTAACTTTTGTCTATTTAGAGTTATTGCACGTTAAAATATGCGTAGATTAGGAGATGCACAATACGTGATGGTCTAAGGCATCTTAAGTTGCTAACGATATGTTCATGTAAAACTGAAGAAATATTTAAAAAATAATCTACGGTCAAAGGCAGAAAACAAGTTCCTCACCTTGTTTTTATTTTACAGGGAAAATATTCTAAAAAAATGAATTACATCAGGAAATTTCATTCAATAATTCAGGAAATATATTTACTTCTTTTAGATGTATCAATAATAGGAAGTCAACAGTGTCTTCCTATAATTTAAATAGTGCTTTAATTTTATTTAATATATTCTAATATTTTTATGTTATTCCTAATCTTTGGTTCCGAACATGCACGCACAAATACACATCATTGTTTCGAGACGATTTATCTTTCATACAGCCTGTATGCTGCGTTAAAACTAACAAAATTTCCTTGCACATAATTTTCATAAAAAAGGGCACAAAGTTTTTTCTTCACAACTTATATTATATTATAATGTATTTGATATTAAAAAATATAACAATAATAGTACTTATTGAACATATTGGAATTTAGATCGGTTGCGTTTTGAATATCAGCATTCTAGTCTATCAAGTTATAATGATACTACTTATTTTTCGACTTCAAAGAATTTGATAATAGATTTTATTGTGATAGGGACTTTTTTTTATTTTTTCACACTTTTATCCTTTATCCTGTATAGTGTCTTCCCGTATAAGTTGTCAGACAGAGCCTAGTCTCAAAATACTCCGTTGATGGCTTTCCGTCCGAAATCCAAATATTGCGTGTTGAGTTTGACATTTGTTTGTCTTACCACAGTGAAAAATAAAAATAAATGTTAAATACTTTCCACTTCGAGTGGAAATCGAACCCGTAACCAGTCGCGCTAACTGTTACACGATGTCCCACTGCACCACGGCTCACACGTATTCATATATCTTTGGATGCAAAAACGTTTTAGTGCGAGATATAAGCATATAAAAACAATCAAAGCAATGAGTAAAATCTAATCTAGACGCTGTAATTTAAGCTTTATTTTATTATTTGAAGCAATAAAGAAAAAAAACTGTTTTGTAAGAAATAGAATATACGTTAAATTATTACAAAAACGTTACAAGCAAGTACTTGATGTTACAAAGCGTTTTGATTCCCTTTTTCATTTTAAACTTCATTTTCTTGGTAACAATGGGAGCTTTTTAAAAACAAAGTTGTTTCATTGTTCGTTTCAAATTCAAAGCCGGAGCCGGCCTCCGGATGATTTCTAGTAATTAGGTGAAATTTTCCTTAAAATTGCTCTAAAAACATCCTATTGAAAACAGATAAAAGATTTTTATCTTCGGCTCACCGATCGTTGATGTAAATAACGAACTCATTCTATTTAGGGTTTTTGCAAAGGGAAATTGCTTTATGATTTATTGGTGGAGGTTACTTAAATTAGTTATTCAGTGAAATTATTTATATTTAAAATTATAATCGACTTTCTTTAGAGCTTGTAATTATTATGTTATTTATTTTGTTTCATTAATAAATCACGGCTCTTTAATAAATATTTAAAAAAATCACAATTGTGATTTTAATATTAATAATAATCATGGAAAAGGAAAGAATAATAGAATTCATGGTCCTCTGAACTGCGAACTTAGCATCTTATTGTTAGTACCGGTGACCCTGTTAATTGATTTGGTATAGTAGTTTTAATGAAAATATTACTCAAAATAAATATAATAATAACAATAATTTTATTACTAATATAATGTTTCTACGGGATTTTTAGTATTATTATGAAATATACAATTAACTTTGTATTAAGTGCGAAGAATTGAGAAAAAGAGTAAAAGCGAAAGAATTGAGAAATGAAAATAAATTTGAAATTTAATCATAACTCGGAGTTGGAATTGAACCCATAACCAATAGAATTTACAGTCAAACGTTGTTCTAATGCGCCGCGATGGTCTCAAATGGAATCAAATTACCCATTTTTGTTGGTTTAGTTATTAAGAAATGAAATAACCTTCACAAGTCAATTAGTTCATCGTTCAGTTTGGTCACGACTTCGGAAACTTTATAAACAACGAAAAAAATTGTTAAGAGAAAAACAATTTACGAAACAGAATTTCAAAGCTTAGTCTATTAGCAACTCAGATTTATTTTTGCATTAAAAAGGTTACTTTATAATACTGCTTTGTATCTAGTTCTACCTCTTTCTTAGTTATTTCAGGTTTTCTTTGTAAAATTAGTTGCTTGTTAAATGATAAATCATTTTTAATTTTATGATTTCTTTTGCTGTTGTTTGAATTTTTTGAGTTTGAAATTAAATTTTAAAGTAGTTTTAAAATTAAATTTTAAAGTACCCACTACTTTAAAATTTAAATTTACAAGACATCATCATGTATTTTACTTATTTATGAAGTTATTTATTAGGAACGAACATTTTGAGTTTGTATTGTTATAAAAAATAACGTAACCTTAAGAGCTAGATCCACGCGTTCATCCGTTTGGAATTTTACATCTTTGTATCTTCATTTCATTATTCTTAAATAATAGTAGTCTAAGTTATTACTTATTAAATCATGTAGCTGTGAATACATGCATATGGATTTAGTAAAAAGCAGTTACTTTAAAACTACGAATATAAGCTCTAATTTTTCATTTGTATGTTGCACTATACGTTCGTTGAAATTACTAATTACTATATATTTTCATATATATTTTGACACGAAACTAACTATATTTTAACTTAATTACTTGTTTAAGAGTAGTCAAAAGAAACTAAATGTTTTATATCTCTATAAAGATGTCGTAGAAAATAATATCCTTTAAAATGTCTCAAACTAACCTCTTGAAAACCTGAAGGTGGCAACAGCCTAAATTCAGTTATATCGTCAGCCCCTATACATAAATCCACGCGTATTTAATGAGTTTCCTCTGTCGTTAAGCGTCCGTCCCCTGGCAATAATGTAGCGCTATCATCGCCTGGCATTATCTGCGTCCCTGAAACATATGTGACGACACTATAAATAAGCTTTTTTGAACATTACGTTTCCTTGGTGTTTGTCGTCATTTGTGAAAAACTGTAATTTTCGTTACTTTATTAGTTTTAATCCAAGTAGTATTGTAATATTTATAAGAAAAAAAAACGCTTCATTAATCGTGCCTAGTCCCTCTAGTGTATCTCGTTTACATACATACGAGTATAATTTTATAAATAAAATAACAATACAAATAATATAGAAATTCATTAACATATAATTTTGCTAATCAATCTAAAGTAAATCTATTTACAATCGGTAGAATACTATTTGTGTTATTAAAGTATAGTGCTTATTGGCTATTCATTGAAGTTTCTAAAGCAAACTCAGAAACGTTGACTAAGTACGACAGTAATAACCGCTTATATTTTCTAGCTTACTGCCGTCAATCAAACGACTAATGGACGATAAAAGAAATGGAACATTATTAAAACCCTTCAAGAAGTTGTAAAGGTACTTTGATAAATAAATATAACGTCATAATTTATACTTCAGCTTCTGTATATATTTTTATTTCAAAATATGTTAGCGCCATAACATGGTTAGGACTGAAGTGCTTTTGATATGATATTTAAATCTTATAAGTATCTACTTGGTATTGTTTAGTTTGACAAAAGTGAGAAGTGTTCCCTCGAATCATTAAATTATTATGATTACACGATTCTAATACTATTTAGAATTACTTTAAGTGGATACATACACTAAATTTTCTTACATTTATTGACTAAAAGACCCAAAGTTACAATTTAGTATATAAAAATAAGTTCAATGTTTTGTAAGTCGAATAATTAATATAGTTGTAATGTAGGAGAACCGGCGGCGCAAGAAATTGGAAAGCTATTTTAACGTATTAATTTTCATTTAAAAAATCATCGTTTTTAAACAATAAAATGTAACATATATAAAAAATAGTATAAAACATCAAAAAACATGTATATTAAAGTCCCGCTAAAAATGTAAACGTGAAAATAGCAATCAATATCCAGAATATCAGTGATTGTAGACTTCACTAATAAATCAATCGATATATAAACATATATTTACGTACGATGAGTCTTCAATTATTATTTCCATAAATTTTCGCGCCCCGGCGTTTCACAAGGCAAGCAGAAAGAATCTAAAAATACATTGCGTCGTTAATTTTTCACCAAGTTTTGAGATCATTTGTTACAGTGGTAACCAATACCAAATATTGTTTTATCAGACTACTTATATGATGAATTTATATATTCTACAAACAGTATATATATCCATAAATTTGGAAATGATGCAAATGCGCTTACACTGTAACCAATAAATCGGTTGTTCTTAAAATGTAGTCTCATTTTTATCAGCTTAACGGTTTGCCCCACTTAGCATAGTCAGAGACAAGGGTGTCCATAACGTCCATTGACTGCTTTCCAGCTGAAAATCATGATATTAATTGCTGAGTGGCGAACTCAATGCCGTTTTATATCTTACCAGAGGAGAATAACTATTCCCCCGAGTAGGAATTGAACCAACAACTAATAATGTTTGCAGTCAAACGCCACTTTGGCCTCTTTAAATCGTTATAGTATTTACATTTAATATATAAAAAAACTACAAAAATACGCATATAATAACAATTTGTAAAATGAATTTTGAATATCTCATAATCCTTAATTAGAAATCCTCTTTGATTTTCCTTTTTAATGAAAAATGAACTCATAATTTATTCATTATAAGCTCACGCATTCCATGAAAACGATGGCCGGAACTTTTAATCTGAGGACGATCTCCTTGGAATTGATCAAAAGCGGAATATGAATAATACTTATAATTTTTCCGCCTTTAAGCACTTTTCCCTGTCGAGCAGGCGAGATCTGACATACATATTTAAAGAATGTTTAACTTACCCAACTCCAGTGAGCAATTTGTGGTATATTATTATTATAAAATATAGTCAGTAATGTCAGTTTTTCAAAACTAAATCACAGTGCGAAACTTGTGTGTACTCTATCTACCACTCACTTTATGAAAAATATTTAAAACAACATTGTGTTGGATAGCGTCTGTAAAGTTTGCTGTATTAAGTAACGTTTCTCAAAATTTTTCGTCAAAGAATCTTCAAAATGTTAGCAAAAGTATTTAAGGGAAAGTCGTTTAACCTCGTTTTTTAAAAGTTTCGTTTTTAGAAAGATTGATGCTTGTGGAAATGATTTCTGAAAAAGTTTAAATTCGCGGAGAACGTATTTTTTATATTAGTATTATACTGACTTATGCCAATTTACCTTGTTTTAACTGCAAACGCATGGCGTTAGTTTGCTTGCTTGATCATTTTTAATAGCTAACTCTTATAGACAAGCAGTTATCGAATGTAGACATTGAAAGAGTATATTCTCATGCAAAATTGTGTGATTTATACTAAAATATAAAGTATTTTCAAAAAGCTTCATGAAATATATCTTAATATATTTATGTTGTTGGGGGTCCCAATGGCGATCCCATTTCGGGGGGTATTATTGTGTAAACACAATAATTTAAAAAGATATACATAAATAAATATACATATATTGATATGAAATAAAAAACGCAGAAATAATATATATAAATTGAAAGTAAATATCTTTCAGTAAAAAGACCAGCTTCATAGAATTCTATATTATCAATTTTCTTGTTAAACCGATTATCCTCATCCAATCACGAGTCAACGCCAATTTCATGTACCAGTGATAACATTTTCACTTCCGCCGAGTTCTAAGGCCACGTGGGGGATGTCTCCGCGAGCGTATAGTTTCAATATTGCACAACACATGTTGACTTAACGTTATATGTTCGAAATAATTTTATAAGCGGAAATAAGATACGTGTAGCAATATTTTGCTATTCTATTTTTATAAATGCTTATAATATTATATTTAAGCTTCCGCCATATTTAGTATATTTTTTTAGTTTCACGCTTTAATCCCACGTAGCAGGGTAGGCAAAAAGCACCTAGTGCCAAGACACTCCATACTTCGCTTTCCACTGAATTCGAGACATTGTGTATTGAGTGGTGGAACGCAACGCCGCACTTTGTGATATCAGTAAGCGAAAATAATTTAAACATAATCACTCCCTCGAGTGGGAATCGAACAAACAACCGATCGCGTTTACAGTCTGAAGCTGTCACACTACGACGGCGGTAATATATGGTTATTATAATTATAACAAATAAATTTGGATAGGGTATTGTACTGAAGATATAATTGGGTAATATTATTTGAAAATTCATGTTACTTTTTTTGCATCACACTAATTCCCGAAATCTATTGCTCTTGCTACACTTTAAACACTTAAATACTCTGTATTTTTTTCTATAATTTTTTTAAGTGCTAAATAAAAAATTCAACGTTGAGTGTTGTTGAAATAGACCGAGAAAGCCATTTTTCCATAATAATAAAGGAGTACCTAGGGAACGTACACTCCGTTTTGGTGACGGCATATTGAGTGGTGAAATGCAATGCCAAATTTTGTTTGTCCATATCCATGTGCATGAAAAATACGTTTATTTTCTCTAGAGAGAATCGAACCCACAACAAAACGGCTTTAACAATAATATTATTGCGACATAGATGGCGTTCAATTTAGATTTATGATGTCAGTTTATATAAAAATAAAAAAAATAGTGATTCTTAAAGTAACATTAAAAGAAGAGTTGTGTTCTTCCTTACCTTCCTTTTCCTACTTTTCTTAGAAAACTATGATTAGGCATGGATTAGTAAAGTTTCTCTTCAAATTTGGCTTAATGAAAT
This sequence comes from Dryadula phaetusa, assembly GCA_032432895.1. Taxonomy (NCBI): domain Eukaryota; kingdom Metazoa; phylum Arthropoda; class Insecta; order Lepidoptera; family Nymphalidae; genus Dryadula; species Dryadula phaetusa. The sequence continues at coordinate 7,463,930 of JAOYRS010000044.1, forward strand.
GAGGTTTTGTTCTAAATGATACAATAAAGCTCTCTAGAGCTTCGTTAAGATTGTTATTTATAATATATATATATATATATATATATATATATATATATATATATATATATATATATATATATATATATATATATATATATATATATATATATATATATATATATATATATATATATATATATATATATATATATATATATATATATATATATATATATATATATATATATATATATATATATATATATATATATATATATATATATATATATATATACATATACACTTAAAAAGGAAATTCTATTTTTTACAACAAATGACGTTCTGGTAAGACAAAGTGAGTAGTAAGTGCGGCGTTGAGTTCCACCACTCAACACGCAATGTTTCGAATTCGGGGGCAAGTGACGTACGGAGTGTCTTGACACGAGGTACTTTCTGTCCACCCTTTTATGCGGAATAAAAAGTGATGAAACTAAAAAAAATAGTAAATGTAATCATATAAAGTCATATATAATTTAATCTATGTTATATTTTAGTATAACAAATAACAGTGAACCAATATGACCATATCATAGTTCTGTATTTATCATATGTTTACATAGACAGGTAGAACTGAGATATTAATACAAAAAGAATACAGCATAACGATGGTCTAACGTATTTAAAATACTTTTGTCCAACAAAAATTGAGTTACAACACCGCTACAGCTAGCGAGAGCAATAAATATTTTGGCCATCGTAAATTTTGTCCATTTAATTACACTGCCACAATACATACGACAATCCACCGTATACGATGCATATTGAATACTTTCGCTATATCGAACTAAGTGTTTATTGCATTCATTCTGTATTGAAATTCATCTATATGTATTTAGCAGTTAATCCACGCAGCAATTTCGAAAACACATTATGTATTCATAATGGATTTGCTACCGAAACAAAGAGATCGTAGATTCAAGTGCACAGAAAAATATCGGCGTATCATTTTATTTATGTTACGTTCCAAAAATATTTTTTTTATCTTCACGCTGTTATTAGAATAGACAGGTAAGTATCTAGTGTCAAGACACTCCTTACTTCAGGCCGGTCGTGGCGCAGTGGGACAGCATCTGACTCTAAACGCGAGCGGTTATGCATTCGATTTTCACTCGGGAAATTGGAAATCGAACGGGAGTGATTATATTTAAATTATTTTCACTTCATTGCTCAGGTAAGACAAAGTGCGGCATTAAGTTCTGTCTCTAGACACGCAATGTCTTGAATTCAGCTGAAAGCGAAGTATGAAAAATATTTATTATTGTTTATTATTTATTAGAAATGATATAGAAACATTATTATGTTTCTATATTTAGTGTAACTATATTCCACTATATCTAAGGGTAGATTTATCACTATAGGGGATCTTGTCCAGGTAATTATTTAATCGATATACAATTTGCTTGGGACATCAAAAATGTTTATCAAATTGTATTTTATTTTTTTATATTATTCATTTATTTTATTCTATATATATGTAAATTAAAAGACCTTCGATAGTCTCGCGACAATATCAAGAGTGGGTGGGAACATATTATTTTTGTTGCTTGATATATTTTTCTAAGGAAATTTCTGATTACTCCAAAATTATTTGACAACAAGCTGTTTGCTTGTCATTCATTCATTTCATTCATCATGTCATTCATTTTTCATAAATATGTAACGATTGAATATATTTTTGGATATTATTTCGATTTTCTATTATTAAATTCATTCACGTGTTAATTTTTTTAATAATAAATTTATTAGAAAATTGCGATAGCGTAGGGTATAAAGTAAAGGGTTGCACTAAATTATTAGTGGTATGAGTGTTGTAGTCATTTTAATACTTATAAGCGATATAGCTTTACACTGCAATAAACTGCCTAGAAGACTTTTTTTATTTTGTATAGAATAATAATAATATTTCATTTTTACGATAATTATTTGTAAATAATATCATAAAATATATCAATATCAGTATTTTAATAATTTTTAAAATGCCTTCCATACCCCAAAAAAATACTTGTGTCGCTTTCTGCTGAATTCGAGACATTACGTGTTAAGTGGTAGAACTTAACGTCGCGCTTTGTTTGTTTTGCTAATAAAAATATTAAAATTAAACTTTGATTGTCAATGCTTTACGAAATTGAATTTTTAACGCTATAGCATTGTATTAACAATAATATAATACTTTTTATAACAAAATAGAGTATCGGTTTCCGTATCTTCAACTAAAATAGGATTTCACCGGGAGTGCGTCACAGTTTCTGAATTAACTATATCCGTAACACTGATTACTCCAAATCCTGATAACAGTTTCATTTCAACGTAACTGGAGCGAGATTAAATTTATAGTTAGTAAAGTTGATAAGGAAGCAATGTCACTTCTAGTCGAATTATCCTCAATGGGTAAGAAAGGGTCAAGCCTGCGTGTGATGTATGAATAGATACCCTTTCTTTGTCCTTACGATAACGGCTGTTTTCTTGTTTGAAATTCTCGTTATAATTCGATTTAACTGTATGTAGTATTTGTGTTTAGTGTATTTGTATATGGTATAAGTATAATATATTATAATCATAATCTATTAGAATCTGTAATATGATTTAGTAATATAATATAGTAATTGATACGTTATGGAAGAACTATCGACCCCTGTTCACAAAATTTAAGGGGACGAGGGGATGAAATTAGGCAAAATTTATAAGAAGAAGTGCAGAAAGTCAATATTATTAATAAGTAATAAGTTATTAAGTAATCTTGCACGAAGACGTTTTTTATTTAAATTTGCAAAAAGATATTTTTTATTTAAACATTTTTTTTAAACATAAGAATTGAAAGATACAAAATAGTGGTTAGTTTCAAAGAATATTAAATATTTAAAAAACATTATGACATCATGTTTTGAAATAGTAAAATAGATATTAATACGAATACAGGGATACAAATAAACGGCTTGTATAAGGGAAAATGTATGTATGTGAAAAAGCACTATCGCATCTTCCGAATGGATGAAGCTTATTCTTAGAGGGGATCTCGGTTCATGCTCCATATAGCAAAATATTGTTTTGATATATCGGAAGCACCCAAATTAATATATACTCGAGATAAATCGTTCAATGCTTTTTATCTTAATTTTGTTTATTTATTTTGCAGGTACAACAAAAATATTTGTTACGAAATTCGTATAGCAGCTACTTGGTTTAAAGCATTTTTTTGCAATCAATCAAGCAATTGAAAAATATATTGTACATGATATTTGAAAATTTTAACGAGGATTCCAGTTAATAAACTAAGACCTCAAACCTAGTTAGGTAATGTAATGATTTAATTTGTATTTTTCTAAAAATTCAAAATTATTGTTTTTAATAGAGTTATATGAGTGAATATATATATATTATAATATATATATATATATATATATATATATATATATATATATATATATATATATATATATATTTAAAAAAGCCTTAATTTTTTTTTTTACATTATTTTTATATTTCCGCTCTCAAGCAAATGTTTGGATTTCAGATGGATGGCGGTATACGTATAGAATTGACACTAGGTTGTCTCTGACTCCCTGATATGCTGAGATATAACTTGAACATATTGCTTGAAAATTTGGAAAAATCAGTACTCGAACTCGAACCTTTGGAAAACCGTTTAAGCGATTTAATCACCAACCATGCGTTCAATATAGCTACAAAAAAAAATTTATATGCTTATCACAACTTGTTTTCTTTGTTTAAAGTTTAAAATATTGAAAATACTAATATATACTATATCAAGATTTGTAGAAGTTAATGTTTGTTGCAAATTTTAATAAGCCTGTAATTTAAGATCAAATAAGTGAATATTTTTGAGGCCAAAAATTTCGGGTTCAGAAGCGTGCCTAATTGAGATTCTCAATGTAATTTTGTTCGAGCTCTAGAGACTAATATAAAAATATAATTAAGTTGAGAATACTTGGTATATTCCAATAAAGAGAATTAATCTTGTAATAATTTATATAAAATAACAATTTCTATGTGTTTTTAATATTGTAATGTACTTAATAATATTATATTAATTGTAATGATAGTAAACTCTAAAACAACCACGTATCAAGACATTCTGTTGACAGCTTTCTGCTCCAAACACTATTTGTCTTATCAGAGCGGAGAAACAAAAATAAATTTTAAATATAATCATTCCAAAAAATTCAATCAAAATTGATAACCAATCGCATTTATATTAGCTTCAATATATACATATTGTTAATTTAATTAATTTTTATATTTTTATATAAAAATACGTAAAATAGATAATAATTTAAAAATATGTATTTAACATAAACCAAAATTTATATCTAAGGTATAATTTATCATATAATATTATATTAAGGTCTAAACACTGTAAGCGCGTAACATGCCGCGTCACGCTTAAGCCTTCGCTTAAATGACGTTTTGGACGCAGATTCCGGCTTTATTTTTTGGTCCAGGTGATGGATTACTCGCTATTTTCTTGTGTAATTTCCGTATACTATTTAAACTGCCATCTTTTCGGTTAAGGTTGTTTAGAATAAAAGATTACAAAAATATAATTGAATATTCTTTGTAACAAATACACAATATTTAAATATAGACTATTATAGAATAGTATACAAATAAGTAAAAATAAAGCAACTCTTAGTAATATAAAAATAACCGCTCTTTCTAAATTCATTTGTACAGTACATATATCAATATAACAGTTTTTACTATTTTTTTCTGTCTATCTGTCTGATTATCTTGGGTAATGGACTGCAATGGCAGTGGCTGAATGTAATCGAAATTTTCACTGGCCATGTAACTGATATAAGGAGTTACTGCGTGTGTTTTTATTAGAATTTATATACTAAAGACTCAGAGATGTCAAATTCCACGCGGATGAAGTCACGAGCACAGATTGTAATAAACATTTTAAGGAATTAATAAACCAGTTTTTAATATAAAAAAGAAAACTCATTGAAAAGTAACTTGTATTTGAATGATCTGGTATCGTTACAACATTTATATTAGAAGAAAACATCTCGATAAGTCAAGAAAAACAGATTAATGACGTTACTGAAATTGCTAATAATAAATAATAAACAGCCAAATCCTGGTGTATCTGGAAGATCAACGGTTGCTCAGCGACCGTCAATATGGCTTTCGCCATGGTCGGTCAACCGGTGATCTTTTAGTGTACATAACCCACCGCTGGGCTGTTGCTATTGAAAGCAAGGGAGAGGGCCTGGCGGTTAGTCTGGATTTGGCGAAGGCCTTCGATCGAGTGTGGCACAGGGCACTTCTTGCCAAACTTCCATCGTATGGGCTTCCCGAGAAATTATGTAAGTGGGTCGCCAGCTTCCTCACTGGGCGTAGCATAGAGGTCGCTATCGACGGTTTTTGCTCTCAATTAATGCCCGTGAATGCTGGCGTCCCCCAGGGTTGTGTGCTGTCCCCAACACTGTTCCTTCTATATATCAATGATTTGTTAGAGGATTCTAGCATTCATTGTTATGCAGACGACAGCACGGTGAATGCCGTCTACACCGGCCATGCAGGTCTTTTTCGGGAAAACGTCGACAAGTGGCGAAAAAAATTTGTGTCTTCCCTCAAGGCATCGTGAAAGGAACCTGGTTCAGTTCAACCCTCTGAAGACACAAGTTTGCGCGTTAACCACTAAAAAGACCCCATTTATCGTATCACCATATACAGTTTTCAAGAACACCGCGCCTGATATCAGTATATTGGGCCTGAGCGTTTCGAGCTACTGCCAGTATCGCGATTATCTGGAAAGCAAGGCCAAGTTAGGTTCTAAAGAACTTGGTGTGATCAGCAGAGCGAAACGGTACTTCACTTCACTTTACGCCCATACACCGTTTGGCCCTTTATTAGGCTCAGGTTTGACATTACATAGATTACTGTTCTCATCTCTGGGCTGGTACACCCAAGTATCAGCTTAAACTATTTTATCACATACAACGGAGTGCTTCGGACCGTTGGAGACCCAATTATCTGTGACAGGCTTGATACTTTGGCGCTGCGTAAAGACGTTTCATCGTAATGCGTTCTCTATCGCATATATCATGGGGAGTGATCTGGAGAACTGTTTGACCTGGTTCCTGCCGCTGAATTTTCCAACCGCACTGTACGTAACAGACTAAAATCCCATCCCTACCATCTGAATACGTGGCGTTCTACTACAGTGCGATTTTGTAGGAGTTTCCTTCCGCGTGCCACACAGCTGTGGAATGACCTACCTGCGGCAGTGTTTCCAGGTCATTACAACATAAACTTCTTCAAAAAGCGCGCTTATTTACACCTTAAAGGCTGGCAACACTCCTGTAGTTCCTCTGGTGTTACACGGGGCCATGGGCGGCGGTATTCACTTACTATCACGTGACCCGCAAGCTCGTTTGCCTTGCCTGTCCTTGCCTGTTTTCCGTAGAAAATCGAAAATACATACATATATATTAAATTAGATTCAACTGTTACAAAAATATTGTGATGTAGGAATTAATTGTCTTTAGTAATATTAATTAGCAATTCATATTAAAATATATCACATTGTAATTTACTTAAACTGATATATTTAACGTCCATATTTGAAAATCGTTAGTATACAATACAGTTCCATCTCAACTCAATTACTTGTTTCGTATACTTTGAACAGTTGTTTCTCGCAACTATTTCTTATTTCAGACCACGTTAGGCCTGAAATTCTAGAAAAAATAAGTTCCTTTATAGAATTACTGTTCTTTTATACAAACGTCGCTAAAAACACTTCAGCCAGTAATAAAATCATGACATGTATTAAAGTTTTCTTTTCTCGTTTCTCGTATAAATTCGTAATACAGTCGGATCACGTATGCGAACACGAGACGGGCTTGGTTTATTTGACTCCCCCAATCAGTACGGAACAAGACAAAGCGTTTTTGTCAATTCTCTGGATTACGTATAGAATTTTTTTGCCGTTTAAGGCAGGTCTATAAGTAACCGCGTTAACATTTACTTTTTGTCCTTTTATATACCATGAATGTTATAGTTGTGTTTTTCATTTATATTACTATATTAATCTTTGCTCGTAAAATTGTTTGTAAAATTTTATGAACGTTGCCAAACTATCGTCATTTACTACTCCTTGTCTTCGAATTTTGTTACCGGCATTTACTGTATCAGTCCTCCTCCTATCAGTAAGAGGTCATTTTAGCATGTTATTGTATAGATATATATTGTGATGTATTAAATATCTGTTACTCTGAACAACATTGCTAAGACGGGAATGTATGTAGACCTTTGCTTTTTATTTATATTTACTTGAGCTGATTTGTAAGAACTCTTCTTGATATTCAAGACCATTCATCTTACATCGGCAGAAAATGCCTATCACGCTAAACAACTTTTGTTAATGTGGCACTTTCTTATTTCTTATATTTTAACATTAGGTCTGGTTCTACATCGGATGTATACGAGTATTGTTTACTTTATTAAAATACACTTGTTTTGAAATTGATCCTGTACCTTCCGAAATTGATTTGTACAAACAGGCAAACGGACAAAAATTTTACACAATACTTCATCATTATAAATATTGTTTTTGTAAATATATTCAATGTAAAAATTATTTATTTCAAATTTAAAAAAATATAGATATTGCATTTATCTAATCACTATCGGGGCGCGACTTGAACCCAATACGCAATTTCAAGCTATAGCTAATGCTATACATGGCAATGAAATTCCTTTTAATTTACTATTGTCAGCTAGTACTATATATTTGTAGTATTTTAATATTGCAGGTATTTTTATTATTAAATGGTTAATTATATTTATATATTATATATGAAAAAATTATATCGGTGATGTGTAGTTCTACCTTTATTCATATGTACTCAGGCAGAGTTACAGAACTTGATGTCGTCTAGGGAACATGACTGGAATTCTGATCTATAGTTTTTAGTAAATTCATTTGCTAAAATACTATTTGATATTGATCTGAAAAAGAAAATGCTTAAATATTCAGGAAGTATTTCGACTTATAACGCTTTTTGCTTTATAAATCTTACATACCTTCGTTAAACAGGAACAGAAATTTGGTGTCAAAATATCTCGTTCTGCGTTTTCACCCAAATTAGAGGCACTATGATCTTTGGCACACTTCAAGTCCGCGTAAATTTCTTGGGTATGAATCAAAAGCGTACGATTACCTACCTACCTATATGATAATATAATTTTTGAAAAAAACGTATAAAAATTTAAACACGCAGCGGATTATTTTTTAATAATCTTTGAGTAGCAGAAATTTGTAAAAATGCTAACAACATGAATAAGTTGAAATAACTCTTTAAAAATTGTAAAATATACACAATTATTTATATAATATTCCAAAGTAGTCATTAAATTGCTAAAACGTATTCAGACAACCACATTATAATTAAAGCTCAACATTATTTTCACGTAAAAGTCAACTTTAGCTTAAAAGGTTCTTTTGTTATAATTACTCTACACAGCTTTTTTGTACCAAGTCCTCTAATGCATTGACAGACAACTACAAAAGACCCTCACTGAACATTACTGTCCATTATGATATTAAATCTCACACCGAAGGTGTGGGCGTTTCACAAAAAAACAACCATTATTTCTTTTGCCCTCTTAATTTTAATGATGGATTTCTATCGGTTTCAACAAAAGCTACTAAATAAAATCGATACATGTATTATGAAAGACTTTAGTGTTTGTTTTTCTTGTACACTTGTCACTATTTGAAGATGAGATTATGATGAGGTTAAAAGAATTTCAGAATCTGTGTCTTATTAATTTAGTAAGGTTTTAGAAACTCTAAAAATTAGCTTAACGTAAAAAATTAGTTAAGCTTCCAACATACAAAGGCAGTCAGAGAACGTAGCTTCAAAACACTCCACTCCGAAATTCAACGCCGCGCTTTGTCTCACTAGAAAACTGAACTGAATATAAAATCAGCATGCACTACTAGACCAGACCTATGCTTTGTTTTATTATTTAATGTATAATCACACATCTATAAATGTCATATAGTAATAAGCCTCTATACGACATATCTCACAATAAATCTAGGTAAGTCGTATATCACTTTTTATAACGAAGTAGGCCAAGAGTTCGCAATATATTTTTTGTATAACTTCATTCATCATTTCCCTGACGCCCAATTTTGTGGATCTAATAACATTTTTCTTGTTTGTTTCATATTGTTTACTTATAATTTTTTTCAGATAATAGCAAAAAATATAAGAGTAACGTAGGGTCTTACAAAATTCGATCAATTCTGGTAAATTTAACATATTTCTATATAAAAGCTTGAGCATCCCTATTGAATTGACAAAAATAATTTACTTCAAGCAGTGACACGTGACAACTGTGACTTTTCCTGCACTGACGTGACAGAATCCTATTCGCATAGTAAAACAAAAAATGTTTCTTATGTAAGCATACGCGTTTAGTGATTCATTCAGTATTTGGTGTAGCAAAATAGTAAGTAAAAGGGCCACTCCCTTTTATATTTTACTTTTTTCTTCTGCATTGTTTTCCTATAAGACGATTTACCTATAATATATTTTTTAAGCTTTTAAGTTTTTATCGCGCATAGCAAAGTATATAGGGTACCTAGTATCACGACAATCTGTACACCGCTTTCCGCCGAATTCTAGATGTATGTTGAGTGGCGGAACTCAAAGTTGCGCTTAGTGTTACCAGAGCGAGGAAATGAAATTAATTTAAATGTAATCATTCTTTCGAATAGGAATCCAACCCACAATTGATCACGTTTACAGTCAAATGCGCTGCACTGCGGCACTGCGCCACTACCGATATTATATTTCGGCACATTTGTCAATATTTCATCACGCTTTTTTCCGTGTATCATTTTAGTCAACGACGTAGTTTGAAGATACTCCGTACTCTATATGTCTGAAGTCGAAATATTTAGTTCGACGTGGAGTTCTACGCCAGTCTTGGTCGGATCAGGGTGAAAAATTGTTAATAATTATATAATAAGGTTGAAAATCGAAACAATTGACATCAGGTTGGAAATCAAAACAATCGAATAATCAATCGTGTTAACAGGTAGACTTACAGCACTTTCATGGCCTGAATATGTGCTATAAAATAATACTTTTCCTATTAATTTTTTCATAAAGTGAATACGATTTAGTTTTTAAAAAGTGAAACTTTTTACAGTGAATTAATCAATTAATAACTAGGTCAACCACTTAAAGTGCAAAATTTTCAACAAATAGGGTAATGTTGACAATTTTAGTCCATTCCATAACGAAGATGATGCGGGTCGCGGTAATAAAATTAAGGCTTTGTTTACCTCCAAAACAACGTTAAGGAAGTAATATTGAATGGTGCCTTAATGACTTAAATGCCAAAAATAAAATTAAAAAAAAAAGAATTCACTTGTTTTGCGTTATCATTTTAAGATTTTTAAAGAATGAATGACTGAAGAGAAAATAATCTAGGGATAAAATGGTCTGCTTGACACTTTTAGCTTGTGATACAAACATTTGGAACATTATATATACAACATTTAAAATTTGATAAATTCGTATCATTTATGTTTTTTTGCTTGAAAGCGGATTAGAAAAATTAGTGTAACTTAGATCTAGTTTTCGGAAATGCCAAAAGAGTCACATCAAAGTAAAATAAATAATATTTTTTTAGCTTCGCGTTTTTATCCCGCATAGTAAGTAAGACACTCTGTACTCCGCTCTTCGCCGAATTATTAATTGAATTAAAAATAAATAAGCCTTGAAGACTTAAAATTGACATAATACACCCGCGTGGGCAAAAACGGTTTCAGTGGGTCCGTAATAGGATTAGGGGTTTTATTACTAGCAGCAGAAATATCGTTAGGAAAGCAATTTTGGCGTCAGATATTGGCTATTAGCGCACGACGTAATGTCTCTTCGATATTCATGTATAGCGATCCAACTTGAGCATGTTTGTGGTTAATCCTATATGAAGCTAAATCTCTAATGCGAATTTTGTGAACATAAACAGCTCTATTATCTTGTTTATCCGATATTCAGTACATATTTGCCATATTCCAAATATATTTGGAAGACCTTAACAAATAATCCTCCTTGTTACATCGTTGAATTCAAAACGCTGAAGAAGTACATCGTTAATAATTATATTAGTTTAATATGAAAGCAAAAGATATGTACTTAAAATTATGTACTCGGTATCTTGGCAAGAAAATATTTTTTTATAAAAAATTCAAGCAAATAAAATGGGAAGAACTGGATCATAATAATATTGCATGATTTTCTGACATTGATAAATATATACTTACAAGTGAAGCTTACAAAAGACATATTCAAAAGTCCTAATTGTTAAATTAATGTAATCGAAATCTCACTTAGCACAAGAGAACAAGTTCACAATGTATTTTATATTGTATTTTATAGCTGCTATTGATTACCACAAAAGAGGTCAGGACACGATCTCATTAACTTCTTAATTATGGCTCCGGACGTGATGCGCTTGCCAATTTTTGAAGTTCTTGTTCATAATAGTTAATAGCATGAAAGAGCTCTCGTGGATTGTAAATCACGCTGATAGTTGAACGAGTCAATTAGTGACGTGTATCGAAATCTGCCGACATACCATTGGGATGTATTTTAATTTGTCTGGGTCCAGCTTTAGTGATGTTTTATAGCAAGTTCCGGCCCCCGTTCAATAATTACATGGCACGTGGGGCTTTGCATCTCACCGCCGTGTACTCTCGTAATTGCCGCGTGAATTTTCGAGACAATAGCTCTGCCCAATCAGTTATGGTAATGAACTCGACGTATCAATGCATCGGGTATTGATTGAGAGCAACAAATTAAATTTTGTACTGTGGTTATTTTATTATTGCCGAATGATATAAATATAACAAATTTTTATAAATAGTTATTTCCAAATTTGAGTTGAAATATTGGATTTTTTTTTAATTTTCACCATTATAACCTTTACAAAACCAAATTCACACTTTATTCCACATAGCAGAATACTTAGAGATGTCATAGAGTCAAGACATTCCTTAGATTACTGTTAGTCTGAAATTGATACATTATGAAATTTCAATTTAATTTAATATTTTTTTTTATTTTTTAAAAAGTTAAGTTACAATTAGTTAACAAGAGTATAAGAAGTTATTCTTGAAAATCTTATCTAAATATTATAATTTACTAAATCACCTAAGATGTTATATTCTTACGACTAATATCAATATTTAGTGGCACTGTATAAAGATAAGAAAATATAAAGTTTCATACAATTTCTGTAATAATATTCTTCTAAGTTAGGTCAAGACATTTCACGTGATTTAATTGTATAGCACAAATAATGTGGAACTTTTAATTTTTATATCGCACTTAATCAACAATAACGAGAGAACCCTTCGAAATTTCATAATTTTCCTCGGATAACCTCATAGGGTATTTAAAGCCTGTAAAGCTTGAAATTAATATTTTTATAAGATTTTTATGAAACACTTCAGAATAATCCATTTTAATAAGTAATTTTGGGTAAATTGCTTTTTCTAAGGGAATAACAAAATAAAGAGTAATTTGTGTACGTAATATAATTAAGGTAACAAAGTTTACTTGGTCGTCGTATATGAACAAATGTCAGGCTAATGAATACATCAACGTAACTGGAATTCCTGCTTTCCTAAACATTTATTTTGATCCCAAGGGTGCCCTTCCACATAACATCACTAAAGTTATCACACGATTCGTTGGTCTCGTGCTAATGAAATTAACCTCCATTTGCCCCGGGAACGAAACGCTGGTAATGAGATGTTTCTACTGTAACTACACACGTGTTAGCCGCTAGGAATGACTGACTCCTATTACGGGAATGAGTGGCACATAACAAAGTCATTTTGGAAGGACGAGAACCTTTGTAGGCTTTTGTTATGTAACAATATAGAAACGAATAGGATTTTTTTTGTAGGTATAAAAATATTTCTTACCTCTTGATTCTTAAATGTTTTTATGCGGAAGGAGGAATTTGTAGATAAAATAGTATAGGATTAAAATAAATGTTTAGCTCACGTATGATCTAAATACTGATTTGGATTAGTTTAACAAAGATAGTTTTTAAATATTATTATATTTTTTTGTCTTCTGTTATATCCAACTAGTTCTTATCTTAGAAAAATAAAATTCGTATAACATAAACTGTTGGCGATGGCGATGCAGATACGAGGTGGATTTTTAGATTAATTAAGCTTAGCACCGCTGAGTCTTTGAGGGCTTTGCAAGTTATATTTCGTTCATACAAAAATTATTATTAAAGAGATTTATATGATAAATACATATTAAAAAAATAAATATTTAAAATAAAATATCTTATTAAAAATAAATATTTTTGCATAATGTATTGTATTCTAATTTAATTCATAAATTAAGCTCTATCATTTGATATCCACGTTAGGTGATTTTCGTTTTCGTTACGGTCAGCAATAATTCTATGTAATTTCATTGTCCTTATATATATATATATATATATATACATATAATGAAAATATAAATATAAAATTGGCAAGGAGTGTACGCTTCTGAAACTAAACAAATTTGTACTCACGTTGAAATGTGCATACCTTTTAAGTACTGCCTTACTTTAGAACTTTCAAAACAAAATATCCGTTTTGATTTGTACGAGGAATGTGTGCACACAACCTGACTATCGAAAGTCGAATCCATTTCTAAGTCAATAATGTTGCCTTTCTGATTTTAACTAAAGTAATAGTATTTTAAAACAAAGTACATACATACAAGAACTTTGTTTTTAACAGCTTATACTATCAAAGTGAATTTCAAAAGCACTAAACATAAGATAGGAGGTTTGACGGCGCCAGTGATAGTTTTCGACAAGTTTCCGATGTTCTTAGACACAAAGCCTTTGAACATTAAGTACACTGCGTGCATGAAAAGTAGGGCCGGTAAAATGTTAATATTTAGTTATAATAACCGTAGCTTGTCTCGCTTTTAGGTATTTATTTTAAAAGAACTTGGGCAGGGGCCTTTGTGTTAGACTTGACGGCTTTTCTTGCAAGTTATAATAATTTGAATATTGTTTTCAATTATTTTTATTTAAGAGCAAATTAGTAAATATAAAAGAAAATATTTATCTTAAGTTTAATGATACATCACTGTGCCTGAATAACAATATTTTATTTATTGATTAAAAACAACCATATTTATAATCCGCTACAAAGCTAAATAGCTTACTTTACTCAACTCAAAACAAAGAAACCACCCCAAAACTAGTTAAGTGTAACTAAATGATAAAAGAAACACTTGCTTAGATCTTAAACAGATATGGAAGTGAAGTCCTTTTGAGTGAAGATAATAATGTTTCAGTTGCAGACATTTCATATTAATTTCAGTTCTTTTTTTGGTAAATTATCTCAATACGTTTAACCTATGTGAATTTAAATAGGAAAGTGTTATACTAAGGCTAGAATGAAAACCTTTTTAATTTTAAGTAGTACAATCTAAAGTATGTATATAAAAATATTTCTAATCAGCGATCAATTTTATTTCTATTAATTTTGTATTTAAATTAAATTTATTTATCTAATATATTTTATTGATATTCCCTGCCTTATGAATACTTCACTGTGGTCCGTGGTCACAGGTAAAATCAAAGATCTTATTGTCTGCTTTATGATAAATTAATATCAATGCTTATACTGCATATTTTGAAACAATAAGAAATAATTTAATGATTATCGACATAGATTACATTTAAATATACAACTTTGTAAGGTTTATTTTAAATAACATCACAGTAACTTATATTTTTCTTACTTTGTGTATAAATTCTGAGAAAAATGTCCTGGATGTAGCCGCAGGACAGGTCGCCTTTGTTCCACTGGCTTAACATTTCTTATCCTTAGCACGCCTTGTAGCCATCGTAGCTTTGACCGACTATTATTTCAAATTGTATTTGTACCTTTGAGCTTTTGACATGGAGGTGAGCTGGCTGGCGTATTGAGATATGGGATAAAATATATGTGATATTTCTAATCCAAACAAGAAATGCATATAATTAATTTTTAGAATGTATCTTTCTACATAACTATGGATATACTACTTTTTCAGATTAATATATTTTTTAATAGCTAACAGATTTAAACGCCAGTGGCGCAGTGGGACAGTGTCGGACTGTAAACACGATTGGTTATGGGTTCGATGGCCACTGAGAATGTTGACATTAAGGGTCTGAATATCTTTTTATGCGAGATATAGCTTGAAGCTGTATAGCTGAAATATCTATACAATGATTATTATTTTAAGCAATTTAAAAAAAAAGGAATTTAACAAATTCATCGTGGCGCATAAGGAAAGAGTCCGACTGTAAATGTGATTAGTTTTAGATTCCTACTCAGGAGAATAATTCTTGTACCACCGCTCTGGTAAGACAAATCGTGGCGTTAAGTCTACCACTCAATGCGCAATGTCTCGATTTCGGACGGAAATCAGGCAAAGGGAAATTTTAATTCTAAAGATTGTCTTTCAGTGTTAAGAAGGTCAATAATTGTGAAGTCAGTTCTGTTTGTACCAAGCTGTAGAGTTCTTAACTGCACTAAGAGGAAGTTATAATTTTACATATTTTAAATATATAATTTAAAATATAGACTTACATACCAAGAAACAAGCTGTACTAGTGACTTTGACTCTGAAACAAATCACTCCTTCATTTATGTGGCGCATAAAACATTGGGTGTACTGAGTATTCGCATGCGGCCAATAAATCATACGAGTGGGGTTTTGTAACCAGTTTCAATTTAACTTTAGCTAGGCTACGTGACGTCACTGTCATGCTGTTTTGAACAACTTAGGATTTATATCCGAATTGTATGTTTGTTTGTATTGTTATTAAGTTGTAGTTTTTTTCTAAATATTGCTTTATTATTATTATTATTATGAATGTATGAATTTATAAAAATTTTTTAAAAATATCAGTATATAGCAAAGTTTTAGATGCTAATTTCTTTACTTTGAATACATTTTAAGCATTAACTTTTCTTATGAGTAAATTTAAACACAAAACTACAACGTGGAAACTAGATATCTCGTATAAATGTTATATAATGCTTGCCAAGTCTACTATATAACAGATTTTTTAATATAAAATAAAACAATTTCAATTTTGACAACAAGCGGTGTCGATATCAATTCATAAAATTAATTTATACCTTACCATATCGAGTCAAATAAAATAATAAATCAACGATTTCTTTGCAAGATTCTAAATATAAAATAATTTTTCATCTAAAATTACAACAAAAATTAAAATCTAATAGTAAAAAAAATATGGGATCCCATTGTTCTGTAAATATTTAAACTCATGATATAAAAATACATTAATAAAATCTCTTAACAGTTAAAAAAATACCCAGTCAAAGAAATATTTATTTTTCATATCTCTTTGAGTCGACTCTTCATTTATTTACAATTTTTTCAGACTTACTATTTTTAAACAAGGACTTTCGCATGCCGCGCCGTACGCTCAAACATAGATTTATGGTTTACATACGCAACCGAGGCGAGGTAAACAAAGGCTAAAAGCCAAAGCCACATCAGTATTAAGTCCATTAAGAGCGCACCGCAACAATCGGCCCGGTGTAATGCAGCGCAGTCTGATGGAACCATCGTTTCGACCGCTGTATTTACTGGAGTAAACTCTGGCGCGCCTTTTGACAGGACATACGAGCATTTCTCTATGAATATAAAGGTATTAGATAGAATGTCAACTTTATTTTTATTTTTGTAAAAAGTTTATAGATAGAACATTTATATTTTTCTACTACCTTTACGCTTTTTAGAAGTGTATTCAAAGAGAATTTTCTATCAATATATTTAATATAGTATTGTTCTAGTTTTCACCTAACATCAAAACATTGCGTATTAAGTATTGGAACTCAACGTTGCGTTTTGTTTAACCAGAGTAGTGAATGAAAAATAAAACTTTAAATATAGTCATTCCCTGGATTGGGAGTTGTACCCATAATCAATCGCATTTACTTGAGCAAAAAATATAGAAGTAATAAGTTCCTGCGGCCTACTGCGAGAACAGTGTATATAAAAATAAAAAGAAATAATTAAAAAAACACGTTTTTTGAAACAAGTTTTATTCATAAAGTATTGTAATCTACAAATTGAATTATTTGAAACCCATATAAGGTGGCCTAAAATCCGCTATTTTATTACTGCGGCCATATTAGACTATCAACAATATTGATTATATATAATTTTATTGTCATCAGGACTGAAACAGTAAATTAAATTTCAGCTCAATCGGACAATGGGAAGTGTGTCAAATTGAGGTTGCAAGATTTCATATAAAGTAACTAACTAACACGGCAAGTTAAATAAAATAATATTTTAAAATTATCATAAAATAATATTATTAAGCGGTGTCGATATCGAATTATAAAATAAGCTTATACTTTATCACATCAAGTCAAATAAAAAAAAATATTAACAATTTTTTTAAAAAGTGCTAAATATAAAATAATAAATTCATTTATCATCTTAAGTCACAATAAATCCAGTTTAATGGAAAATATGTATAAAATTTTATGTTATCTCATTGTTCTGTAAATATTTAAACATCGCTATTTATTTCAAAATGCAAGCGTTTCAACATTTCAAAGGCAAATTGTTCAAACATTTTGTCGTAGCAAATCTCCGACTTCCTCTAAATGGGAATGGCTCTATGCCTGGCTGGAAAGTGAATAGCCACAATCATAGTATCGTTGAATAGTAAAGTAATCCATGTTCTACATCACCCAGAATCAATATTAGTACATACATATGTAGGATTTGAAATTTTGAAATATATAATAAATAAATTGAAATTTTTAAATATGATATTTTAATAATTTTCATTTCCTCGCTCAGGTAAGACAAAGCTGCGGCGTTGAGTTCCGTTACTCAACACATTGTCTTGAACCGGCCAGAAAGTGGAGTACGGAGTGTCAATGAAAGCAGAGTGCGAATGTTTATAGATTTTTTTAAATTAACTTGCCCATAAAGTTAGAAAAAAGCAAGTATAGAAACAAAATTGGCATACTTTTTGTACATATCATATCAGGTATCTTTTATATTATGACCGATATACTAAGAATAACAGTGTCGAATGCCACTAACATGATAACATATATAAAGAGAAACAATAAGCCACTTGGTATACTCATATTACATACAGATTCAATAAACTGCAGTTACATTTTCCTAATGAAGCAATGGCCTCTCGCTACTAAGCCCAATGGCTGGACCGCACCATTGTCGGTGTCTAGTGTCGCAACCGCAGCCTGAACTCCGATAGGACTTGTCTCATCTTATGCTCTGAATATACTACTCCGGCTTTCTAAAGCTACATTTAAGTTCAGTATTTCCTTGAATTAATTGATTTAAAACTTATGTTGCAAAGTGTTTAAATGTTTCTAGCGTTTCTTTATTTATATTTTTTATTTGTTGCTTTTTTGGTTATTAGTTATAAGCATTTGATTGTACTTCAATTTTAATGAAAACAATTTATTTCCCTATCTATTTAGATAGAGTACAACGTCGGACCTTGTCTTCTCAATAGAAATATCTATAAATGATTAGAAAGCTGACAATATCCGTTACATTCTATCCGATTGTTCTTTTTTGTATATACTATCCTTTTTTATATATATTTTTATTTTTCATATGTAATCGCTTTTTACATTTAATTTCGTTTCTGAAGATAATTACTTAGTGTTAAGTCCTCGAAGCAGAAATCGAACCCCCAACCACTCACTGTCCTTGGGCCAGAAAAGCCAGTAATATCTTTATACCACAATGTAAGTTGGATCTCGAAGTAGGAGCAGTAAGGTGGTACAATAATAATAACTACTATAGACATGTGAAGGCTTTAATTAAATGATACTATACTGTACCCGTTTGCGAATTAATTGTAGATACAAAGCAATTAGTGCATCAATAATCTTTTCAATTGTCTGTCATGGATTCCTTACTTCTGACATCAGTTTATGAGTAAATTGCATCTGACTGTTAGTAAGTGACAGTATAATTGTCGTAAACGCTACCAGTACGTTAGTTCTGAAGTACTTTTGTCATCAACGTTTATATTACTAATATATATATATATTTATTTATTCTTGCTTGCTTTGATTTTTTTATTAATATATATGTATATTTGCATATTATTTCCGCACAACTTTTACGTATGTAACAGGTCGCATAAGTATTGCTTATCAGAAAAAAAAACAAAACCTGAAATTTTATTCAACTTTGCTCAGGGAAATTAAGAGATAAAAAAGTCTAGTGTCTGGTAAGTAATCAAGCCAAGGACAACTTTTTTTTAACTTTTTTGAATAAGTCTAAATACTTATAACATTTCAAAAAATAAAAAATATACAAAACTTTATTTGCGTAATTATTTAGCTAAACCAACGCTTTGTCAAACTTCAGAGAGACTAAAGAATGTAAAAAAAAATTTTCCTGTTTTTTTCTCAAGCGTTTCACGAAGAGGTATTTGAACCCGTAACCACTGAATATTCTAAATGGTTTTGTCAATTACTGAACTGCGATAATCCCAGCTACTTCAATTAGATTGATAATACATTGTTAGGTAGCTTACAAATATACAAAGTAAAAGCATACGTTAAGCGGAAATTAGAATAGTCCTCGTGACAAACGAGGCACTACTAATTACTATGTCAATGCTAACACTGACCGTTGTCACTGCAAATTGTCGCGGTTTGTAACTATACTATTATATACATACAAATTTCAAAGTACTTCACATGTACAAGTTAATAATCATATACGATAAGTTCAAGTATTTTATTTGCAATTGCAACACCAGACAATGATGGTGATAATTTCCTTTATAATATTTTTCATAGGTATGTTTCTGTAACTTTTCTCAATGTAGGTTCGTCAGAGACAATTTAGTATCAAGACTACCCATTTTTTTTCTTTTGCTCCGTGATCTAGATATTGTATGAGGAGTGAAGAGATTCAATAAAGCGTTAGGTCTTATTTGAGTGGAGAAATAAAAAATAATTAACTATAATGTTTTTTCTCCGAGATTTAATTGAACCTACAAGCTTTGTGTTTACAGTCAGACGTTGAGACACCGCGCCACAATGTCTTACTCTTTTGTAGATACAATATAAAACAAAAAAAGGCTTCGCTTATTATGTCAATTATATTATTTACTTAACTAATTAAAATATTAAAAAATATATAGTACATTCGATAACTTACAAAATTAATTTAACTACGAAGCTAGCACACCAATAATTGTCTATAACATTACTTTCTACTATGATTCTGTATGATTGGAAATATATATTAACAAATATTATATCGGTTTTATTTCATGAAATGAAACTATTGCCTTTTTATCTATAAATATAGTTTCGTAGTAATCCTCTCCTATATTCTCCTAGGAGATCTACTTGCATTCACAGCTCACCGCGGCCAGTACTGTTGGTTATGTATTGTTTGTAAGTAACCCAGCCAGTTATGAAAGTGAAATAGAAATTCAAATTATTTTAAAAAGAAACTCTTTCTTACTAGGGTAACATGAGAAGCAGTAAAGCATGTGCAATGTATGCAAGTGCGTTCTTATTACTTCTTGAAAAGCTTGAATAAGATATACAGTCAATATTACTGAAACAAACAGTAAAAGTTGAAATCTAGAGAAACATGAGTAAAGGATTTTTTGAAATTCTTATGGAGACGAGGAAAAACGAAATTTACATTTTAAAAAAATTTCGAAAGTAATAATCAATAGTGACAAATAGATTTGTATTATGCTCTAACTAAAATACTTTTACAGAACCAGGTATATTTTTATTAAGGATTCGCAATACTCTACGAACGAGCTATGGTTGTTTTACTAGGAGTATGTACGAGTGATGCCGGCTTGCCATGACAAATAGCGCGCGTCTCCTGCGTGCCGCGTCGTTAATTACACTACGGAACCCGAATGAAACTATTGTAAATTGGTGTTTGCAATAATTAAGGCTGTAATTGTATTATGTGATTCCCTTGTGATGTGATTAAGCTATAATATAATTATAGCTACATATATATATATATATATATATATATATATATATATATATATATATATATATGTATATATATATATATATATATATATGTAATAAATAAGTTTTAAAAACGAAGTTTATTATATCTAAGATTTTTTTGTTATCTTGATAGTCCTCTGAAACATATTTCTAAAATATTTTAACAATATTGAAAAATTTTAAGCAAATTGTACATTAATAAGTGGGTGAAGGGGGATTGGGAAACAGCATTTTATATTTTTCACACAAATAAAGATATAAATTACTATTTTTAAAAATTCTAAAATTAATCAAATTATATTTATGTTGTAATAAAAACAAGATCAAAGAATCGCAATAACATTTTATGTCTGTCCGTCATATTGATTGTTGTAAAATTTCCCCTCAGCAAGTAGTCTCGGATTTACCGAAGTTACCCCGTGTTAATAAATAAAGTGGCGAATCATGCATTTCTTATGAAAGGTTATCCAGCGAGTGAATGGGTTGAGAAAAACTATTGATATCTATATTTCAAGGTTTATTACAAATGAAACATCGTGTATTATTAAAATGAGGACAAAAAAAAGTTAAGGAAAAGTAAATATTTTAAAATTATTTAAAAATCTCTATTATTTATTTTTCAGTTTTATAGATTTTTTGTTAATAAAACACTACAAAATCTTGTTTTGTCATATTTCATGTAACTTATTATATCATAAATGTGTTGTTAATCGTATTGAAAATGAGATATTTAATGTTGGTGTTAACAGTTTTATATCTTGGCGAAGCTGTTTTTATATAAAAATAAATAAATAAATAAATAAATCAGCTCTAGTGCATGTACAGTCTTCTAAATTTATATTTTACCTTAAGACTATAAAGTACAATACGTATAAAATAGCACAATAGTCAAACAATTTATCTTAGTCGCAGATTCAATCAGATTAAAACACATTTAACATTGGATAAAAGTTCTATTTGGGAAACGGGAAAAGAAATATGGCGCAGGTAGCGGGGTTTTCAATTCAATCAGCTCCCTTTGCTACCTTTCGCCGCCCATGATTTGATGAGATTGTTGAAAATCAGAATAGCTTGAGAAAAAACTTAGTCTAGAGCCTCTGTAATGGAAATATCGTGTCGGTGACGGTAAATGGTAAACTGATGTTGAAATGCGATTTGGATTCATGTTATAATACTCGTATATTGTATTATGTACTACGATTGGTTGTGTAATATTTTGTGACAACATAGCGGTGTAGTTGTCTTGTGCTTAATGTTCATATGTAGGGTGGAGTAGAAATATAGTTTGGATTTTTTTTTTGATTTATTGAGCCCAGTGTGTAAGGTGATATAATAAAGACCACTTTACGAACATTGCACAAAAACATTTTTCTCCTTATAATAACTTGTTAGTTAAAATCCCGACAAGTTACAATTAAATCAAAAATAAAAAAATTCTAAATTATATTTAAAGAAATATTTTGTTTTATGTAAAAATATCTTCAAAATGCTATAAATATACGCAGTCATTAAAATTTTATTTGAGGTGGCTGCAAGGAAATTAACTTGCAAATGGAAAAAATTACATCGAATCCGGTGCATCTACTTAAAAGATACGACGACAAACTTATAATATCGCTCTATTATTTTTCTATTTATTATTTTTCTATTTATTATTTTTCTATTTATTATTTTTCTATTTATTATTTTTCTATTTGCATATAAATTTATAATAAATATGACCAGCTCATTACTGCACCAACAGGTTGCTCAAAAAAAGAATACTTGAATCGTCATAGAAAGACAAAGTCCCCTATTTCATATAACGACAATTCATGTATGTAATTGAACATGGATAGCCTTGTAATGACATATGATAGACGTTTAAAAACGCTGTCAATTTACGATCATGCGATTTCAAAAATGTATGAAATATTTAGTTTAATAAAACATAATTACAAATTTTTATTTGGTTTTACTTACTCACTTCATCATAGGAAGCAAATTTAGTAAGGAACGTGTAATAAAGTTTATGATTAGATGAATTGCAAAATCTTAAACTTATAGTTTAGCTCTTCGATCGAAGACATTACGATGGGTGTGAGTTTCAATTTGGAATTACTGGAGTAAGTATTTAGATTTAAAATATTATCGTTTCCAAGACCTTTGGAAACATACTGTTCAATCTGAAAAGGAACATTAAAGCACATTCCTTAAGTTAAAATATAAGTAAACTTTGTGTTAAAATAAATTACAAAGTGTTGTATAAAATATGTGGGAACTATAATTGTCAGAATGCTATTACATTTTGTGTAGTGATCTCTAAAAGTGTATGATTTTGGTCACGAGTAATTTATAACTATTGTATTGTTCCTGTTTTCGTAATGGAATAAAATATAGTATCGTAGTATCCGTTGCGAGGAGATCGAACACCGAAGAGGCGGAGCGGGCTAGCTGCTCTATTTGTCAACATCATTGCGATTACGTGAATGTCGTCAAAATAAATTGGATCCAGTTTAAAGACTGCTAGGTTTACTTTGCAAGGGACGTTACTGTTACTTTTGGTTTGAATTATTTGCCTAATTGTGTGAATTGTTTCAGAATGAAAGTTGTGTTGAGAATTGTTTTTTAGCTATCAGTATAAAACAACAGTATAGTACCTATTATTAAAAATATTTAAAAAAAATAAACATTTTTGCTCAGTTAATATTTAAAAGTGCTTTATTGATTTACTTTTGGAATACAGAAGTTAATTCATCATGGCGCCACGGGTGATTTCGTATTGGAAACACGAATGATTGTTGATCAGATTCGAGGAATGCTTAGATTTAAATTGTTTTCATTTTTGTGCTCTGACTATCTATTTAGTATGAATGATGAAAACTCTTACTACGTTTATGAACATCGCTAGTAACAAAATATACCGAAATTGAATGCATACATAACTGTACCTGTATGATTTATCTAGCAGTGTTCCTAGGTCAATCCGACATGGGTACCCAAAAGCTCGCTTACTCCCATCCCAAAGGCTGGTAACGCACCTGTAGCTCCCCTGGTGTTACATGGGGTCGTGGGCGAATAAGATCACTTACCATCAGTTGATCCGCACTCTTGTTTGCTTTACCTTTTCCAAAAAAAAACACTTCCTTAAGAAATTAGACTGATTGCAAAGAAAAAAGAGCACTGAAACAGGATCGTGTTTCAATACTGTTCAAAGAAACCATCCTTTACCGGCAATTTCAGAAAACAAACAAACTGTATCCGTATTTAACGCATTCCAAACACATAGGGACTGTGCTCCGACTATCGCTATAGCCGTAGGGATGTACGTGGGTAATATGTTTAAGTAAATTTAGATCTAGTTATGTGATCTACATGATATGGATATCATATGAATCTGTGAGACCGAGATGTATGATGATTGATTATTATATTATAAATTAATGTATTTTAAGCAGATTAATCGCGTATATTTTGGTATTAAAAATCACATTTTTGGAAACCTGACGTTTCCATTGTTGGAAACATCATGTTTGAAATATGTAAAAATTGTGAAAATAAAAGAACTTATTATGATTATTGTATTATATAACGGATTTAGCGTTAAGCATTTTGAACAGTTTTTCCTTAAGGCTACTCAACTTAAGATAAGCCACCTATAACTTTATGAAAGTTTTGAATAATACACCTTTAGGTAGCTTTCTATATAATACACCTTTAGGTATTTACATAAGTTTGATCTTTTTGTAATTTACCGATTTGATATCTTCTTTTTCAATTATTTTTCATTAAATTTGTAGCCATGTGGTCTGCTACTCTCATTCACTGCAACATTTTGACAAGGTCCATCTTGTTGGTTAGCATCCTATTCGTCTATTTCATGTAGTCCAACATAAAATATTATAGACCACATGACTAGAAATCTAATGAGGAGACTTATACCAAGCAGTGGATGAAAAATGATTGAAAAAGAAGATATAAAATCGTTTCAAAGTAAACGTTGGTAAATTACAAAAAGATCAAACGTAAGTAAATATCTAAAGGTATATTATATAGAAGGCTTATTATTCAAAACTTTCATAAAGTTACAGATAGCTTATCTTAGGTTGAGCGAATACAATTATTAAACTTACTTACTTATTTACATTATTATAAAGTAAATATTTTTGAAATGCTTTGAATAAAATTAGAATTTAAAAATTATTTAAGCAATAATAATATCCAAACCTACTGCGCTAGCAAAAAATATATAAAGTATAAAACTGAATCTAAAAACATAAATCTAGTAGTTTAGCAACTTCACATGTTATCCTGCATAGCATCGTACGCTGTCTCCCTGAGTTACGATGACCTCAAAAAGAGATAGTTCCCTGGGAGCAATTGATTGGTTAAATAATGGAACATGTGACATAGACTTATAATCAAATTACCCTCCTAAGAGTTTCGCAGTCGGATTAATAGGAAACAACTTCAGGCAATGTTTTGCCTGCATTGTAAATGCATGTATTCTGTACTTTCACGTCACGATGATCTCATTGAATGTTTTATCATTATAACAAAACTCTACCCTTAATTTTATATTTAAAATAGAGTGAACACGAGTATTATAGGTTTTGTCTGGTCTTTTTATAATATAGCATTGTATTGCATCATTCGCTTGGGGGCGTGTCGAGAACATATTAATAAGTATTGTACATGCACGTTTTGAGAATACCTTACCGACTGACGTTAAATTATTAAAAATATTTACTTAACAACAAAATTTTATAAAAATAATATAACTACTTAGGTTTATATACCTAAATCCGAGTATATCAAACTTTTCTGTGTATGGTTTGTGTGCTAGAAAAACGTGTCGGGTACCTTTTTCAGCATACAATATTACGGGCCACAAAAACTTGGTACATTATTTACACCAACCGTATTGAAAGCTCATAAAAATCCTTCCGTAAACTGAATATTTTCACGCCTATTTACCCATAGTGATGGGTCAGAAAGCCGATTATCGGTCGCTTAAGGATACGAAAGAGCTTTTGCGTGTAATCCACTAATATGAACGACTTATGAGGGATCTAACTTATAATGATTATATTACTCGAATATATTTTCATATACTTACATAGTAATCGCTGCACGCGACTTAATGTACGAAACTGACACTTATGTTAATTGTCGATTCGAAAGTGCTTGTAATTGCTTGCTATTTGAATAACGAATATTTTGATTTTGATTTTAATTTTGTAAGGGAAAGTATTTATATGATTATTTTAAGCTAATTACAATTTGAGGTTGGTCGTGGCGTAGTGGGACGCGATCCCCACTCGAGGGAGTGATTATATTTATATTATTTTCAGTTCCTCGCTCTGGTAAAAGACAAAGTGTGGCGTTGAGTTCCACCACTCAACACGCAATGTCTCGAATTCAATGGAAAGCGAAGTACGGAGTGTCTTGACACGAGGTACTTTCTGTCTATTCTGCTATGCGGAAGCGTGAAGCTGAAAAGAAAACATATTTCACTTTCACAGGATGCTTTTAATATAGTAATGTAAAAGATGCGTTAAAGAAGTAGTGAATTTTACATACATCTTAACTGTTTTTTTAGCTTCACGCTTTTATCCCGCTAGGCAGAGTCGATAGAAGTACCTAGTGTCAAAATAATTCGTACTCCGCTTTCAATCAAATTCGTTAGAGATATTGCGTGTTGAGTGGCGGAACTCAACGCCGCGCTGTATATTATCAGCGCGAGCAAATAAAAATAATTTAAATATAATGATAATTCCATCCTGTAAATTATAAAGCCAGTAAGTACATTTTGATTTAAATTTGTTAAAACTTAGTTAAATAACTCAAAAACAGGCTACAAAATATATTAATAAGCATAGATAATAACTTGGGGGATTGAATGCTCACTGTTGCATTGACAATCCGCCTATCTCCCAGTCTCACGCTTTTCTGCTATGAATTATCCAATAATGTAATGAAAATTCACTGCTGAAGTAGCTGATGTATGAAAATTAGCGATAAAATTAAATTTATATATTTATATGCTATTAATGGCTTACTTAGTGTAGGCTTACCTAGTATTGTTTTAAAAAAAAATTTAATCGCAGTTTTTAATCACAACATAAGCACTGAGTAGAGTTTATTCCTTTTCAAGCTCAACTCGACGAGTCTGTGCCTTCTGTCGAGTCAAGTTTGAGACATATAAAGTATTTATCGCAGTTATATTTAACAATTAATTGTATTTAAAGATTGCTAGGTAATAAATAAATATTCGAATTGTGGGACAGCTTCTGACTGTAAACGCGATCGGTTGTGGGTTCAATCCCCACTGGAGTGGTTATATTTAAATTATTTTCACTTCCTCGCTCTGGTAAAGACAAAGTGTGGCGTTGAGTTTCACCACTCTTGACACTAAATACTTTCTGT
Organism: Dryadula phaetusa; assembly: GCA_032432895.1. Lineage (NCBI taxonomy): Eukaryota > Metazoa > Arthropoda > Insecta > Lepidoptera > Nymphalidae > Dryadula > Dryadula phaetusa. The sequence continues at coordinate 7,491,501 of JAOYRS010000044.1, forward strand.
CTACCCTGCTTTGCGGGATAAAAGCGTGAAGCTAAAAAAAACGTTATAAATAATAATATAAATTTGATAACTAAATTATATTATATATTATATATAGCTGTTAAAATATATACAATTTTAGAGAACTCGCGAAACCTAAATAAATTAGGTTTCGCGGAGACGGTTGAGAGAGTGTTACCTAAAATAATATTTAAAATGATTTAGTTAACAAACTTAATTCATCAGTGTCGTGTAAAAATAAATTAATTTAATGATATTACAAATTGATTACGTTAGTTAATTGAAAAGGTTCCGTATAGCACAACGTGACATGATTACCCTAATCTCGTCGACTCGTTAACGAATAAAACATTTACAAGGACCGGGACGCGTCATGAATATTAAACTTACCACCTGAAAGTTTATTTCATTAGCAAAATCTTGACAGATGTATATAATTGTAATATATGTTCCTTTATGTTATAATTATTACTGGTTATGTTAAGTATCGTAGTAAAAATATAAAAATATTTTTTAAAATATATATATATATATATATATATATATATATATATATATATATATATATATATATATATATATATATATATATATATATATATATATATATATATATATATATATATATATATATATTTATGTTATAATTATTACTGCGATACTTAACATAACCAGTAATAATTATAATATATATTTATGTTATAATTATTACTGGTTATGTTAAGTATCGTAGTAAAAATATAAAAATATTTTTTAAAATATATATATATATATATATATATATATATATTTCGTTTTTTTGCGGTTTTTACACATTTTAAATGAAACTATGTAAATTAAACGCAGGAGGATTAATCGCTTATATTTTGAACACTTTACGGTAGTCCGTGGTCGCAGGTGGTGTCCGTGGTCACTGAGGTGGCGTTCGTCTGTCATTTGATACAAAAATGGAGTATATTAATCTCTGTGATCTGTTTCTTAATTGCTTCGCGTACTGTCCTGGATTCTTCCAGAATAAGCTGACTATTGTTTGCTCTCTGGTATGGTGAATTTGAGACTTCAATTTTTTTAGAAGTGGGCTGCATGTGGTAGAATGCTTTTTATTTCTATACCGTGAAAACCAAGTTATTATGTGGTCATTTCTTTTCATTAAAATCCTTAAGTTACATTATGTTTTAATTCCAATATCAAAGGTGAATCAAATAAACAAATAATAAATTGTCTATTACTTCCGTAATGAAACTGAAAAGTATTAATTTTAACAATTACTTAAAAATAATTTTATTGATAAATACTTCACTTTTAATATACAATTAAAACTATGTTTTTTCAAAGATTTATTTTGCTTCACTAGGTCTTATAGTTAAAAGTACAATAACTTGTAAAAATATACACCTTTCATTGTAAATATGTATGTAAGAGTATATATTTACATACGCGATACTACATAATAGTTATAAAACGTTACCTCTCACAAACTCGTAAAATAATCCATAACATCTCAAGTATTCAACGATTCAGCTTCTGAAGTTAGATCTAATCGCGATTCCTCTAATAATACTTAATTCGATTCGTTTCAAGTCATGATTACGTAACATATCCACTTAGGGGAGTGCGTATTGGAATGTAAATAATCTAAATATTTCACTATTACTTGAAGATGGAGATAACGATAAATATACATATATATATAACTAAATTATAAGGAGTTATAATATTATATTTAACTCGATCTAACTAGAGTATAATGTAAACTCTCGTATTTTCCAATTCATTTTAGATTTTTTTTGTGTTAAAACTAGCGAATACTCGCAACGTCGTTTACGTCGACTTTAGCTTGCTATAATTTTCTCAAACAAAATACTTTAAAGTGATATAAAATATTATTTATGTCACTTTAAAGTACGTATTAAGTAAGTATTTATGAACCAGTGAATGTGCGCATTTAGATCAGTTAGCGGTAATGGTTTATTACCGCGACTACCGTTCACAAACGTACAAAAAATAGATACAGACAAACATTTAAAATCATCATTTTGTATTCTAATACATTGTTAAATTTTCCTTATAGTAGTTTTCATAACTTTTTAAAAATTACAAAAATACAAATTTCAAATAATATAAATTTATCATGAATAACATAGTCTAAAGTAAGTATCATTTAATTTAATAGCTTGAAGTATTTTATTTCACTCTAGGGATAGATTATTTTAAAATATTACTCGACAAGTATTTTGGATATTTTTGCAAAGCGAGACAGGTGAAAAGGATACGCTATTCTAATGGGATTTCCGTGAAACGCGGAGTGTCCTGACGACTCACTATACGGCACTTTAAAACTGTATGCTTTTTAGCTGTTGTTCTTTAAAAGGATTTAAAGTGTTTTTTTACTATAGGTACATACATATTTATGTATAATTTTTATATTTATTGATAATTTTTATATTAAATATTAAAATTAAGACAGATGTAGTTTTTGTCTTTATATTTTTTTAGATTTAACTTCACGCTTTTATTGTTCATAGCAGGTAGACAAGAGGTACATCGTGCTAAGTTTAACGTAGCGCTTTGTTTTAACAGCGTAAAGGAAATTAAAATTTCAATATAATCATTTCGCCGAGTGGGAATTGAAATCACAATAAATCGCGGTAACAGTTAGACGCTGTTCAACTGCGTCTACTTAGCGTACTGAACTTAATTTGTAGCTTATTTATATATTTTTGTATGTAAATAAACTGACATTTGTGCAGTTTGGTAGCTTGGAAAAGTTACTCAAGTATCTATTTTTCTCTTATTCACAAAGTATAGAAAGAGTCGAATGGAGGCAAAAATCATAGTACTATGTCTAACCATATCGTAGAAATGCTAACCCATGTAAAGTTATTTTAAATAATTCAAATTAAATGTTACTAAACGTTAATATGTGCTTGTTGTTGAAACAATTACTTATGCATACATAATTAGGTCTATATGTACTAGTAGATGTTATTCCGTTTTAGTATGATTTTAAATTGTTCCCTTTTAAGCAGGCACCTAATACTTCTATGTTACTTTGTTTGTTACTTCCTTATTTTAGATTATTATTTGTTAAATAGTGAATTATATGTGTTTCAAGGTAAGAAATAAACACTAAATATTTTAATTTTTAAAACTTCAAATATAAGAACGCAGCAATTGTGATTCCTAAATAAAAAGATTTGTGTAACAAAAAGCTATAAAAACTTGAAATTGCTCTTGGCCTATTGTTACAGTCTCCAAGCTGAAGTGCTCTTATGTACCAGACAATATGCATATTCACCGCACCTTTACAATACGTGAGTACACCGACATAGTATATACATATATGACAGAACATATATTGTTATAAATTGATATTGATTATTTATTAAATATGCTTTTAAAATGAGTTTAGCTTCACGCTTTTATTCCGTATAGCAGGGTAGATAGAAACTACCTAGTGTCAAGGCACTTCGTACTCCACTTTCCGCCAAATTCGAGACATTGCGTCTTGAGTGGTGGAAATCAACGCCACGCTTTGTCATGCAAGAGCAAGGAAATAAAAATAATCTAAGTATAATCATTCTCCCGAGTGGGAATCGAACCAACAACCGATCGTGTTACAGTCAGACGCTGACCCACTGCGCCACGACCGGCCACAAAACAAAAAAGAGTTCGTAATAACAATTACTAACTTTATTACTTATTATTAACTAAATGTAGAGTATTTGTGTTAGAATGCATTATTGTTTCTTTCATGAATTACGTTCTTTCGACTTAGTCCTAAAAAAGATTAAGTGAGTGTAGTTTTACATCTAGATTTTGAAGAATGGGCAGTATTTTTTTTTATTTGTCATCTCAATTTGTCACTTCTTTTGTACCTTAATTTAATATAAATATAATACCCTAAACTAACCTGTCATTAAAAGTCTGTAAATATGGAAGCTGATGACTGTGCAATATTATCATACCATGAACCTTATTAGTACGAGTAAACGTAAACGTTAAACGTAAAGCTTAACCCACCGGAGTTATATAATAAATAACAGAATTAGTTAATAATTATACATTTTCAACATAGATTCGTAAGTTAAGACTGCTTCTTAATACGATATATAACGATTCCCAGCGTATGGCAACTTGCAATAACAAACTGACTTGAACCACCTCGAACCGTTATAACAAACCCCACAAGGTCTACTTAGATGCCATTTATATTCATATCACCATGTATTTACATTTCATCCCGCAAGTAACGTTCGTGGAAAGACCTTTTTCTAAGGGCTTGTGCTTTCGCAGTAAAATCCTTCGGTAAATGGATATCGGTAAAGAACTAATCAGAAAATTTTAGTTATATTTGTACAGAATTACGTCTACTGTAATCCTTAACGAAATTTATTATGATTTTGTGTATTTACTAATAACAGTGTTATAAAAGACAGCAAGATATAGTTAAGATGTTTATAATAGAGTCTCAAACTTGCAATTACATGAATTAGGCAGATAGTGAACTATATTACCAAAATATTTATTATTATTTATGAATAAAAATTTAAACGCAGTGGGCTTTGAACCTGCTCTTCTTGAGGCCATACAAGTGATCTGACCACTAACCCATAAGATCAACGTGCATTGAAATTCTGATACCCTTGTTTAAACTTATTTTTGATGTTAGCAAAAAATTGAGTTCTTATGAAACGGAATGATTGAAATAGATTAAAATATTAAATCTATATCACTAATATCTATTTAACTAAAATAAATTATAAGCTAACTATAATAAAAAATTATGGATATCTTTAGTATTCATGTATTATTAAGTGTACAAAATAAATACCTTTTGTTCAGTTAAATAAGTATAATATTTCACAATTTACTTCATTGCGTTGAGCAAAGCTGCTTCCTGTCTTGGTTCCATGCAAATTAACATGTAGACAAGTCGCAGGATCGTGACGTCGAATATAATAAGTTGTAAAATGAAGCTTGTGTCGCAAGTACATTTACAGTCTTACAAAATATAGAATTGTGTTCAATTGTTCTTATAAATTGAAGAGGCAAAAATAGGCATTTTAATAAAGAAACTAATAAGACGACAACGTGGCACAGTGGGACATCGTCTGACTATAAAAGGTGATGGATTGTGGTTTCGATTTTTATGAGGTAATTGATTTTGGAATTGAATTTTTGACTTGAGTTAACCACTGAAGATGAAATGTCTCGATTTCGGACAGAAAGCAGTCAACGTAGTGTCTTGACACTACTCTCGTATGCGGGGTTAAAGCATGAAGTTGCTTTTTTACAAAGAAAGCATTGAATTGGACTACCTGTGTTGAGCATCCACCAGTCTGCTTCAATTTAATCTTTTCAAATCGGAAAACACTTACTCCTAATATTCCCCGAAACGGGATATAAGCTTATAATTCTTACGTCACTATAAACGTAATGGTTTCTTTTTCGCTTTATGTTTGACCCCATATGTTGAATAGATAGTTAAACCCAGTTTTAGGAAACTACGTTCTTCATTTTCCGCGCGAGAGTTGAGTTTTCTAATCAAGGGTCGTAGATTCTTGGTCGGAAAACTCAACTCAACGCTATTCTGTGTTGTACTACGTCGTAGCGGGGAATGAATAAAAATATAAAATGTCTCTCGCGCGAATGGCAAATGAAACCATAACCATCGTATTTACAGTCACACGTCCCGTTGCGCCACGATGGCCTCTAATTATTTTAATGAATTATTATATATTTAATAAGATGTTTGATTTTCGCGATATTTACACATTTTAAATGAAACTCTAAGTCAAGAGTTAATCTATGTGAAACAGTTTAATTTAAAATGATTATTTATTTGTTACTAAAATATAATTTAATAAATTATTATTTAATAAAATTTATATTTCATGATAGGTTTTTATAGTCTTTGTTATTTATGTTAAATATATAGAAGCATATTGTGCTAAAAGGCTATCTCTATCTATTGTCACAATATGCTTCTCATATTCATATACTCGTATCTACTATACGTCCATTATATGAATCTGCATATCCACATTATCGAAGAGTAGCAAGAACTATTTATTCAGAAGAGCCTTATACAAGACGAGACCGATATGAATATTGCATCAAGAATTTAATATTACCGATAAGGAGTTGAAATATTTCGCGATAGAATGTTATAACAGAAAATAACTTAGTGGCTCGATTTATTTGGTTTGCCTTATACAACACTTAAGGATGGATAAATTTCAATATCACTAACAATCACAATGAAATAAGTAAATAGATATTTTAATACAAATGTTTTAAATTCATAATTATAATTGGTGTTGAGTTCGCCACTCACTCAACGCATGTCTCGATTTCACGCGGAAAGCACTCAACGGAGTGACTTGGAAATAGGTTGAAGTTGGTATAATTATAATTATTCTATTATAAAGCAAATAAAGATTAGTGAGTATTGTTTCAAACAGTGGTCTGATTTTATTTTTTTTTATTTAATAATTATTTAATTTCTTAATTCGTAAAGACAATGCGCAGCGTTGAATTTTGCCACACTTCATGTTATATCTAAAATGTAATAACTTTGTAAACAGCAAAAGATATCTGCAGTGAAGAATGTGAAGTTGTTTATACATACAATATATTTCAATTTAAAAATTTCCTATAAAAATTGACATATATACTTAATTTTATCTCATAAACTAGAGACAAACTAGAGACAAGACACTTCTATAATATTCAGCCTACCATGCTGTCCCCCAATATTAAAATCACTAAAAATTTTATATTTTTATTATTAAGTCTAGAATTCGATAGAAAACGGAGTACGAAGTGTCTTGACATTAGGTACCTGTTATCTACCCTGCCATGCAGGATTAAAAAAAATATATAATGAGTCCATTCATTTTATGAATATAGATTAAAGCAGTAAAACAAACAGCCTTTGCATATATCTTATATTCATTTATGTATTTTTTCCTGTGTTTTGAAAATTATAAAAAGAAAGAGAAAAAAATGAAAAAAGTCGCTATTCCAGTATTAGAAGGTGATGATAATGTATTTAAGACAATATTACTTACAAGGAAACAACGTTACAAAAGCAATTTCGGCATCGCATATTGGCTATTAACTGGTATTGGTGATGTTTTAGAGTTTTGCTATGAAGATGCTTAAACTGATCACGTTTTACACACAGAGTAGATTATTTCAAAGTTTCTAACAGCTTTTATTTTATACAAGCTGTACTCGCGATTTCATCTGCGCGAAATTTAACATACATGGATCTTTTTTATAATTCTAAAATAGAAGTAATCTAAGTTACTCCTTATTATATCAGCTATCGATGAAAGTTCTGTAAACATTCAATCGTATCAGAGATTAACTGCAACAAACAGTAACAATTGTAAAAAATATAAAAATGTTATTTTCGTATATGTACCACATACCTATACGTATGCGTTTAGTGAAGCTGTTACTTTAAGATTACAAACATACTTTCCAACTAAAACTAAAATATTCTAACTTTCAGGCGAAAGAGTCACCGATACGCGGGTCAAATTAATAATTTAATATAGTTAATTTAATAAAACTATTTTAAACAGATTAATTGCGTTTATTTTGGTATTCAAAAATACAACTTTAAATACTCACTACTAGAGTCAGTAGAGCCTACCTGTGACCACGGACTCCTGCAACTTTAACTACACTAAACTAAAGTAAGTAAATTTTTGAGTTTAAAGTAGTTTCATTTAAAGAAATAAAATTTAATTTTAAAGTGTATAAAAGTGTACGAAAATCAAGGATCTTTGGATTGGATTTGAAAGGATTGTAGGTCAAATTCAGATTAAAAGATTTGAGACACATATTAACTAATACAACTAGTTAAAAAAACTACTAATATATTATATTTACTAAATATATTATATTTTATAAATTCAACTAATATATTCACTAATGTTAATCGACATAACACCAATCGTTGATATAAATGTTAAATTTATCGATATACCTTCATTCCTAAAAGACTGGAAGAACAATATTATATTTGTCTTTTAAAACTGAAACTGAATTGGAAAAATGTTATTTTTCTCAATTCAACCTTTTGCATTGTACTCAATTTTAGTTAAAATATTGCGCAACGTAAAAAATTGGAGATGTTAGTATATTAGTATGTTAGTATATTATCTTTATCGCATTTATAATTAGTATGGATGCAGTATTTCAACTCACATCACACGCTGCTAGTTAAATCATCTAACTAACAGTTAAGTATATTGTATTAATAGTTTAAAAAATATTAACGCTATACTTAGTTAAAAGACTTAAAGACCTTTATATTAATTTACACGGGCCTTAAATGTTCCCAACTCAATTTTGCTACAAAAATATGGCAAGTTAGCAAATCGTCAGCACACCTGCGCATGAATAACGTTTTTCCATTTTCCCCTAATACCTTTAATAAATCTTAGGAAAGTTGAGGATATATTCATATGTAAAATACATATTAGCAAAGAAATTTATGTTTTAAATAAGAAGATATAAGTAAAATATTAAATATTTCATTAAAAAAACATCTGAAATAAATTCACTGCTTACTAGAGCGTTGCATTTATGATTTTTGGTTTGATTCTCAGGTGATTGGTCAACAGAGGACAGAGGAACGTTTAAAAAAAAACAATATATTAAAATATGTATCGTAATAAATAACATGAACATGTTAACGAAATTATTTCACAAATGTGACATTTTGCTTATTACATTTTGGCCAGTGCAGAGTTTGTGAATAATTAAAATTGTTGAAATATACGTACGGACGTCAACCACATGATTTTAATATCAGCTCTATTAAAGCTATGAATAATAGTCTCCTATTTCAATTATTGAATTAAACAACAAATTGCTGTCATTATTTTAATAGTTAATACTGTAGTTATTTAATTTGAAAATATATATACAATCTTTACAGATTTTCAGTGTGTCAGATAGTATAATGTAGTAATTTGTTAATTTATTTTTTTTGGAGAAACTTATAGTAGTACGATTTGATATTTTTTTATACTTTATTATACTGATGCTTCTACTCACAAAGATAGTTATCTATGTATATACCAATACGAAAAAAAAAATAATTTTCCTTCTTATTCCTAATACTACTTTATTTACAGTTTGTATAAATAAAAAGTGCAAACACTCAATATATTTTCTTTAAATAACGTATTAGAAATATATTAAATTAATAAAATAAATAATATATTTTGTAAAAAGTGATAAACACGTTGGTAAAGCTACATGAACTTAATTGAAAAAAAAAAACTTATATTTTTATAATTGGTACAAAGAAAAATATTGCTGAGAACCACTTGAAAAGTATACAATTAGACCTCAAAGCCTCGTATCACCCATTAATCATAGGTACAACACATTTTTTTACAACCAAAGGGTGCTTTTGAATAGCACCCCTTCCAAATATTGGTTTTTGTCCTAACGTCCAGTAAGAGCAAATCCTTGTTTTTCCATTTATAATACGCGCACGTTCGCGATATCTTCACGTGGAAGCCTTTACTATAGTGCTTTATATCACAACGTCATTAAGCCCTGAATATAAAGTGAGGGAATGACAAAACAGGAATTAATTTCAGATATGTCGCACGGTACGTTGAACACCCTAGTGTGTACATACGATCGTTTCAATTAGCTTAAAGTATGAATTTACCATACCATTATTGTGAATATACAATATTTATAATGAATTATATACTTGTATTATGGAAAATCGTAAATAATTTGTAATGTGTAATTAGTAGATTAGTCAATATTGAAAGTTTCATACTTTGATTTCTAGAGAATTCTAGAGGATCTAGAATTAGGAAGACAATTTTTCTTCATCTGCTAGTATTACAGTTATAATTATATTTTTTTGCGGCAAACATATTTTTAAGCTCAACAAAAGTTATATATGTTTGGTTTGACATTTAATTATTATATCCATAGCATATTGTCGGAAGATCAGAACGTAGAGAAATCATAAAATCAAATAAATTATAAGAAAAGAAATGAAAAATAAAGATTTAAGTGACATGATGTCTGCCATAATATATATAAGCATTTTGATATAAAATGTGAAAAAAAGACGGAAAACTAAAATGCTATTTTAGAATGGACGTAAAAAGATGCGAAAATATCAAATAAATTATACTAAGTGGCAGCACCAGTCAGCTAAGCTTCAGAGCCATGTGTATCTAACAAGTGCGATAACAGCTACGTCTGCGGGGAATGTGAGGAAATTCGCTCAATTATGTCTCCCCAACAGCTTTTTAGCTTGTTTATCAATCAATCTACGATTTGAGATAACCGCACCTTATAAATAACTGCTGTTATACTAATGCATTACACTCATTATTCAATTAAGTTCAATTAAATTAATTTGCTTCGTAACGATTACTTTCAAAAACTATATTATATTACTATTAGTACCTAGTATCAAGACATTCCTTGCTCCACTTTCCGCCGAATTCGAAATATTGTGTGTTGAGTATCGGAACTCAACGCCGCACTTTGCCTTACAAGGGCAAGAAAGTGAAAATAATTTAAACATAATCATTCACCGGAGTGGGACCGAACCTAAAACCGATCGCAACTATTTATTATTTATTAAACTAATTTTTGAAACTGCTTAGCTTAATATATGCTTTTTAATCAAGTATACACAAATACAAAAAAAATTGATATTAATAAAAAAATTAAGTAAAATTTAGTTTTGAAATCTAAATCTACGTAAAAAAATTATTATATTAAGGTTCTTTTTTAATTTATTTTTATTAAGTGGACCTACTTATTTATTATATAACATAAATTAATGTATTTGTGCTTAATTTAAAAGTTTAATAGACTAGAATTCCTGTTGGTTAATTATTAATTATTTTGGTGGTAATAAAACTGATTAGTAAATGTATTATAACAATGAGTTTTGCATATCTATAGATACTCAAGAAAATATGGAAAATATATAAGTGCTTGTTTTGTTCATCTTGACTAGCTTAGTCTAGCTGAGAAGATACGATCTGTAAGATCTTTGTTTTTTGTGATTTTTATACATTTTGAATGAAACTTTTTTAATCGCAAATATTTTGGTATTTGAAAATACATTTTTGGAAACGTGGCGTGATTATGAAATCCCAAAATATATGCGATTAATCCGTTTAAAATAGTTTCATTTAAACGCTGAAATGTAGTTATTGTTACAATAGCGTTAATAGCATTTCCAGATTTTCTAACAATGATAAATAGATATACAGATACATAAACAGATACAAGTGAAGCAAAAGCCTGTTACGAATAATTCGTTTGCTAGGTAAATTATAGCATTAATTTTAAATTATATACTTGTAAAGGAAAATAAAAAATATATTACTATATTTCAAAAATCGATGTACTGATTATTCAATTATTTGAAAATTTATTGAATGTGATGCACTTTGAATAGAATTAGGAATTAATTTTCATTACTGGCGAGCGCTTTAGCGTCCCATAAATATTGAAATTTAGGCCAAATAACCAACGTTACATACAATTTTATTTGCACACAAAATGTAATCTCAATAATTGCATTTATATGTAAATGTATCTATTTACTACCGGCATTAATCGAATGTTAATTTTGCCGAATTCAATGCATTACACAGCTTTAATACTAGATAGCGTTCCGAGATAAATTATTAATGTCACTCACTGTATACTTAAAAAAATAAAATTTTTAATGTTATATTTATTGTTTACATAAAAATAAAAAAATATATTGAGATAAATTTTATTTTGGCACGTTCGAAGCATCATAATTAAAGAACTGAACTGAAGCTAAATTTTATTTTAAATTAGCTTTGCTATATTTTTTAACTTCACACTTTTATACCGCATAGCAGGGTAAACAGCGAGTATCTAGTGTTAAAATTCCTCCGTGAAGTACGGACGACGTTGACGCCGAAGCGAAACATTGCGTGTTGAGTGGCAGAACTTAAATTCACGTTTTATCTTCCCAGAGCGAAGAGATGAAAACAATTTAAATATAATCCATTCCCCCGAGGGGAAATCGAACCTCAAATCGATCGCGCTTACAGTCAGACGCTATTCAACTGCGCCATGACCAGCCTCGAAATTTTAATTCGTTTACATAAATTTGATATATTTTGTATGATCATGCATTTACCATGTTAACAGAATGAAATCGAATATTGTTTATAATATCTATAAACTAAGCTATTTTGTCCCATACTATCAAATCCAATGACACGCCTTGTCTAGCTTACATCTACACGGAAACAATGCAAATTGTATATATAAATATTACACTGAATGCCATTTCGATGCAAAACCATCTACACGTCCAATCGAACATGTCAAAACTGCGTCATGATGTCACGCTAGCGACATTTATTAAATACGTTACAAACAATTTGCACAGACTAAGCATGTAGTTGAGTCCTTTGGGTTAAGTGTTTATTTTGAAACTGCATTTCAATGGCAATGTATATGAAAATTTTTATCTAGTTTTACTATAAAATAACTTTTATAAATAAATTCGTATATATTATACTATATTAACTCTTTACAGAGCCCAGAGTGGCGTGTTGTTCGATCCCTACTCAAAGCTGGAGATTGTATTTAAATTAACAATTTTTATTCACATGTATAGACATGTGAATAAAAATTCATCAATCAAGACAAATCATAACGTTAAGTTACACCGCGGAAAAAGTTACATCTCCAATTCGGGAAAGAAGGTGAAGAACAGAGTGTTTTGGCAGTAAGTATTCACACATTTTTCTGCCAAGGTGGTCTAGCCTATGCATATTTTGGTTTAATTCATTAAATTAGAAACAAAGTAATATTTAATAATTTGATCTTTTTATTATTTTATATGAAATATTAGATATTAAAAAAACATTACACAAAACCCGTATTAATTCGAACCCCGTATTAATAAATTATTACTGTAAAATTTTCATGTAAACCCATGAAGTGAATTTTAAGGGAAAAAGTAACTAACATTCATTCACTATTTATCCATCTTTACAATACATAATAGACTATCGCATTCATAATAATAGTAATTTAACTAAAATATCTTGTTGTTATTTTACTAATTTCTCGCTCTGTCCCGCATAGCATTGGGTAGTCAAAAACAGCCCAGGGTCAAGACACTAGGCTATCTGCCGTTGTAACACCGTTGACTGCGTTCCGTCCGAAATAAAAGATTGTGTGTTGTGTGGCGAACTTGAATCCGTGTTTTGTTTTACTAAAGAAGAGAAATGAAAACAAATTTTAAATACAGTCAATTTCCCCAAGTGGGAATTGAACTTACAACCAATCGCGTTTACAGTCAGTCGTTGTCACACTGCACTACGGTGGATGTTGGATGAAAATTTGCACAAATTATATTATTTGAAAGTATCTTCATTATGTACGTAGCGTTTGTAGTATACTCTTGAATTTTTCTGCACAAAATATTAAGTAAGATACCAATTAGAACAGCTCTTAGAAGGTATAGTTTGCCCTTCAACTATATACATATATAAATATACGAAGTATTTGGTTATTGCGGCACGCGACTGACACGTGCCGAGAGGAGAACACGTCATTAGATAGACCTTCCTCGGGGAACACTTGGTTTTTTATTGACTTTTTAGTTTTGTCGCACTACTGACGATGTTTTCGATGTTAAGTTTTAATTTAGACTTGATATTTTTTTTAATAAATCATGAGAAATTATTAAGAAATGTTAACAGGTGAGGTCAAGATCCGATTATTAAACCGCTTACTTAAAACTAAACAGGTTTATTTTTGCTTTTTGAATTGTTGTTTTCATGATTTTTTTTTAAGTAACTTGCGGGATTTTTAGGTTTTGTATTAGATAAGTGAAGGCCATGATGCATAATGCCATAATATTTTCTAATTTATATTGTTTCTTAAGAAATGATATTCAACTGTATACCTGAATAAATTTTGTACCATACACCAAAAAAGAAATGAGTGGGGTGATTTCAACTTTAAAAATTCGAGTACGTTTAAATATCTTACAGACGAGTGTGTGTATATATGCATATGTGTTTAAATTTACGAGTTTACAAATAATTAATATTGGGTTAATAATGTGTCAATATTAAACTTTTTGGCTATATTTTACGTATTTATTTTGAAACTTATACTTTTTCGATCAATCAAAGTGATCATTGGAACTCCTTACACATTACCGAGGGCTTAAGATATAGTAACGACTTACATTTGTCAGTGCCATCAAGCCGACTCATGATGGTATTCTATCCAACGTGTCACCTGAAAATCTTGATTAATTACTAACTGCCCAAGCTATTTGGGATCACTATCAGGTATATTATGCGGGTAGTGAGTATATAACATGGAGATTACCTGCACATTTACATGAATATATTAATAATAATTAATAACATACTATATAAGAGGCCTTCGTGGCGCAGTGGGACAGACTCTGACTGTAAACGTAATTGGTTATGGATTCGCTTCACAGTGGAGGAAATGATTATATAAATTAATTTTTTTTCGCCTCTCTAGTAAGACAAACTGCGGCGTTGAGATCGCCATACAGCACGCAATGTCTCTATTTATTTTACAGTGAGTGTTTCACAATAAGTTGTTTCTAACACACTGCTATGCTTTCCCCTATACAACATTCATATAATATGTATGGAAATTAATTATTTCGCCATTTATCATTTTCTTTGACTTACGCAAACATAATTAAATGTTAACAGTTTTATACATATTTTTAGGCGTAGTATATTCTAAGTCAAGGCCTTATTTTTTTACAAATATCACCTGTTTTAAGCATTTATATTAGTTAATTATTAATAAATGAATTGTTCTTCCTTAGCACTATAACCAAAATAAGAATACTTATGAAGTGACAACGGAAAGTTCCTTTCCTGAATAATGGCTGCCGACTTCCGGTGATATATTTCCGCTATCTCCCCGGCAACATGGCGTTCGCGTTTCCGCTTGACCGTTATGGTGTGTTAATCGAGCATTAAGTCTGGCAGATGAAAAACTATCCAAAGACAACCTTTTGGGATAATAATTTCCATATTTATTACAGCTTTAATGTTAATGAAGAGGCTATATAAGAAATAGAACTATATCTTGGTTTTTGTAATTATTGTGTTGTTTTTTCGTTTTTACTTCTGTTTTTTATAGTTTTGTACTTGGTGTAGTTCTGGTAGTTTGAGAGAACGGAAGCACCAAGCGCTATGGTCCCTGCATACTTCTTTCATCTCATCCTAAGCCATTAACTGTATACTATTAATATGTATGTAACCTCTTGTATCCCTCACCTTTTCTTCATACATCTATCTTACCAATCTTTCATCATTTATTCCCTTGATGTGTCTAAACCACCTGAGAACGTTCATTCATTTCTTTTTATTATTTTTGATTAATTAAATTAATTTAGTCCATTTTTATAAGACATATTAAGTGCCATTAAAACGGCGTAACTTTTTAAGCCCAAGACATCTATAGTATATTAAAAAATCTTATAACAATAACTCTACTGAACTACCATCATATGGACAAATGAAGTTTCATCGCAAGTGGTTGAAAAATAAATGTGGGATAGTTCTTAATGGAAACGTCTACTTATCTTTTCTCTTACGTTAAGCTTCTTTTGCGTAAAATATTAATACAAATGGGTAAAAATCATTTCTGTAAAGAATAAATCTTACAAAGTTTGAAATGTTCAATACGAAAGTTCGAATATTTGGGTGTTTGAAAAATGGAAGTACTCAATCACATCGCAACAAGCAAAGTTTTTGTAACATAAATAGATGGGAAATAAACTTTTATTCCATATAATTTAAATATTTTCAAAATAGTATTTAATACACTGTAATAAAATTAAATTAATAACTTATTGTGTAACAGTGGGACAGCGTCTGACTGTAAAATTGGTTGTGAGTTTGATTCCCACTCGGAGGAATGAACATATATAAAATATTTTCATTTCCTCATTCAAAAAACGTGGCGTTGAGTTCCACCACTCAACTTACAATGTCTCAAATTCAACAAAAAGCGGAGTACGGAGTATCTTGACAATAGGTACTTCCTATCTATGTGAAGCTAAAAAAAGAACGTATAGATAAAGATATTTGATTCTTGTTTGTTAATAAGCTATTAAAGTGGTCATTAACCAAGAATTTCATTTTTGGCTTATATTTTTATACATAGGTATATATTACATCAATTTTAAATTACACAAGTGAAAAGTCCCCCATTTGAATCTCAGTTTCATAGCAGACATTATTGTTTGGGCTCCCTTGTCTGCTATCTTTTGTTATTATTCTAGCTTGCCTCCAAACAAAAGAACATTCTTGCAGTACAAAGACGTAATTATAGAGACGAGGCTAAGAAAGTGATGCTTTATAGCCTATATATTTTGTGATTAATTGTATAATAAATTATTATTTATATTACTCGGTTGTAAGGTAATTTGTACCAGAAGTAATGAATTTAATTTATTCAAAATATACGATATAAGCATATTTATACTTTTAAACCAAATTACGTATGTTATGAAGTTAATATTCACGTATCATAAAACTACTAATATACGTACTACTAATTCTTAGCCTTAAAGCCATAAACCAGGTAACGAGGTAGCAAAGAAATCAATTCCACTTACTGAGTTCATCAACCTATAACTCAATACGTTATTGTTTCATTAAAGAGCTGCTTGCAGAAAATACACGCAATAATAGACTTCATACCTGTAATTTAAGAATTTTCTTTATTTCCACGCTTATAATTCAAAGTCCTTATGTCATGAGTAAAGGATAAGGTAAAACGAAAAAAGGAGGAGCTAACTACTAACGAGAAATAAAATATTAAACGACCCTTTTATATATTTTTAGCATTTTTGCGGTTATCTAATGTCGTATGTATTTAAATGAAATTAGTTTTGTGTATGTCATTCATTCTAAAATTTTATCTATTTCAGATTATTCATATTAAATATAAAATAACATTAATAATTGTAGCGTGTGTAAAGACAAAATACAACGCCGCATGATTTAAATATAATGGTTCTTCGGAGTGGGAATCAATGCTTTTCTACTACTACAGATACTATCTAAAAAATGAATCTGTTAATAGCGCATAGAATAATTGTAACATTCACTTATGAGGTATGAGATATATGAGCGCTGTAACGTATGTAGGTATATATCTGTATGCCTGCATGTATATATATATATATATATATATATATATATATATATATATATATATATATATCGCATGCAGATATGTACCTACTGTCACAATGTAGTCAAGTTAGAATTAAAATATTTTTTCCATTTCCCTCACATTAAATACACATAAAGGAGTCGTACATTCAAATTCAAATAACGTAATGGGTCCCAACAACCACAGCTGAATACTGTACAAAAATGCCTCAGCGGCTTGTGGCTTTACTTTCTACCGTCCTGGCACTTATGTAAATACGACCTATATTTTCTTGTAATGCCAACGTTTCACATTAACCAATATGTAGATATACCAAAGCGCTAATAAACTCAGCAGGTATTTATAAAATAAGTCTTTCATCACTTTCTATCTTTCATCTCTGTTTTTCGCTGAATTCGAGATATTGCGTGTTAAGTGACAAAACTTTACGCCGCGCTTTGTTTTACCAGAGTGAGGAAATGAAAATAATTTAAATATAATTCCCCTGAGTGGAAATCGAGCCCACAACCGATCGCTTTCACATTCACACGCTGTCCAGTGGCACAGTGGCGCCACGATCGGCCTTTTTTATCAGTACTGCTTTATCTGATCTAATACGAGATATTTGCATAGTTAGTTGATTTTTTTTAGATCTTCGCTACATAACGTTAATTTTTTTTACAGTCTACTAAACATTAAAGGAAATATATCGTTTTTTTATTAAATAATTAAAACATAATATGGACAATCCTTTTACGCACATTAGACGGTTGACTGATTGTTGACGGTTCACTAACGAGAAGAGTTAAAGCAAGGCCTTAACTAAAAGCAAAGGTTAGTCTCTCTTATAAATATTATATTAAAAACTGTGCATATGACGCCATTTATCATTCCCTTTGAATCGTACGTGTTAACTTGGTAACATAATTTATTAATAAGGTTAGAACGTGATAAAGCGAGCATGTCTAACCAAATAAAATCTGTAATTCATATATATATATATATATATATATATATATATATATATATATATATAATTTTTGCTCACAGGAAAACACACACATTTATTGGGCCACTATGTTATCAACTTCATGAAACATATGTTTTTTTATTTAACTAGAGAGTCTGCACATTGCCAAAGCATAGTTAGATAAATATGAAGGTGTTTGGTACCCAACACTCAACTTGCCGTTTGTAAGAGTCTTTCTTTGAGCATAAAATAGTGTAATTATTCACCAAATGCAATATATAGATCTCAGTTTAAATAAAAAGTTAAGTTTTTAGTAAAATTATTAACATTTTTATATTCCACATGTAAAATTATTAAAAACTGGTCAAATTTTATGTATAAGTTAGTAATTAAAATCTTTTTCAGGGAATGCATGAAAGAGGATAATTAAAAGTCTTCTTAATTAGGTCGAGGCGGCACAATATGCTCCAAAGTTATAAGACAATAAGAAGGAAGTAATTAAAACATTACCGTACAAAATCGGACGCTTTTGTCCGCTCATTACAGAGCTCAACAAGTTTGACTTAATTTCTATAAAAGATACACTCAGGTGTATTTTCAACTTTTTATAATATTTTTGTCCTCTTCATCGTATGTCATATTAATAAAAATTAACAAAATAAAACATTATTTTTCGCTTTAAATTTTTTTTACTTATGTTTAAGTGAAAGAATGCCAAAACTCAACGCCACGCGTTGTCTTACTAGACAATACCTTCAAATGAGAATCGAATCCACAACCATAGGATTTACAGTTAGACACTTTTCAACTGCGTCATAAATAATTTTGTTTTTATTTTAACATAAAATATAGATAGGTAGAGAGAACGTAGTATGATATCATAAATAAAACTTCGTAGTCAAGTTTCCTAGCCTATCATGTTACCATATGATAGAGGAAGACGACGAAACGTTAGCGTCGCATTATGCTTAATTCTGAGGGAGTTGTGATTAATTAATTAGATTGAATTATCGGTGCTTAATTTTAAAGATTGGAACCAACCAAATACTTCATGCAGTTAAAAACTACCCTATAATGATAAATGTTTATAATTATTTAATGTCATAAAAACCAGTGCAGTGGGGCAGTAATTTAACTGTAAATGCGAGTGATTGCTGTTTTTGATCCCATTATAGTAAGATAAGCGCGGCGTTGAGTTCCGCCATTCAAGGCAATTGAATCGAATTCGAGCGGAAAGTGGAGTATCACTAAGCTTACTCTGAGTACACAACTAAAATATAATAAAAACTATTACCAACAAATAAAGCTCATATTTCACGAATACATGTCAATGAACTAATCAGCAAATGGTTTTTCAAACAATATTTGTACAGAGTGTATGGGGTCAATAGCTTTTATTTTAGGTATTCAGCAAAACTGAAAACTAGCGGCTATTTATTCAAATTGTTGGACAGTGCTCACGTTTGGGCACGATTTTAACCCAGTTACGAACAAGTAGCAACTCAAACAGCTGTTTCATTCATATTTAGCGGAAAATAAAATGTGTTATATTTTTTTTAATATTTAGTTATGAAAATAGTTTGAAATATATTTGAAATAAAATTATGACATTGAATAGAAAAATATTTATTTCCTTAAGAATATCTCTCTCTAAACGTATAATGTAGGCAAGTTTATTAATAAATTTAAACTATATTGTACACAATAAAACACATTGTAAAAGTAAATCCAAAACTACGAAGAGAAAATAACAAATATGAAACACAAACCCAAATATTATTGTCTTATTATATTATTTTAATGAAAATTATAATTTAATAATAAGATTTTGATTCATTTTTAATGAAACTATTTTAAACAGTTTTATTTTGATATCCGAAAATACCTTTTTGAAAACCCAACATTTCAAATACTTTACAGTTCAGTTTTTTCATAGCTTTTCGAACATTTGTTCATTCAAAATATAAGTTAATAATTTCTGTATCAGCGTATGTACTATGGACAACGACTGTAACTATGAATTAAATCAACAATTTGTTTGTTTGTTTAGCTTCTCGCTTCTATTTTGCATAGCAGAGAGGACAGGAAGTACCTAGTGTCCGAAATTCCGTAATTCGCTTTCCGTCAAATTTTAGACATTGCGTGTTGAGTGGTGAAACTCAACACCGCGCTTTATCTTGATTATAGTGAAGAAAGACAATAATTTAAATATAATATTTCGCCGAGTGGGAATAGAACCCACAGCCGTTTCCACTCAAACGCTGTCTCATGCACAACTACCGGACTTTCAACAATTAGTAAATAAATATAAAAAATAAATAAATATTAAATATATATTAAATACATATTAAATAAATATTAAAATAAATATAAATATTAAAAATAATAAAACCATAAATATTTAAAAAAACAAATATTAAAAATTGTAAAGAATTTTCTATAAAATATATATTTTTATTGTAAGTGAATAAATTTACTTCAGTTACTGTACTCTACTACTATACTCGTTCGTTTCTAAGAGACGACGTGACGCAGTATATACCAATCTAATTGGAACTGTCTTACGCTCGATCGTTGCGGGATTCAATCACTGAAGGGGCGAATGTTTAATAGGTACGATAAAATATATACAATACAACAAATATAATATGGTTATGCGTAATAACTGTGATATTATGCCACGTAATCTTAAAAAACATATATTTATAAAATATATTATCATGATATTTAAGTTAGTATGGATATTTGGATATGATGCCACTAAGCGATTGTTTCTCAAATTATCTTTTATTTTTATTTTTAACGTAGTCGTTAATCATGTCTGTGCAAAAAAGCGATTGTGTTGTTTGTCATTTTTTTAGCTTCGCGCTTTTATCCCGCAAAGCAGGGTAGTCAGACACTCCGTACAAGACACTCCGTACATCGCTTTCCACCGAATTCGAGACTTTGTGTCTTTGCACTTTGTCTTTTACCAGAGTAAGGATGTGAAAATAATTTAAATATAATCACTCCCCGAGTAGGGATCAAATCCACAACCGATCGCGTTTACAGTCAGACGCTGTCCCACTGCGCCACGACGAGCCTCTTTTATTGTTTTTTTTTTTTATTTTTTTTGGCTTCACAATTAATCCCTTGCGGGGTAGTCAGAGAGTATGGAGCGCCAAACGCTACGGTCCCTGCATACCTCTTTCGCCTCGTCCACAGTCATTATCCTCTTCATACATACCCTTCGGGGGATCCTCATGCTTTTTACGTGACCTTCCTTCAGTATCTTTGATACTATGTTTGTTTTCGAAGGTCTCTCCCGACCTCGTACCTTGTCACCTTGGTCACCTTGGCTTCATAAATCTTTCTTACCATTCTTTCATCATACTAATTCTCTCAACGTGCCCAAACCAAGTGAGCACATTCTTCTTCATTCTTACTATGACATTCGCGCTTACGCCATTCTCCTCGCTGCATATACGGTCAGCTAAACAGACTCAGCATATCCGACGAAGAGATCTCATCTCTATTGCATTCATCTTTCTTTCAGTCTACATTTGACACACCCATGTTTCGCTGCCGGTTAACAACGTCGGTATCAGTACTACATTGTGAACGGCAAGACGTGCAGGTACGTTGACGTTTTGCCGTCACATCAATGCAGCAAGAGTACCGTTAACTTTGTTACAGGCAGCAATACGCCTTTCAACATCTATTTTCGTGTCTTCCATCTCTACTAAACATACTTCCCAGATATACCACCTCATTCACTTGTTCTAATATCTTTCTATCTACCCTAATTTTACATTTCGTTCTTTCTTCGTCTCTTTCAAATAGTAGAATCTTAGTTTTTTCTTCTTCCCTTCTCTCAGAGTGGTTACCAATGCCTGTAACTCGCATTCTGATGATGCAATCAGCGCTGCATCCTCTGCTTACAACAGATAGTTAACTGTCAAATCACCAACTTTCACTCCTATGCCATTTTTTTCACTCATTGGAGACAGCTATACAAATACAAATTGAACAACCAAGCTGCCCTGTTTGAGACCCAATTGAATATCAAACTGAGGTGAAATACCAGCTCCTACTCGTACACAGGGTGAGGGATCTCGATAGAGATTTTACAGCCTGCAACAAGGGTCCGCTCATATTGTACCGGGGCAGTATCTTCCATAACTTCTTTTCTTACAATCGTGTCAAATGCCTTTTCTGGTTTACTGCCAAAAACTTTTTAGTGATTATACAGAGAGAAAAGAACTGATCCATGCACCCTCTTCCAGGTTTAAATTAACTTTGGGCCTCCCATAAAAGCCTTTCGGATCTCTCTTGAATTCTTTTCACTAGAATTTTAGCATAAATTTTACTGCTTAAGCTAATCAAACTGACAGCCCTATAGCTTGCACAATCTATCTGTGAACCTTTGCCTTTACACAAAGGCACGATGAATGCGCATCGCCAATCATTCGGGGCCTCTCTCATTTTCCAGCATAAATGGCATAGAAAAAAGAACAAGTCCAAAATGCACGGCTCACCATATTTGATGATCTCTGCAGTAATTCCATCTACTCCCGCTGCCTTATCGCGTTTTAGACTTCGTATAGCATTCTCTACTTCTTTTATACCGATTTCGTTGTCTGCTACATCAAGACTCATATTGCTATTGCTTGAAACAGAGGCGTCATCACATTCATACATCTCATTGTAGATTTCTGTTTATCGTTGCAAAATGTGTGTTCTTTCGCGTCAAAAAGCTTCGTGTTTTCCCGAAAATTGTTTGTCAATTTTTTGTCTTTTTCATGCTACTGCCACTTTTATTTCATCATCCCACTATTCATCACGCTTTTTACTAAAGCCTCTTTTCCCAATGCCACACACCTCAATTGCAGCTTTAATCATATAATTCTTAAGGTTATGCCAGCATACTTCAACACTTTCAGTACCTATTTCGCAGATGTGTAGCTTCTTCGAAATCCTTTCTTCATATTCCTCTCTAATCGATGAGTCTTGAAGCTTCCACCTTCTTATGCGATTATTCACCTCCAAGTTTGGACACCTCGTGCGGCTGCGCCAACCAGCAAAAAGACCTCTCATTGTAGCAACTACTAGATAGTGACCTGTTCCCAAGTTGGTACTCCTAAACACACTTGGTTACGAATACGTTGATCCACTAGGAATAGACCAATCATGCTTTTCTCTTCCATCCGTTCCCACGTGTACATGTGAATTTGTTTGTGGTCAAACATAGTGTTTACCACAAACAAATCCATTTCCTTACATAATTCCAATATGAGCTTCCCAGACTCATTTACTCTCTTATCATCATACTTTCCTACTACGCGTTCGTAACCTTGTCGTGTGGTTCCGACCCTTCAATTCAAATCACCACATACTATTAATTTTTCATTCTCTCTTACACTACCTAGAACTTCCCTGACACTCTCCTGGAACTCCTCTAGTTCACTTGATAGAGCTGAGGATACTGGCGCATACGCCACTAATAAGAATATTCTTGTTATCCTCAGCTTGAAGCAAACCAAGAGCAGCCTCAGGTTGATCGCCTTATATTCTACCATTGCACTAACCAATCAAGAGTACAATCTAGCAAGATACGCCCTGGTGCTCGCGGCGAATGGATTGTTGCAGCCTTACACAACTGTTGCTGTTATATAAGGCTGCCAGGGGCACTGCGCGCAAGTCTTCTATCGTTGACCTCCTTGTTTATTAGTATTAAAACTAATATATCGAAATCATTTTCTCACAAACCAATTTACATTACAATTTTTAACTTCAGCGAGAATAACTGTTTTGAAATACGACAAAATCCCAAACAAAAGAACAAAAAATAGAAAATAGTACCCACTTTAAAGGTGTAGGAGTATAGATCAAATCCTATAGTATCATCAAGATTTTAAACACTTATTCCTTTGTCTTACTTGCAAAGGAAGTGATACTTGTAAACCAACAAAGTTTAATACGTATATTACTTGTGTTTTTAGAGTTCACGAGTATTTTTATAATATCAGAATATTACTTTGAGAACGGAAGCAAACGTTTGTCTCGCTATTTATCCACGTGCGTGTTCCCACGCTGCGGCTGTGTTATTCAGCATTATGCTAATTTTGTGCACACACAGTGTATTATCGTTTCTAACTTTTGTGCGTGTTGTTGCTTTTCATACACATTTATGCTTGAAATATGTGTTTTGTTTTGTTATACTACAATATTTTGAATGGCATTCTTGTGTGAAACTTAATTCTTAAATACAATTCTATTATATATTTCTTACTATACCGTTAAATACAGACAAATATTGACTTTGACTTTAATATTACAAATTTCAAATTTTCCACAATTCCATACTTGTATGTAATATTAACTGTATTTATGCAAACATAGTTGTAGTCAGTACAATGCATTGATTCGCTGTGTGAGTAGGTCATTTGCCGGATAAATCGCATTTAAATCCCGTTAATACGATATGTTATGTAGAACATTGCAGAACATTTGTGGCGACTATTTATTGGTTGACTAACAATGACAAAATTTTCATATAATCAGTCAGTCCAGTCCGTTAATTAAATTTTGAAACATTGTTTTTCTTCTTCTAAATCACTCAAAACATAAAAAAAGAAAAAAAAATGTATATCTTTGACATATATAAGCTAGATTTTAAATATATGAAGAATATAAAAAGTATTTAGTTATTATGATATTTTTTATAGTAGCACTTTCTCTTATCCTCATTCTGTCACAAAGACAACAGTTAACTGGTTAAGTTTACTGTTTTAAGTAATATCAGTCTACCCGCTACGAATTGCCGGAAAATGAGATCCGATAAAAGAAATAGAGCAAATGTCTGTCATGGAATTAAAAAGGAAAGGAAAAAGGTGTGTCAAAAAATAAGCAAAGTGTTCAACACGACGCGTTTATAAAATATCAAATCCTTAATCGCGCTCGATAATAATTCATTAAAAGTTTTTCTTTGGCTGGTTTAGTCATCACGTGAAAAACATCCATAGGAACATTATAGTACGCTAATGTTATAAAAATTTATTAATAGTGTTGTTCTTATTTATTCAGAAGTTCAGATATAACTTTCTTAGGTATTGTGAATTAAGTTGATTTAAAATTTGTTACAATTCTATTTTATATATACTTACATTGTTTTTATGTACCCTTGTTTCAGCTTTATGATTTTTCAATAGAAAAGTCAGAGGGAGCCTAGTCTCAAGATACTCTGTTCTGCACTGATTGTTGGTTAAATTCTGAGACATTGCGTGTTGATTGGCGGAACTCAACATCGCCCTTTGTCCTACCACCGCGAAGAAATGAAAATAATTTAAATATATTACTCCGACTGGGAATCGAACCTACAAGCGATGGCGTTTACTATCAGATGCTGTCCCACTCACCACGGCCTCACATATAAGTTACTAGGTTATATTTATTGATAGTTTTTAAGAGTCAAATATAAATAATTAACAAAAATATAACAGAAAACCATTGCCTCTGTAATAGCTCAGCAGAAATGTTGTACATTAAAAGGATATCGTCCCTACAACATGTCCCATTTGTTTCATTTTTCCTGTAATAACGGTGTCGATTTTACCAACACAATTTTAAGTAAGAACGACAAAATATAAAGGAGATACTTAAATTGTGCGTACCGTGAAGCATCCGGGACATTATTGTAATTATCTTAAAAGGTAGAATCGGAATAATGGTAGAATACACCATAACATAAAGAGTATAGTACAAGTTTAAACATTACTGCGATTTTATTACAAATCTTATATAATAACCTGATCAATATTATTGTCTAAAAATAAAAAAAAATGAATAAATATAAGTACTTTATTTATTTTCTAGTATTCAGTTTGGAAACTAAGTTTTTCCTGCATTTTCTGCGTATCTAGTTTGATACGCAGAGAGCCATAGTCTAAAAGGAATGCAATTGTCTTAATTTAATATAAATTAATAACAGTGAAATGATATGAGGCAATTGTGGCACAATGGGACGGCGTCTGATTGTAAATGCGATTGGTTATGGGTTTAATTATCACGAGGTAAAATTTTATTTTTATATCTTTGCTCTGGTGAGACAAATTGCGGTGTTGAGTTCACTATTCAACACGGAATGTCTCAGTTTGGGGCGGAAAGGAGATGCGGTCTTTTGATGCTAGGTTCTCTATGAGCGCCCTGTTTTGCCTGACTAAACTGCCTAAGAAAAGATAGAAAAAATAAAAAAAATGTTAATTGATATCAAAATTTTAATTATTACGAAGAATAAAATTGTAACTCCATTAAATTCATAAATTAATTCTTTATTAAAAAAATTACAGGTTATTATCAATTTTTACAGATAAAATAGAATATTATATATATATATATATATATATTTCGACATTGTGACAGTTAAATTTAAACCCTTCAAAGATGAGTTTGTCTTATACATTGAATCACTGCAATGATAGACGAAGGGCGCAAGGGCGCATAGGGCCGTCTCATTTGCCGCAAACAGGAAAGAGGCGGTCTGCGTCACAATGAGTAGCGACGCATTATTTACGATAACCGTCGATATATTGACTTTAAAGGAATGAATTGAATAATTATTCAAAGCTACGAACGCCAACTGCTATATCCTAGTACATATAAGGTCAACGACCTGAACCAATAATAAAAACTATAGTCGAATATATAATAAGAATATGTGCCACTATCTACAAATGTGCTTAAAATTTTTACATAAAATACATAAAATTGAGGCCGGTCGTGGTGCAGTAGGACAGCGTCTTGCTATAATAGCGATCGGTTGTGGGCACTGATTTTATTTAAATTATTTTCACTTCCTCGCTCTAGTAAATACAGAGTGCGGCGTTGACTTCCACCACTTAACACGCAATGTCTTGAATTCGGTGGAAAGCGAATTACGGAGTGTCTTGACACTAGGTACTTTCTGTCTACCCTGCTATGCGGGATAAAAGCGTGAAGCTAAAAAATCTTAGAATATATTATATTCATTTTATTTTCTTCTTCTCTCTAATTACGAACTCTGTTTGCACATAGCTTATTTTTTTGTAGTCATGAAATTGTTACTGAAAATATTAAACGATGAAACGTTTATTCAAAATAAACGAACCAAATTGGTTACATTATATTACATAGTGGAAAAGTAGAACACAATACAATATTGTTACTTTTCAGAACAAAAATGCAAGCATTTACATAAGGGAGAATAGAAACCAAGGCAGGGCAATGCAGGCTTTCATTTCGCCAGCAAAATTGTTAAATGGAACGTGTCAAATCGTCTTATTCCAACTTATATCCCGGACACGCACGCCCAGACGCGGCGCAGGCGAAGCGGCGACACACTCACAGATTGTCTATTATTTATGGCAAGCATGTGACCCCCAGCATTCTGATGCGTCCCTTCGCTTTATTCCAATCTCACAAAGTTAAAGAAATATGACGATATTACCCCGAGTTATAAGGACGCCGGCCGCGGTCAGTTTGAAAGGGGTGAGTTTTTTATTTACCTAAAAACTCTAAAGCTTGTAATGCTTGCACGAATGAATGAAAATTACTGAGAGGAAACGATGTAGATTTTTAAAAACAAGTTATACTGAGGGAAAGCAGTTGGGAGCGACGCATAAATTAAATTCCGGGATGTTTTGTTTCGTATTGCAATTTTTCGCGTAACTACCTACAATGAAATTTAATATCAAAATGCTCGTCCTTTTTATGCAGTGAGAATATTTTATAAATGCTTTCTTAGAAATTGAGTTCATTGTCTGTAAATAGCCGCATTCATAGGAGGTTCATAAACAATTTAATGATATTTTAATAACATTTGGAATGCGGAGTTTGCTTAAATATTATTTTGTTTTCACGTAGAATCATGCTGGTAGTATACAAGCCACTCCGGCTTTGAAGCTCACGAATATAATACATTTTTTTTAGCTTCACGCTTTTATCCCGCATAGTAGGGTACGCAGAAAGTACCTAGTTTCACGAAACTCCGTACTTCGCTTTCCACCTATTTCGAGACATTGCGTGTTGTATGGTGGAAACTCATCATCGCTCTTTGTCTTTACCAGAGCGAGGAAGTGAAAATAATTTAAATATAATTCTAATCTAAATATACTCCCCCGAATGGGTATCGAACCCACAACCGATCGCGTTTACAGTCAGACGCTGTCACACTGAGCCACGACCGGCCTCAATAATATCATAAAAATTATCACTTTTTCTTAAAAAGTACGTACATTTCAGTTAATTGTTCAAATGTATAGATACATATGCGTCAAAAGTAAAGAGAACGGATATATTAAATTCGTTATGTAACAAAGTTGATCTTTTCCGAAGCGGGGCGAGGTGGATTTTTGCATGGACCGCATTCGAAGTTACCATCACTTACATATTTATGAGTTTTGTTCCAAGCGTACCTTGATAGCTGAAAGAAAGTCAAACATTAATGAACGCTTAAATATTCGGTACGTGTGAATAAAGAAATGGATTTTTACATCATAATAAAGAGACCAGACCTTCATACAAAAGGCATTGGAATGTAAATTGAACGTGCTATCCAAGTTCTAGGATGGAAATTATGTTATGAACTTTATAACATTTTATCAATGATGTAACGGAGTTTATTTTATACATGAGAAAGTATTTTTCTAAATTCTTCCCTAGAATAATAGACGGCTGAATGTATAAATTCGTATAATTTTAAAATATTAAATTGTATTTTAAGTCGTAATTAAACATACGATGACAATGATATTTGACGATGACAATGATTTTCATAAATATTTTTACTAAACGTTTATAACGTTAAAATATTTGAAAACCAAACGAAATTACAAACAAATATGTACTACAAAATGATAATATACCATAAAAATATGAGAATAAAAATAAAAGCGCCTGTATATAAGATCAAAGCAAAATCTTCATTTGCTTTTAGTTGATTCTATATAAAATGATAAACACTTAAGGATAAAAGTAAATGTTTTAACTATATATAGCAAAAATAGAAATATGAAAAAAAAGGTCTTTGTTAAATTAACCATATAATTATTCATGTAACGTGTACGCTTGCTTGTAAAGTCCGTTTTGGTAAGTTCTGGAATGGAAAAAGTTTTTTCAGCCCCAAATCTTTAATATAATACATTTTTTTTAGCTTCACGCTTTTATCCCGCATAGTAGGGTACGCAGAAAGTACCTAGTTTCACGAAACTCCGTACTTCGCTTTCCACCTATTTCGAGACATTGCGTGTTGTATGGTGGAAACTCATCATCGCTCTTTGTCTTTACCAGAGCGAGGAAGTGAAAATAATTTAAATATAATTCTAATCTAAATATACTCCCCCGAATGGGTATCGAACCCACAACCGATCGCGTTTACAGTCAGACGCTGTCACACTGAGCCACGACCGGCCTCAATAATATCATAAAAATTATCACTTTTTCTTAAAAAGTACGTACATTTCAGTTAATTGTTCAAATGTATAGATACATATGCGTCAAAAGTAAAGAGAACGGATATATTAAATTCGTTATGTAACAAAGTTGATCTTTTCCGAAGCGGGGCGAGGTGGATTTTTGCATGGACCGCATTCGAAGTTACCATCACTTACATATTTATGAGTTTTGTTCCAAGCGTACCTTGATAGCTGAAAGAAAGTCAAACATTAATGAACGCTTAAATATTCGGTACGTGTGAATAAAGAAATGGATTTTTACATCATAATAAAGAGACCAGACCTTCATACAAAAGGCATTGGAATGTAAATTGAACGTGCTATCCAAGTTCTAGGATGGAAATTATGTTATGAACTTTATAACATTTTATCAATGATGTAACGGAGTTTATTTTATACATGAGAAAGTATTTTTCTAAATTCTTCCCTAGAATAATAGACGGCTGAATGTATAAATTCGTATAATTTTAAAATATTAAATTGTATTTTAAGTCGTAATTAAACATACGATGACAATGATATTTTTGAAATATTAGTAATAGTTTTATTATATTCTTGTATTGTGTGATGCGTGATCTACAAGGGGCCTTGAAACAGCTCATCATCTCGTCCACTAGGACCTACCAGAGCAGACACGACCTTCAGTAGTGTAGAATACAATTAAGAAGAGGAAAAAGAAGAGTATTATGTAGTAGTTTATACTAATACTTTTATAATCTAGTTAGGGAATACTAATTATGTTTGTTAACTAACTTCAGAAACGTTTGGAGGTTCTCAATTCGACTTATTTATCTTTGTGTATTTTTAAGTTGTTATTTCGTCAACTAATCAATCGATTAAAAAGACTGTTATCTATGATAAATCATATATCAGAGTAAACTCATATAAATTTCATCAACTTTAATTTACTGTTTAAAAAAAGTCTAAATTTAAACAGGATCAGTTTTGAGTTTTATTTTCACTCGGAGAAAGATTATATTTAAATTATTTTCTGTTCATCGCTGTGGTAAGACAAAGAACGGCATTGAGTTCCGCCATTCAACACGTAATGTTTTGAAGTTAGCGGAAATTGAACACTAAGTACTTCTTGTCTACATTGCAATGTGTGGTAAAAACGTGAACATCGGAAAATTATTAATATTTAAAATATATACAAATTTAACGTTTTGGTTAGTGGTACTACATTATAAAAATATAGTCTTAAAGGCGATTTTATATGTTTGCTTTAAAAATTGTAAATTCTTTTACAGTAGTTTAAGAAATATATTGTTTATTTATTTATTTATTTTTTAGCTTCACGGTTTTATCCCGCATAGCAGGGTAGACAGAAAATACCTAATGTCAAGATCGCCACTCTATACTTCGCTTCGATACTTCGCTTTGCTTTACCGATCAATTTATAGTCAGATGCTGTCTCACTGCGCCACGACCGACCTTAAATATATTGTATCCAATATTTACTTTTGTACTTTTTATCTAACCATACTAATCATGTGTTTAACATATTTAGAAAGCCATTATGAAGGTGCTCTCAATACATCATAATCTCAATATTATCTTAAGGGTACCTAATTCTACGTGTCCATGACATGGTCAGTTAGCTGATTAGTTATGAATTACAGTGCGATTAGCTGGTGACCACGAGCACACCGGAAATACATTCACCGGAATTGGTTGGTCGTAACTCAAAGAGTGAGTTTCCTGTAGGTACACATTCGATGGCCCTGCATACATTTGAATCTGTTATCAAAGCTTTACTTTACTTAAGAATGATTGAAAGATGTTTCTGATTATATATTTATGTAAGTTATGTTATGTATATGTAGCAATAATATTTAATATATAATTTAGGAATGTTTTATTATTGATTTTAATGTGAACTAGACAAGTTATTTAATAATATATATATATATATATATATATATATATATATATATATATATATATATATATATATATATAATATATATATATATATAGATAATTCTGATCTTTTTTTAACTTCTACCTACTATAACTTTAAAAATATTCAATAAAATTACCCAATTTTTTTCATAAATATTTTTACTAAACGTTTATAACGTTAAAATATTTGAAAACCAAACGAAATTACAAACAAATATGTACTACAAAATGATAATATACCATAAAAATATGAGAATAAAAATAAAAGCGCCTGTATATAAGATCAAAGCAAAATCTTCATTTGCTTTTAGTTGATTCTATATAAAATGATAAACACTTAAGGATAAAAGTAAATGTTTTAACTATATATAGCAAAAATAGAAATATGAAAAAAAAGGTCTTTGTTAAATTAACCATATAATTATTCATGTAACGTGTACGCTTGCTTGTAAAGTCCGTTTTGGTAAGTTCTGGAATGGAAAAAGTTTTTTCAGCCCCAAATCTTTAAAGAGTCATAAATAATTGTTACTTCAAGCTGTTACGCACGAATAAAGTTTATTCTTCTTAAGATTAGAACGAAGGGTCAAACTGCACGTAGGTAATTATGTTACCGTACAAAAGGCAATTTTGCATTTTGTACCTTTTTTTAATTTTATATTTTTCAAAATGGAATCACATAAATAACAGATTATCTTAAAATATTTTTTGTTCGTAAAATATTCTGTTCTAATAATATAAATATAATTATATTTTTCATGAAATTCGGACTCAATGGTCTTGGATTAGTTAGAATATAAAAATCTTGTAACACTTACATCACCGAAGCAATCAAAAACAGTAGAGTTATAAAATATAATAATATTTTAGATTTAACTTATTACGTATGAAACAATATTATTTTAATGTCTTTACTTGATTGACTAAACTTGTACACGCGGTGAACATAACACAAGCTGAGTAAAGTTTTGTTCTGTTTGGAAACTAAGATATAAATACATATGAAGTTAAATGTGATAGAAGAGTCACTTTGAAAATAGTAATGCTAGTAAAACCACAAAATTTAATAAATGTACATATTTAATATTTCATCCCATATATTGTGCTGTAAATGTGGGTCGGTCCCAATTGAATTAAATTTAAACAATCTGGCTAAGCATTAAATATATAACATGAGTTAGGCATATTCATGAGTAATAATTTTCTAACTTTTAAACTATGGAATCGTGATGCTATACTAACACCGTAGGAACTTGAAGAAAAATAATTAGAAAAAGAGCGGTGTTTAACTTCAGAATTCGAATATTTCGACATTTTAAATAAACCTTCGAATGCATTGATCTACGTGATATAGTCTTCTAATATACTATATTATTAAACTATATATCAAAAGCGCTGACACTCAAATTGCTATTAAAAACAACAAGGAGAATTTATTAAAATGTTAAGTTTTCATTTATTAAATGTATTATATATATATACATTGTGCAATTTTGAATTTAATTTATTTGCACGTATTTATTCTACAACTGTGAGGTGAGCAGGCAGAGAAGCTTTAAGTAAAAACCTATAATCAAGTTAAAAAAATAGCCAGATTTCAATCTTAAATATATAATTGAAACCTTTCTTCTTTATGAGAGTGTATAAATAACACCATAATTCAATTATGTATTCAGAAATAATAATTAAGTTATGATATTTAATAATTATTTACTTAATAAATTATTTCCAGCTGCTCTATGAAATGTTTCGGAAACAACAATATCTGGAAATTGTTACTTACAATTTGCGGCTCAGCCTTGTGCTTAATTTAATAGTTTATCTTCAATTGCGCAGTTAGTGGGAGTGAAATAAATAACTGAGGTGTCCCTTAATGTCTTACGGTCACAAGTTTGTTAAACGTTGGTCGTTTGCTTGAGAATCGACTAAGCCGTCTGCAATACAACACATTATAGATATTTGTCAGAGAAACTTTTCCATAGTTGAAGTTAATATTAACGTGAAACTACACTACCATATTACTTATAAGTACAGCGTTGAATTCAGCAAAATATTTATCTTTTGGGAAGGTTAAGAATTATTTATCGTATTAACTTATACAAAAATATATATATTCTAACGAGAAAATAAAGATTATTTAACATAAATTTAGAATGTTTTTACCCAATAAACAAAATAAAATTTTAATTGTTTAATTTCATACGTTTCATTTAAAATATAATAAGTACTTGTCTTGGTGTTGAGTGGCGGGGCCCAACGCCGCATTTTATCTTACTAAAGCGAGAAATAAAAACAAAATAAAATTATTTCATTAAAAATTTGCAAACCAGAATAATTACTTCTGTATTAAAGATAAAAGCAAAGATATATTAAATTCCTGCTAAGTCTAGCTGGGTATTTAAAGTAATTCAATTCAAATATCATGTTAAAAATAATAAGACGTCAGCTTAGCTCTCAGCGTAAATGCTAGAACATTGAAGGCAGCGAAGGCTTTATATCTCAAGGGACCCGTAGCGCCTCTACGACCCGTAGCTACGTACCGGCTATTGTAACGAGGCAGAACTACAACCGTCATAGACCTGAATGATCCCAATATCATTTTATATAAGCATTCCATATTATATGTGTCTTTCATAATTTAAGATATATGTATTCTTAAAAAACTATTAAGTTATGTTTATTATGTTTCTTTTTAATATTTTTGCATTTTGCGTTACAATCTTAAAACTTATTAATACAATGTCGGTCGTGGCACAGTGGTGAGTGACCCTTTACGCGGTCGGTTATAGGTTCGATGAGAGGGAAAGATTATATTTCAATTATTTACATTTCGTAGTTCTCGTAAGACAAAACGCGTCATTGAGTTTCGCTTTCGAAAGTGTGGAGTTTGTTAAGACGAGTTGCTTTTTGTGTACCCTGCTTTATATCTGTATATATTTCATAGAAATAAGTACGGGATACCTCCGCTAAATTGTCCTTAGAATTCTTTTTACAATATTCTTCTTACCATTAATATTAATGTTGCCTATTATAGTTCAATAAATTAAGTTACTCGTACATTGATTATTAGTTATTACTTACTCAAAGTATAAATTATACTTTCTATTTAAAATATGTGAAACCGCAACTTCTATACAATCATAAGGCATCCACAGCTCGAACGTAATCAGTATCGCTCATCGCCCCACGCAACCGGTAGTTGGATTTCTTCAACCGTGAAATTTTATCAAGAGAATTAATCTCGTGAAACTTTCCCCTTGGACATCCCACTCTTTTCTTTTTTTTAATCCCAACCAAATTGATTTCAGTTTTTTATTTATAAAGCGTACAGCAAGAATTAGCTTTTAAGTACCTACTTTGTAATATATTTGATTAGATTCACCTCGTAAAATATTTCATTGTTATTACTACTACGTATTCAAATTTGTAAGTTTTAAAGTAACAACTGACTTTTTAATTCTGACAACAAAAATGATTTTATAGTTTTTATTTATTATTAATTTAAGTGATCGTATACCGTCATGGCGCAGTGAGACAACGTTTGATTGTAAACGTGTATATTTAAAATTTTTGGTCGGAAATCAGTCAACGAAGCTTCATGACACTAGGCTGCCTCAGACTGCTCTACTATGCAGGATAAAACGTGAGGCAGCTTTTTTCCATAATAATAATATACAATTTCAAAATGGTACGGGATCCTTTTGTGGATTAAATACGTGTTGCCTTAGCTCACTTGTAAGTTGCTCATTAATAAAATTAATTTCAGTATAATTTAATTAAATATATTATTCTTCTGCAATTTAGCTATTTTAGAATTATGGTATTTGGCATAGTTAAAGCGTATGATACACTTTAACTACGCCAAATAACATAATTCTATGTTTGTATAATATTTGTCGAAAGAGGACTAAAAATTTTCTTTTGCGTATTAATATATAGATAAAACACATTATTTTAAAAATATCTTCAGGATGTTATTTAGCTCTATATTGCTAAATACGTTGTATGTTTTTAAAAAATGCATAAAAACAAATATAACAATGGATAAGTGAGTGTCTTGACATTGTGCTCTCTCCGATTGCCCTTCTCTTAAAAGAAACATAAACGAACTTAAAACAAATATTTAACGTGTCTAACATAACATAATATTAAAATCATAATATGTTATATAATGAAAGTTTTCTTTCCCAAAAGCGTGTTATTAGAACTGAAATTACAACATGTGAAAGGCGTCAGTCGACTTCCCCTTACAATTCATAAAGCACCCTATTCACTCGATCATCTTTCTTTTAAGAGTGGAGCAATTTTCAAAGTAAAATTTTTTTAAAAGAAAACAATAAAGGATATGATAAAAGAATATTTTAGTATAACTTAATAAAAATATTAATTATAATATTTTATATTTCACCGAATCCGAGACGGTGGAAACCGAGAGGTGGTGGAACTCAACGCCCTTTATCTTTACCAGAGCGAGGAAGTGAATATATATATATATATATATATATATATATATATATATATATATACAGTATAAATATTACCTTTGTACCTTACGCTACTACCGGCAGATCTCCTATAAGAACGCCCACGAACTCAACAATCACTCTTTTAAATAAAGCTTTCAATTTATATGATAGAAAGTATCTAGTGTCATGATACTCCGTTCTCCGGTTTCTGCCGTACTCAAGATATTGCGTGTTAAAAGGTGGATTTCATTGCTGCATTTCGTTTTACCAGAGCGAGGAAGTTAAAAACTGGTAGTCGAACCCCCACACACATCCGATCGCTTTTACAGTCGGACGCTATCCCATTGCACCACGGCCGATCTATAGACAGACAGAAAGGGTAAAAAAGAAAGGCCTAGTCGTTCATCATATACTATTTAAACTGAATAATATTTTTCTTTATCGTATTTAATATATAATATATAAAATAATCATATTTGAAATCTATATAAAATAATCATATTTGAAATCACTACATCAAATGAATATAGGTGTTAAAGAAATAGCAAGGATATCGATGTTTTTAGCAAAACGTATAATTAGAAAACTGCGAATCGACTCGTCACTATAATAGAACTGTCTAATTATTTCACGATGTGTACATAAAACTTTGTTAACTAAATTAAATATTCTGCATCGAACAAAAACACATATTCGTATATTATTTATATTTTACGTGTATGCATTTATGAATTTACTTAATACTTACTCCTATAAGTAAGTCACTACATACACGTTATTGCATATTTTAAAGTTACTATACATTAAGCGTAACTTAACACCGCATTTTACGTAACCAAACTAGGATAGCGATTTTTTTTAAAAAAAGCAATGTTAATAGACACTAGGCATATAAATCGTAAAGGTTGTGTTAGTATTCTCCACTCGTTTCAAGCGCTTTCTTTCATTTTATTACATATTTAACAAAAAACCAGAAAAGGTTTCCATACGAATTGAAATAATTAATAAGCACGTATGTAACGTTTGTTTTTTTACTTTTAAACGGACAATATATGGAGCACGTTGCTTTTGTTCAAACATAAAGGTCTCATAAATAAGGTTGAATGTGAATATTTTATAAATTCGCTTCCATTATCGGACGGGGTAAGGATATCCGGGACGGCACGATTGGGGAAATCTGTTATGTCAGTCGCGTAGTGAAATAGTGATTTGATCTTTTTCAGACCTAAAAATCAATGTTTTCTATTATTTTACTAGCTTGGCCCTTTGATCTTGTTCTGTAGTTCAGCAGATTTTTCGCTTTCGGCAAAAGAGTTGTTGACCAACACTTCCACTCTACCGCTTACTTTATAAATTTTATAATGAAATACAAGAATGGCCTTATGGAAACATCATGATGTTTCCATAAGGCTAGTCGGCACAGAAAACAGCGTAGAATATATGCGCGATCGGTTGTGGGTTCGATTCCCACTCGAGGGAATGATTGTATTTAAATAATTTTCATTTCCTTCAATTTTATAAAACAAAGCCGGTTGAGATCCGCCTGTTATTTTAAATATCTCAAATTCAGCGGAAAGCGGAGTACGGAGTGTCGTGATACCAGGTCGTCATACTTCCTAAGGCCGGATAAAAAGCGTTAAGCTAAAAATAAAAACATTAAATTGTCTATTTAAATTTGAAGCTTACTTCAACAGAAAAAAAAATGTTTAGAATTCCTCCAGTGTACCATTTTAGTGAAAAAATCTTATTAATACAAATATTTTCTTTGTGTTTTACATATTTTGTTTACCAAATAAAATTGAGAGAAAGCTATTTTAGAAACATACGATATTCAGAGAGTGCCACTAAATTTCTGAATACGGTTTTTTAGGATCGGTTCACTGATCCATATCACCGGCGACTTATAAAACATTCATGATCCAACACTTTATTCATTCATGACACCTCGGGATCCGATCAAAGCTTCCCGGACAACGTGTTGGTTATTCTTTCTCAGTGTTTAGTTCCAGTTGAATTTTAGAATGCTTTAAATAATAAATGCATTTTGTTCAAAATATTTAAATAAAGTGAATGAGATACATATAGAATATATGAATTAAATGTAGGTATTTTTATACAGTTACAGTGTCGATTTCAGGTGGAAAGCAGTTAACGGAGTGTTTTAACACTGGGTTGTGCCTGACTACTGCGCTATACAAGACTTTCTAATAATTAAAATTGGAGTTTATGTTTGTAATATTAAAATATCCACGTACCAAAATATCATTTTTTACAGTATTGATTGTCTATCTGTTTGCTGTGGCTAATTTTTATAAAGGCTGGACCGATTTTAAGTAGTTGATGCAATAAGAAGTAAATTATACTAATTTATTTTAGAAGTATAAAATAAAGATCCAGTATTAAATCCCACGTGAAAGAAGTCGCAGGCATAGCTATTGATAAATAAACGTACTACCTGAGTTGAACTAACAAGCATTATATCAAAGCTTCAATAGATAAATTTAATGATGATGTGAAGTCTGAAATGACATTATAAATATTTGCATTTAAACTTACACTAGAGTCTCCTGTTTTTCCATTTTGAAACTATATAAACTAATTTAAAAAAACTAAAGTTCTTAAAGTATTAATCAAACGACTGTTTAAATTTAATTTAAATGTCAAAGCAAGAGTACGTTATTGCATAAATAATATCAATTTCCTTGTCGGGTATTTTCTTAAGTCGAGCCTATTTTTCCGGTCGCATTGCGATCCTCAAATAACTGAAAATCCGCTCCGGGACGTCTAGAATTTTCATTACTAAAGGGCGAGATGAGACGCAGAATTGAGAATCTTCGAAGGGCGGGGATTATAAATGCAAGCGTCTTATTGCCAACTTATCAAGGAATATTTTGAGGCACAACAGAATGTTCAATTACTTTGGCATGTGAAAGGCGATGTTGCCCAATAACGAAACAAAGATCGGCATTTTCTTTCCGACGGTTAATTATCTCACAGTGCATAACACAAATTTTCTGAATAAAAGATTTATTCAAAATTATGAATCAAGTCTCAATAAAATGTTTTTGGAAAGTTAAATTAATTTCGATGCCATCGTAGCGCAGAGGGACAACGGCTGACTGGAATAGCGATTGGTTGTGTGTTCGATTCCTATTAGGAGGAATGGTTATATTTAAAATTGGTATTCATTTATTCGGTCAGGTATAACAAAGCTCGGCGTTAAGTTTGCCACTCAATACGCAATATTCGATTTCAGACGGAAATCATACAACGGAGTGTCTTGACACTTGTTCGTCTCTGATTACCATGCTTAGCGGAACAAAGCGTGAAACTGCAAAGAATAAATAAATAAAGGGTTAAACATAAGCAGTAACTGGTTTTCATTAATTAAGTGGTATTTTCAGCATCTTAAAAATTCTTTTAATTTACTATAACTTCGTCTGCTGACAAAATGGTTTGTGACTTATTCGTCGTCCTAAAAGAGATTTTTAATTAATTAGCATCCTTTTATATGGAATGGCAACGTTGAAACTATTTATTCGTACGTTAAAAAGGCAACTCCATTAGTAGAATGAGCGTCGGGAGATGAATGGAGGTCATTCAGGAGATGTCGTGTGTCACAAAGGAGCTACAGTGAAAAGAAACAGAGGTGCGAACTGGGGAGGCTGATTCACCTTTATATGGAACAATGATTGTGACAAAACATACGCAAAATGCGAAACAGAAATACAAGCGCAAAAAAAGAAAGTTTAGCCAACGCATCTTCAATATAGCTGATGTGTTAAAACAACTTCCGACCATTAAACAGTTATAAAAGTTTCTCTAAGATGTCTTTTTTTATTTTTTCTATTTTTGTATATTATCGACGAAACATATTAAAGTTGGATATAATCTCAGAATATTGTATGAAATGCTTTCTTCCCATTCCGAGGTATTATAAATTAAATGAAGGACCCAGATGGAAGTGGCATCAACAATTGGAAGCACGTTTAGAGACTAAACTTCTAAAACTCAGTACAAAATTTTTAATTGACCACGTATAACTAAATCGATGCGGAACGTAAACTCACAATGGTCTTATCCTAACGCCGATTTACTGCAGTCGAATACGGATATGCGATAACGAATGCAATTTTCCAGTTCCTGAACAGAGTTTAGGCGGGCCCTACGGATCCGGCGTCTTTACTCCGCACCTGGTAAACTAAGTCGTTTATATGTCCTTGTAGATTTTATCTGTGGGAACATAGAGCTCATAATTGAACAAAATATTACAAACGATGGCCTAAACTTCAAGTAAGCGGGGACCTGTAGAAATATTTCGTATACGTGACGAAAAAGTTTTGTACTGCGAGGAATTTGAATCTTTGATATCGTAATCATTCTAATTAAGATCTGTAGAGTATTCCTTCTAATGAATTGATTTAATTTCTATAAAAGTCGCTGATTATTTTAGAGTAGACATTTCATTTGCGTTAATTTGATTTTAGTTAATCTTTTAATTATTAGGTTTATTTATTAAGTTACTGTTTACTATTTAAACGTTACATACTACATATGCAAGCAATATTGGTGATATTGAAGTTTTGCAGGATTAAGCCAGGTATATGTTATTTCAATAATTGATTTAGTAATTACGCTTTCCCCTTATAGGAAGCAGACAGGATACCATTTCATTTCTATATTTGAAATATAACATCCTAAGTGGCATAATTTGAATTCAATTTAAATATTAAGTTTAGTTTAGTTCCACGTTTTTATCCCGCAGAGCAGGGTAGGCAGAAAGTACCTACTGTCAACACACTTCGTACTTTCCACCCAATCTGAGACATTGCGTGTTGAGTGGTGTAGTTAGTTCATAATTTTTAAATAAATATAACTATAAATTCTAATGTTGATGTTTCATATAATAAAATTAAAAAAAAACTGAGTTCACCTCGTACCTATTATTACATCTATATGTTTTGGTCATACGTAGAAATTCATAAAAACTATAGAATTGTTAAAATGCAATTGAAACTTTTCTCAATAAGCAAAGCTGCGCCTTATTTTTATTATAAGTAATAATTATAATCAAATACTATAAAATTAATTTCGTACAAAAATCACTAAATATAGGCAATTTTAAAAATGCTAGCATACCACATGGCAAAAGCTATAGCGTTCGATTTCAAATATCACAATGAATCGATGGCCCCCTTCATTACAACCTTATGTGGGTGGATGAATATATTTGACAATAGAATTAATACACTAGGGATCACTATTTAGCAGATAAGCCCCTTTTACAGAAAAATGAATCAGCAGTGCTTTTATGTAAATTAAATTAAGGGACAATCATAACTATTTAAGCCATTATTACCTTAGATTAGTGGAACGAAATTAGAAAATACATTCTAAGCAAAGTCCGCAGCTGTTAGTATTGAATATATAGTAGTTTATTATAATAAAGTACTTAATTATTTCATTTAGTATCAACAGAACATGTGAACTGTGTCATATTTTAGAATGGCATGGGATTTTTTTCCTGGTATGTACAATAAAACAACTTCACGCTTTGTCCATATAGTAGGGAATTCAAAGACAACTAGAGTCAAGACACCCCATTAACTGTTTTCCGGTCAAAATCGATCATTTGCGTATTGAGTGATGAACTCAGCGGCGCGCTTTATCTTACCTGCAGTAACTAGCAGAGTATTCAACATTATAGTGTGACATTGAACTCCATTGTAAAATATAATAAAATAAGTTATTAATGAATTGTATTTTTAATGCGAATTTTATTAGATAATACTATAATTTACTTATTATTTACTAAAAATGTATTTTAAATGATTGTGATTTATCTTCAGTTTAAGAACGTGACAAAATTTCACTTCATTTTATACTTTAGAGCAAAAATATAAAAATCCAAGTAGCTGAATCTTGCTAAAACATGTAAAGGTAGCACGTTTCAAAAGTATATTTGGCATTAGCTAGGAAATCGATGAGGCGTTGGTGCTCCCTTCGCGGAAGTTTCTAACGACATAACCGCCTGCAATTGATATGCCCCCAGAGTAGGCCCATTGTAAAGAAAGGAAAATCCCGATCCGAAAATCTTGGGCGAGTTAGGAGTCTACAGGAATCATCAGTATTCTTCCCGCGAGCCCGCCCGGTGTCGGGTGCCTTCCCCCTTGCGGTAAACTCCTTTAGTAATTTGACTTTGTTGTTATAACTCAGTTTTAGTTGTTTGTCGTTGTTGCCAGATTTATTAGTTTAATGAAATGCGCCACTTAGAGCACGCGTTTTGCATTGTGGTTGTGACAAATATAAACGCGGTAATACATAACGTTTGGGACATTTACGAATATGGTAACCTTTTTTATTCAGTGTATTGATACACTGATAAAAAGGTTACATTATATACATTTATAAATATATTATATTATTCTTGGCTCAAATAAAAATTATCCTTCATACTTTCATTTTCTTTATATTTCACTTATAAAAATCTGATTTTTGAAATGTGAAGCTCATTATAAAAAAGAAAAGTCACTTCTTATGTTCCAAATAAACAAATTCCTGTAGCTGCACTAATCAAAAATGGTACGATCGGGTATCGGCGAGTTTTGGATTGGTTCCATTAAATCACAGCATTGTCGTGGGCAATCCTATTGAGCTTGAATAGCGTACACCGCGTTGGCTTCATCAAATTGCATTGAACGGACGTTAGAGCACTCATCGAGCGTACCCAACGAACTGAGGGTAAAAATTTGAATAGAATATACGTACAGGGAGAAATGAAAGGCCGGTGACGCCCACTACGCTCTTCAGGCATACTTCCGACCACTCGGACGTTGGTCACAATGGATCGGCATGGACTCAATCTGATATTGAAATTGGAACTAAAATTATGCTGATATTTCCCAAGCTAGTAGATAAAATCTTTAAAGCAAAATATGTACTACTGAAATAAATCTATCTAGCTCTTTTTATAATCTAATTTTATACAAAATTTGTTAATCAACCAAAATGGAAAATATTCGCTTAATGTGAGTGCTATTACTTAACTAATCGTAATAATAAGTTGGAGCACATTTTATCCACGTATTAACAACATTGTTCTGGCTTTAATATCGTTAACGCAATTTCATTTCGAAAGGCGAGAATAAAAA
The DNA here is from genome assembly GCA_032432895.1 of Dryadula phaetusa. Taxonomy (NCBI): domain Eukaryota; kingdom Metazoa; phylum Arthropoda; class Insecta; order Lepidoptera; family Nymphalidae; genus Dryadula; species Dryadula phaetusa. Next base: position 7,534,702 of record JAOYRS010000044.1, read on the forward strand.
TAGGTTACCATGCAAACTTCCGCGCCTCTTACGTGACTGGACTTAAGCAGATTGTTGATGTTAACTTTAAGAACTTTCAAAATTATCCCAAAAGCGTATAGGGTTAGTTAAATTTCGTTCGGTTTCTGTCTGTGTCAAATCTGATGAGACGTAGTTCAATGCATTCATAGTCACGGAGGGTTTGTCCCTCGAATTATGACCCTCGATGTGATCGTTAATGATGGCATCCCTTATACGGCGAAATAATGTAGGTTACTGTGTAAATAGATCTCTGGGGCGATCGGCCTTCACAATCGACATATCTGCATAGGACTGGTGGACCAATACTATAACGATGAAATATTTAAAAAATATGTCGAAACAATTATTTTTATTATTTTTTTAACCTTTTAACCTACCCAAAAAGTTTCATTTTGATATATTTCCTGTTTTCATTTTCGTACTAACTTATTAAAGTAAATATAAAGATACACTAATAAAAAACGTATAAAAGTATCAGTGGACATACACTTGGAACATTTCTGCGTTTTCAATTAGTAAAATATAAAAAATAAAAAGCAGCAGTTAATTTAAGTAAGGCGTTTGAGAGTTTGAAGTAAGAGACAACCTAGTGTCAAGACACTCCGTTGACTGCTTTCCGAGGCATTACATGCTGAACATCTGCAGGCGTCATATCTACATTTCAATGAAAAGTGAAGAAAGCAGTAATATTGCGCTGTGTTTTACTTGGCACTGGTCCTCGGTACGTTAAGTTTTTATACTAACTTCTATCAATAAAAGTATTTGCTTAGTTAAATAAACATGAGAATTCTTATGTTGATCCTATTATACAATATCACATTTTAAATTAAAATTTATAGCCAACTAAATGAAAGTGGGCTTAATTGTGCATGTTATGTAGAAGTTTTGTTGACAAAAGCTTTTTGTGCGCCATAAAACAGAACTATGCACATCTCGTCTGTAAGACAACCCTATGCAATAGATGCAAGCACAAATCATTTTTCTAACAAATGCATTTAGGAAATTTTAAAGTCATACAACTTTGAACTTTAATACAATATAAGAAAGCATATTATCGGTTGCACGTTTATTGTTAAAATAAGATTCTCGAAATCAAACTTTATGAGTGACATTATAGAGTAAAATATATGAAATTTACGCGTAGGGGAACGACATGGTGACCTACATCTCTGGAGAGATACTAAGTAGCATTAGTGATATCCACTGGGAATAATATTTATAGGGTGCATTATGCACATGACATTTTTATGTTTTCGGCATTGCGTTCAGAGTATTGTTGTGCGGATTCCTTTTCATTAGTCGATTATAGTTTGCGGAAATTCGTAATGCAAAGTATTGTTATTTACGATTTCATTTTCGAGACGTCTATTTTTAGTTATGTAATATTCATTTAGCCGTACTTGCAAATATGAATTTAAGAGAGCAAAAAAATCTATTTTGTGTTACTTATGTATATATTAAAAAATTAAGAAAAACAATTCGAATGAAAAAAACATAAATTAAACGAATAACAAAGTAGGTTTAGTAACGTTTAATATATTTTCATTATTTTCGTTTAATATAATTTCATTTTGATAGGCGTAATGTAAGTTAAAATTAGCATATAAATCGTGTTTTTAAAGGATACTTTAAGTGAAATTAATTTATATAACATTTTCATATAAGAAAAAAATATAATAGTGTCATTATTTATTAAATAATATTGTATTGACAATTTAAGACATAATGAGTTTCTTTCAAGCAAATGTTATTTTAACATAACAATACAACTGTCTGACTGTCTATTGTCAGCTAAATTACTGTTTGGATTTCTCACTTGGTATTTGCACATGTAAATAAGTTGTTTTTATGCCGAAATGAGAAGATCGTAAGACAAAGGCGAGGGTTAGAGTAATAAACACGAAGCGGTTGACACATTTGCATAAACTATTAACAATAAGCAGCTGAGCTCTATATACTCGTACACTCTCAGGTCAAAGTCACTTTTGTTTTCACGAATTGAAATACATTTTATGTACATTACGTTGTCAAAGAGATTTACTGTTAATTAATTTGAATGTAGCAAGTGTTTGAGATATAAATATACTAGCGGTCTGCTCGCTGCTTCACATGCGAGAACTATACTTATTATATTTCAAATTATAAATATGTATTTTATTTTGCTTCAATTACTTAATCATTGGGGGCACTCGTCCATCTAATTGTGGTTCTGCCAAAACTATGACTTTTAACTGATAGTGTGAATCGCTTTAACGAACTCCAAATGGCATTAGGTGTTTTTCTAAAAAAATATAAAGACTGTGATTTTTCGGTCATTAGAATTCAATAAAATATTCGATAATTCGTATTTTGCTCATATTATATCATATCGACTCGGAATCTTTGTTTTTTTTACATTTTATTATTCAGGTTATGTTTCTAATATACATGTTAAATATATTATAATATGATATTTTTAATATACATGTTTTTTTTTATGATTTTATTGTTTTAATATATAATCAGTTTTGATGGTAATATGTTGTGTAGTCATCGGATATGAATTTTTTATTTTGTTATTAAATGTAAAAAATATTAAATAGAAATCTATTGGCTTGCTTATAAGTCTAGACTGAGAAACAGAATGCGTTGACATGCTTATATTTATTTCTCACCCTCTACTCAACACTCTCAAGATAATCAATCGGTATACTTGAAAAATTTGGTAGAAAATCAGTTTTGGAAGACTAAATATATTTAAAATTGAATTTAAAAGCTACTTTACTTTTTACAATAATGTTTTACTATTTAAGTTAATGGATAAAATACATTTATATTTATTTTATTAATAATATTATAAGTATTAACAAAAAAACATTTTAAATGACCATCTACTGCAAAGTGTTCGAAACGTTAGGTTTCCAAAAATGTATTTTCGAATACCAAAATATACCGGATTAACATGTTTAAAATACATTCTTTTTTTTTAGCTTCACTTCGCTTTTATCCCGCATAGCACGATAGTAAGTACTAGGTACTTTCTAAGTTATGTTAAAACACTCTGTTCTTGGTTTCCCACCGAATTCGAGACATTGCGAGTTGAGTGGTGGAACTCAACGCCACTTTTGTCTTTTACCAGAGCGAGGAAGCGAAAATAATTTAAGTATAATCACTCCTCCGAGTGAGGATCGAACTCAAAACCGATCACAATTACAGTCAGACGCTGTCCCACTGCATCACGACCGGTCTCAAGACTCATTCATGATGTGTAAAAATCGCGAAAATCAAAGGTCTTACAATAAAAAGGTATATGTAATAAAACATTTCTTGTCTTCAATTGAATTATATTTCAAACTAAAAGAATGTTATTCAATTTAATAGTGCTTTGAAAAACAAATCACCTGCAAAACATTTTTAATTCAATACAGTGTTATACAAAGAGCCGAAATCCTTTTAGCTTACTAAAACACGGGTAGCTGGGCGATGGGCGAAAATTGGTAAAAATCAATAAATATTGCGTCCCCTCTAATGCAATGATGGATCGTGCCTCACTTATCTGTTGGCGACATCGCGTGTACGAGTAGTGTACACAGTTTTGTTCCTTTTGGCGTTCAAACTATAATAATGGTACAAAGGTATAAACTCTATATAACTAGGTTGTACTATAAAGCAAAAACACTAAATGTTACTTAATAGATAACAGACTGTTTACTATTTTTAAAGTGTTATTCCACACTTAGGATTAGAAAACATTTTTGAAAAAACGTATAAAAATTTGAACGCAGCGGGATTTGAACCCGCGACTCTTGGATATCGTCCAAGCGCTCTGGCGTCCAAGTGGAATAACACTTTAAAAATATTAAATATTAAAATAAAATAGCATACTCTCTTATTAAACGATTATTTCTTAATAATCTTTAAGTAGTAGAAATTTGTAAAAATCTCTCTACAGAGATGCTAACAACATAAATAAGATGTAACAAACTTATAAAAATTTCGACGCAGCTGGTAGTAGAACGCATGGCTTAGTGGTCAGAGCGCTTGAATGGTATCCAAGACGCGCAGTTTCAAATCCCGCTGACAGACTGATTGTATGTAATTGAAATTAAATCACGTTGAATTAGGCATAAGACGTATTATGTGACATTTAAAATACGTTAACATTATCTTCGTGGAATTTCTATAAAATCTGCCAGGAACAATGCTTTAGTATGCATTTATTGCCAATTCTTGCTATAGAAGACCATACTAGTATGTAAATTAGTAAAGATTTTATATTTGTTTTAGCTTCACGCTTTTATCCCACATAGCAGAGTAGACAGAAAGTACCTAGTGTACCTACACACCGTACTTCGCTTTCCACTTAATTAAAGAAGTTACATATTAAGTGGTGGAACTCAACGCCGCACTTCGTCTCTTTGGTGAAAATAACTTAAATATAATCACTACCCCGAGAAGTGATCGAACGCACAACCGATCGCGCTTACAGTAAGACGCTTTCCCACTGCGCCACGACTGGCCTCAACTCTCAACTCAGTTCTTTTATTAATTAATTAATTTAATATATCTTTTTTAATATATTTAACTGACGGCGTCTGTATTCTCAAAATATTACAATTTATGAATAGGTTTTTTTTAACTTTGTGTGCCATTTTTGTTTTATTAAACCTTACAGAACAAAGGGTCTAAAATATTGTAGAAGTTGAAAAGCAAATAAAAAAAGGCTTCTTGATGAACGATATGATATTGTTGAATTTAAGATATCGCCTTCACACATCAAATACTTTCGTGTCTAGGTGTCATACGAAGGGTGACCCTGCTTAGAAACTTAGCGAAACAACTAAGCTTACAAACGACAGTGTCTCTTGATTTATTTATACAAAACACGCAGTTGCCGTGACTGCGTTAAAATATATTTATGGAAAACCATTTAGAAAAATTGTATTTCTTTCCAATTGTTTTTCAAAAATAATGTAATTCGTGCAACAACTTATAAAAGCAGTCAAAGTTCAAATTGTAGCATTTTTCCTGGAAGTTTTGGTTGATATAAGAACTCTGACATAGATGAAGGTCTTGTACAAAATGTATAAATGTTATATGGCAGACTAGCCGTCTCGACAAAGACTAAGCATGGACGTGTTATCTAGTCAGCAGCGTGACAAATCCTACGAAAAGTACAGAGTGGAACGATAACGTCGAGTTATCACTGTCGAGTGAGTAGTGACATGTAATAATTTCCTAAATATTTAAACACATAGCACACTATGTTTTCTATTCCCATTTGTAATCATGTTTTTTTATATTTAAAATATTTTGGTTTTCAATTTTTACAACATATTATGTTACAGAGGATAAATCTTTCCTGTAATTTATAAATAAATGAAGAAATAATACTCTCTATTTTACACTTATATGTTAAGAAATATACTTAAACCTAAATACAATACTGTGTTAATATTGTAAAATAAATTCAGCTGCGATTTAGTAGAAATGTTCAAAATAATGCCATTATTATATGAAACGTGAGTTTATTTAAAAAATTGTTTACATTTTTGGATGCTTTCATAACTTTAATACAGTTAAGCTCGTGAGTAATAGAGTCTGTAGTCGACAATGCTCCGGCAATCTGCGAAGAGCTAACCGTTTATTGTTATGTCCCGAAGTTTCGAAGTTGTTCTCAAGTTGCAAATTGTGGCAATTTTGTATACTCAACTAGACCATCGTGAATTTGTTCAAATTTTAATAGGATTATTACGTAATACATAAGTATTATAATTATAATGAAAAGTTACATAATCATAGTTTCTTCACTAAAACCCCTAAACAGATCCTACTTTTGAAGCTAAAAGGCTGTTATTATTCAAAAACTTTTATAACCAACTTCAAAGTTCCCCCTTTTAATCTAAAATATTCGAAAAACAATAACTGTTTACAGAAAAGTCTCAAAGCTTTTAAAATTCTGAAATGTTCGTAATAATACAGGCAAAGCACTAATGTCTATAGCAACTGGGAGCCCATAGATAATCCCCCAGTCGACCCCTTCAATATGAACCCGTTCGAGGTAACGACTCCACTATCGCTCATGGACACATGCGACTGACAGAACTGTTATTACATCATTAATAAAATTACAAAACTCTAAGCCCATGTGCCGTTCTAACTTACAGCCCGGTCGCGTCCAAAGGGTTGGTGCATCGCCTTAATTAAATTTGGGCAATCGTCATCGCTAGTTTAAATTGTTATGTCTAACGATCATGGTGTGAGAATTGAATGAATTAAGCTGAATCACGTTTGTCATATGCGTGTCATTTTAATTCACAATATGTAGTTACATTTTGTAAAGAAACATTAATAGTTAATTCAAATTAAATTCTAGCCATACAGACTTCCATACTTGCAAAAATACGGTACCTTTTTGCCTTTAAATGATGAGCACACATTAAAACTCGAGAATATCAATTAAATCAAAGGGGAAACTTAACAGTTTCAGCGTCGAATGCTATTAAAAAAGTAAAGAACATTATAAGAGATCCGATGAAAGGCCTACTAAGGGTACAATATTAAAAGGCTTAGAAGTGTTGGGCCCGAAAAGCCTCTGAACATGTCTGTACCTCGCCCACTTAAGCACAGTATTAAGGGCACTTTGGGCTGAAGGGCGGCCGTATATTATCCAGACCTTTTTCCTACATGAGAAGAAATTTTATATGCGTTTTATGCTTTGCTAATTAGACCGAGCCGCGTTAAATTTTAAGTAGCTAATTATGGACTCTCGCAACCAAAAGCACAACCTTACTGTACATTGGCCCTATTAATAATGAAATTGGTATTTTTATGTAAAAATATCGGTATATCTTAGTTATATGAATAGAAGGAAATATAAGGATAACCGAAATATTATTCTTGGTTACTTATATTTTATTATTATTTTAACATATATATTTAAAAACAACATTTTTGAACTGTTTTTAAAGTATAATGCTTATATATATATATATATATATATATATATATATATATATATATATATATATATATATATACGTATGAGTTCATTTGTTTATATCACTATATAAACAAACAAACTTCTTGTTCAAAGTTAATGTATGGCATCAAATGAGATCTTGAATAGGAGAAAACAATAAGTAATAAATGGGAGAATATAATAGAATAATAGAGAATATAATAATATAATATTAAAACCGTCTAAACATGAACATGCAACCTTTTTACACACAATCAGATTTGAAAGTGTCAAATAGGCCACAGCAGCGTTTATATATACATACCTAGATCTAAATAAGCGGTAAACTCGTGCCAACTGGCTCCATTACCAAAATTGACCTCAAAATCACCACACCTCTAAAATCATATTTCTGTTAATAGAACAAAACACCCCTCGAATGACGGACGCAACTTAATCAAGCAATTAATTCTTAATTGAATTATATTCGTCACTGACTCGCCGAGTGCCGGCTTTCAAAATACCTGTTCATTTGATGACTAGAAATAATTCATTGCTTTATAAAACTGGAGATCGAGTTGAAATTTGGCATGCAGATAGCTATTATGATGAAGGCATCCGCTAAGAAAGGATGTTTTGGAAATTAAGCTTCTAAGAGGGTGATATGCGTTGTTAAATTTTATATGGAAATTCTTTTATGAATAATTGATTATATTAAAATTTCATAATGTTGTTCAATTATATGATTTTAGAAGAACGTAATATAAGCCTACATGTACGATGTACTCGTATGTAATAGTGTTTAAAATTTCCTTTAGAAAATAAAATAAGTAAAATTACTTTTTAAGATACTCCGTATTGCGCTTTCTATCGAATTCAAGACATTGCGTATTGAGTGGTCCAACTCAACGCTGCACTTTGTCTTACAAGAGCGAGGAAGTAAAAATAATTTTAAATAAAATCACTCCCCTGCGTGGGGGTCGAATACACAACCGGTCGCGTTTACAGTTAGACGCTGTCCTACTGTACCACGACCGGCCTCTGTATCTAGATTTCTGAAGACATTATCTTCTTTAGTGTATAAATAATATTATTTTACTAGTACATATTATAATGTTGTTTATATTCACAAAGCAAAATATTCAGAGCTATATAGAAATTTGAATGTACCAAACCTCTAATCCGCGCTTTGTGGAAAACAGTTGTAAGAAGCGTGGAAAAATTTTGACGTAGCTCAATTAAAAACTTACAGCTTAATTGGCAAGAATCCTTGGATGGTTTTCAAGAAACACAGGTTTCTGAGTCCTGGTGCTTTGAAGGAAGGTAAAATATTGACTTCTTATTGATTTTATTATGTTTTTTTTTTTAGCTTCACGCTTTATCCCGTATAGCAGGGTAGACAGAAAGTACCTAGTGTCAAGACACTCCGTACTTCGCAATTATGAATTAATATATAATATATACTATAGTATTATGAATTAATCAGTATATCTTATTTTGATTTTTGTTATGAATTAAGTTATTGCCTCTTTATTGATTTTACTATAAGTTAACTAATTTACAATAATAACTTGAAGTAAAAATTGAAATTAAAGTTCAAATATAGTTTGCAACATTAAACTTGATGCGTAGAAAGCTTTACTCTCACTTATCCTTTTGTTTCATAAATAAACGTATTTTCGCATATACGTTCTAGCCTCGTATAATTTTCTAACGGAAGAAACATTTTCCTCGCCTAGCGCACCACCGAGAGCGTTGATCAGTTAACTTTTAAAGCTCATTAAAATTGATGGTTCATTCAGATCGTGTAAATTTCCATGCTGGCGGAAAATTAAAACGATACCCGAGGCGACCGCGCCCCGGCACTCCACATACTATTCTATGTAAAAAATATGCGAAACTGAACCAAAAGAGACGACCTCACGTTTATTCATACATTTACTCCGCTCTAGAAACTTTATGGGCTCCATACATATTTTTTATTTTATTTAAAAAAATAACACGATGCAAGTTGTATAAAAATTCTATACTCGACACGATTTCTCTATTACAGGCAAATTGTGTACATGCGAATATTCGATTGATGGAGCAATGCTAGTGGCCCGGACTGAAAGCCTCGCGAGCCGAACTAAGGATAAAAGATTGAAATCTATGATCGATAAACAATTGTTTAACTTACTATTTTAGACTATGGACTCTATGTATATATTTATTTGCATTTAAAATAAATCGGTAAAATACTAGAGATTATGTCACTACTAAATTTCAATATATTTATATTTTATAGCCTTTACAGTAATAATCTAATAGTGAAAAATTAAACTAAGCTTTGTATGTGAACAAATAAATAAAATTGTTGCATCGGTTTGTAATATTCAAATAACCGCTTTTTACTAAATGCTTATATGTAAAGAACTAGATATGATAAATTCCACGGAGATGGAAGTAAAAAATAAATTTTATTTACTACGTAGGTTCTATACTGTAGACTTTGATTTAATTTAACTGAAGGCGATGTAAAAAATAATTTATAAATACTCATCGACTAAATCGTTGACAATACAAATTCAAGACAATAGCTTATGGAGCGCCGGTCAAAAACAATGCTGAATCTGGCGTATGCGAGGCATTAATAAGGTTAACTATGTTATCTGACATTTACAGACGGACCAAACGGACCGCAAGCGGATGCTAAATATCCAATAACGTACTTGCGACGAGTGTCGATGCGAGATTTGCAGTCAGATCACAGAATATAGCCGCACAAAATCACTTAACAAAGCCTATTGTCCCATTTTTTTTAGCATAATAGTAGATGTAATTCACATGTTTGTTTTAAGTATTTTATAAATATATTCTACTCTAATTAATTTAGACCTCTTCAATTTATTGGACATATTTAATATAATGGTGTCTTCTTCAGAATTTAATTTTTAATATATTCTGGATTTACCAAATATATTAAGGATAACGAATAATAACGAATGTCTTCATAAACGGATACAAGATTCCTTTATTACAATTTTAGTTGAAAAATACTTTACATTTATCAACGCCTAAGACCAACAAATTGATAACGAATGACGAAATGCTTGATGAAACTTCTCATTTGTCTGTGTTCTGTGCAACTTGTATTGAAATATACTGACAATGCTCGGGTACATTACATTTCGTTTCGATTTAATTTCTCTTTATTTATTCAGCGTCGTGTGGTTGTTATGTATTTGATATTTTCATAGTGTATGAGTTGTGAATGCTGTTGACTTTTGAAATTGAAACATTACAAAAGCTTCAATAATGTCGTTTAAATAGTACACGACAATATATCGTGCACACATTATTTTTTGTTTTTTTTATACATGAAAAAGTTATTGTGAATGCTTATAGTATAATTACAAATGTTTAGTTTAGTTATTCTTTTATTAGTACAAAATAACATTTGTTTTTGTTTAGATTAAATGGGGATCTGTATGGTTATAGAATTATGTATGTATATAATATCAGAATACAATTCTGTGAATCAATATACAAAAACATTACATTCAACATGCAGTCTTTCTAAATTAAATTATTTACTCGTATAAAAGTATTTTTCTTATTTTCTTATATTGTGGTAAGGTGGTGTTTTATTTGGTGTTGATATTTACTGTTTACGAGATCTCTCGTTGACGCCTTGACAACGCGTTGCCTTAGCGACGTGTATATATATCACTTTATATAAACGTGTCTGTCTAATACATGCTAGTGTGCGTTACATTTATTTTATTAATTTAATATATTGTTATGCATTATTTTGAAAAAAACATTAGCATTCTGCACTCCTTCTCTACAAAAAATATAATTGTGCCAAATTTCATACTCCTTAGTTCGCGTTATTTCAGATTCTTTTCACATGAGAAAAGAATCTGTCTTTTCATTTTAGACAGATTTAAACTAAGTCAAATATATTGTTTTTAATGTGTTTAGTATGATTAAAAAATAAAACTTCTATCAAGTTAGTAATTTTTATTTTATTAAAAAATAGGTATTCAAACACCGATATAAAATAAAATAGGTTTAGATTATTGTGACCATAATTAATGTTGCCATAACAAAAACGCATCTGCACAAAAATAGGCCTTTACATATAAGTCTATGTCATTGTGTCGTACAGTTATTATAATACAATCGAAATATTCGAAGTAGTCATTAACAGAACTTACATATTTATTGCTTTGATATATTCACTGGTACGTCTATATTAGCTATACAGATTTGTATCGGAAAAATAATTCGATATGAATTACAATATTTTAATAATAATACAATACACAAATTATAACCCAAATATCTTTTATACAAGAAAAATGTAGATTGCATAGTAATGAATATTGTATGTATTTTATCTAAAAAAAATGTTTACTTATAAAACCAAATGACAAAGTTAATGAAAAATTAATAAAAAGTAAAATTCTAAATGTTTGCTTTAAATATTGGAAGCTTGCCTGATTCCTACTATAAATCTTTTTATTTAACAGTGTGCCAAAATAGGAACTAGAAGATACTTTACAAAGTTTTTTTCAATAAAACTAATAATTGAATTACGTTTTTAATCAAATAAATACTATAGAAATTAAAATATTAATTATTTACTAATTTCATAAGAAAAACATAAAAAATGCAGAATAAATATAAGTTTACGAGTTAAATGATTTTTAAGCATTAAGGTTTGATTTTACACGATATTTACATTAATATGGCCACATTTAACGTGTTAATATAAAATGCTTTTGCTTTAAATGAAAATTGAAAGTTTTTAAAAACATATTTTAATATTTTTTTTTTGATTGCTCATTATCTGACTGATTTTAAATGTATATAATTATATTATCATTGTAAAATTAGGAGTTTATGAGGATAAACGCTATGTGTGGCCATAGGACGATCAACTTAATTGTATACAAGCGTTGCATTATAACAATACGCATTTACGTATCTATAGATGATATGCAATGTTACAAGTAGTGCTATCATTTATAACAAGTGACTATACATATCACATAACTTACGTAGATTAAATTTTCCTTTTCGTAAAAGATTTGAATTTTATCTCACAACTCCAATGTTACTTTGTTATAATTTAGGAAACAAGTTATGGCACGCGAAATTATACCACCTATTATATAAAAACAATCTAATAATACGTTAGTGCCATTCCGTTAGGCGTTTAATAGTTATTACGTTATTATTATTTGTCAGCTATTTTCACGTTCGAGTAAATGATCTGACAAAATATAATTCTTCAATAGACTACACATTTGTTTAATAGATGACTAAACCTGATGCCACTAGAAATTTATCTAAATCGTTATTTACACTACCGTGAATTTTCAATGTTATTTAAATTATTGCCAAGCGTTTACATCATTTTAGACTTAAGCTAATGATAAGTAGGTCACAAATTCGTTTACTGATATTCGACGGACTACATCAAATTGTTTTTATTCACTAAATAAAACGATAATATCTAAACTTTTCTTAATTTCCTCATTTATTATAATCATAATAAGGTTTCTAAATCTAAAAGTAATTCTGTACATAATTTACAATTTTAATATTACAAAAGACTAGCTACGATATTTATAACATAATAAATATTTATGATACGCAATAAAGCTTCAGTACACAAGTTATTCATATAAAAATTAAGCAATTAAGCTTAGAAATAATATTCCACAGTGTTTATAACAAAAGTATAAGAAACTCGATAGTATTTGAGTACTGGACATAAAATGAATTTCTATTTAACACTTTACAATAATGAAAGAACACTTACAGTTGTAAAACTTCACTACGTTGTGCACTTTAGTGGTCTATACGTCTGTTTGGCACAGGTCGCCGAAAACCGGCAAGGCGTGATACTACCGAGTCACTGAGTCTACTCGCGGGTGTGGAGCGGGTGGAGGATGAGTAGGCGCATGGGATCCTTGTGTCCCGCTTAAGACACTTTGTCCATGTTTAAAAGACGTCAGTCGAGCCAACGTTCTCGTAGGATCATTGTCAAAATTAGGCCGCTCGTATTGATGTTTAGGTCTTTGTCGTTGCGGTTGCATAGCTTGCAATTCATCATAGCCGCCGTCGTCACCGTAATTGTCGTCATCTGAATCATCTTCACCGAATGCTCTGTACGTAGTTTCCGATTCAGAATTTTTTCTATAACTTCTACCAATTAAAGATTGTGTCACATCAGGTTTAACGTTTTTATCGCTTTTTCTATCTTCTAAGCTCTGATTATACCTCAGTTGTGCTTTCTGAGTTTTATCTAATGAGGGCAAATCATAAAATTTGAGGACATTGGGGTGCCCTTGAAAATATTTTTCACTGTACACGTTACGATTATAATATCCGCCGTTACTCGCTGGATAAAGTTCCTCGTCTGGAGCGTAACGGTTGTCAAAATTGTCGACGTTTTTACCCCCAGGAGGAAACCATCCCTGTTAATTAAGTAATAATTTAAAAAAATGTATTATTTTTAACTATATTTATTCAAAAATATAAGAACTTACCAAAGAACTAACACACTGTCTCGTATTTGCTACAAGTGTAACTGAGGCGTAAGCTGCGGGCGATGTTGCGGTTTTGCTTGTATTCCATTCATTGCCATTCACCCTGGAGGCAGTTACTTCAGCATATTCAGGCAATTGTTGGGCAACTTTGTCATACTCGGAGTTTGTTTTTTCTTTACTTTGATTCGTTTGACTACTGGACATACATAAACCGGGCTGATTTTCCATCCACAAAAGTGATTCAGTTTTAGTTACAGTGTTTTTGTTATAACAGCTACTAAGTGGATGCGATAGGGAAACTGCTGCTTTTATATTCATTTGTGTTACCAAGCTGGTACCATTTGAATCTAAAACAAAGAAATTAGCTTTTTCTATGGAGATTTTAAAATTATATGTTTTATTTAAACGATATCTGATAAACGAAGGATTATAAATTCTACCCGCAAAATAAAGTGAATAAATTGGCTTAAAGGGAACTGGGTGAATCAACAAGCAAATTGCCTCGAGGAAACAAAATAAAAACATTTACATTTACTGAGTTTTTATTTTTCGGATTTGTATCATTCCTTTGTGCTACGAACGTGAATGTAAAATGAAAGAGATCCAGTGCGCTAGGAAGAGAGGGCTCGTGCTACCTTTCAACTTGAAAGTAATCTAGTACCCTCCCGCCCCTCGCATGGCAAAGCCTCCATCAAACAAACGCTCGGCACCCTTGCCACCCTACGACACCCGTGGAATGTTTTTAATTTTGAAATTCTGATGCTGATTCTAGGGAAAATGTAAGTGTTTGAAAGTAAGTGATGTATAAAGACGTTTTGTTTACATAAACTTTCAACTTGACATAGTCGTACAAAAAATAAAAATAAATATTTTCTCACCGTATATGTTTGGAAGAGCCGACTTCTTAGCAAAAATATTATGTCTTCGAACATATATGATTCCCCCAATCATGACTATTTTGAATAAAACAATAGCTCCAATTAAAAAGTAGAACCAAGTTTCCATTACAAAGTCTCCAGCGACAATCGATACCTCTCCGTTTACGGGATATCTAAAAGCATACATTAATGTTGTAATATAAATGGATTTATAATTACAATTTAATAGCTGATATTAATGAAAAAATAAAAGTTTATATTTTTTTAATTACCGAGATAATGGATCTAATCCAACAGAACGAGAATCGATGTTTAAGTACACTTTTTGACTGAATGGCCCTAAGCCAACAATAGTTTCAGCGGCTATTTGGACCGAGTAGCTTACACCCGATGTTAGATTAGTCATTATCAAACTTGTAGCTTGATGTACAGTAGTATTTATGGCAACCATTGACTTATTGGCTGGTATATCAAGCCAATTCAAAACAACATTATATCCTATAATAGCTCCATTTTGTAAATTAGGTTCTGGGGGTTGCCATTTCAAATGAACTGTTGTTGTGTTATAAATAAACATTTCAATATTCGTTGGAGGTCCGTCGGGCACTAAAACAAAAAAAAAGGTAAATTCAAGCTAAACCAAGGAGAAAAACTTTTGAATAAAGATTATGTTATGTACATACCATCATCCAGCGTTTGGGCTATTTTAGAATTAGAGGGTTTTCCTTCAAACTTTTTATAAAATGGCACAAGGAAGAATTCATATCTTGTATATTTTCTTAGTGAAGTGATTTCATATCCAGAAACGTCATTTGAATGTAAAATTGTTTTCATTTCATATTCAGTAGTTTTATTGTCTAGTGGTCTAAAGTAAATAAATAGTCCCTCTAAATGGAAGAAATTTAATATTTCCCACATGAGCTTAATCGTTTTAGAGTCTATAGGTGTTGCCTCTATCAGCTCGACAATATTATCTGTCATTATGTTCTTTCTAAATTCAGTATTATTGGAGTATATTCCTCCCTCCCATAAAACATTATTATCCTCACCAACTGTTACAGCTTCTGAAATGGGACTTGGTGCAGATAGTCCATGAGAGTTCTCTGCTCTGACAATAAACATGTAAGCTATACCAGGGATTAATGATTTCACTATGTAATGCGTTTGATGTACTCTCTTAGACACTACAATCCATCCTCGTGAATTTCTTGGAGTATTATTTCCTGACAAAGTTTCTCTTGAGAACATTTCTATTTGATATCCAAGAATTGAAGAGGAACCTATTTTGTTATTTTGATTCCAAGTTATAGTTACACTTGTGTCTGTAATATTATAAATTTGTGGCTTTGTTGGTGGTCCGGGTAAAGCAGAAGTGTCTGCTGCTCTAAAGAAATGAATATTCGGATTAATGGGGCTATCAACGAGTAGCACACCACTCCATACATATGTACCATGTTGAGATGAAGCGACACACGTGTAAGTTCCACTATCTTTTTTATCTAAATCTCTTAAAATGAGTGTACCCTCGACTGATATATTTCTTCTATGATTTTGTATCAGCGCTTTTCCTTCAAAATACCAAGCGATGATCGGTTCTGGTGTACCAATTGCCACACAAGGAAAAACAGCCATTGATTTGATAGGTAAGGTTTGATTAGAGGGACCGTTTGTTATGATTGGCGGCGGGCGGTCATCGTCTGACGTCACAGTTAGTTTTCCTCTAACAAACGAACTGCCAGCAAAGTTTACTGCCGAACAAACTATTGTATTTCCACTAATATTTTTATTTGTATTATTGATTGTTAATATAGTAACCCCATCTGATACCGGCGAAGCATGATATTTTTCTCTTGATGTACCAGGTAATATAATAGTTCTATTACCTTCTATGCTCCAGTACATCGTAGGTTCTGGTTTGCCTGTAGCGGCACATGTAAATATTGCAGTTGAACCACTCTCTACAATTATAGAATTTGGCTTCATCGTAACTGAAGGAGGATCTGGAAAAATAGACTACTATACATACTGCTAAAATTTAGAGAGAAAAATATTTATAAAATATAATGAACATAAGTTTATATATATTTATATATAGATACATGTCAGGTGTATATAATATATATTAATTATAAATGTAATATCATCGTCTTAAATTCAAGAATAACTCATTTTTAATCCATGTTTACTAAGTAATAAAAAAAAATTACAATTAAATTTTCAAATAAATAATAAGTTACCGTGAATGGTTAAGTATCCACTTGCACTAACTGCTCCAACAGCATTATCAGCTTCACATGTATATTCACCCTCATCCGCTAGAACAACATTGTCAAGCCTGAGGCTCCTATCGTCAAGGACTTTGACACGCCCAAGTGGCATGTTACCACCGCCGGCTGTCCTCCTCCAGAGAACATCAGGGAGGGGATCACCTCCCACTCTACATTGGAAAGTTACACTCCCTCCAGTCTGTGCAATAACATCTTCTGGACCAGCAATTAAATATGGTTTAACTGCACAATACAAATATATTAAAATTAGACATAAAATCAAGTTATTACAATTAAATTATCATTGATAATAAATACTATTAATGACTTACTATGAATTCTTAAAGTAGCAATAGAAGACTCTCTAGTACCAGCTGCATTTCTTGCAATACATTGATATCTGCCAGCATCAGTTTGCCTCGCGTCTTGTATTACAAGACTCCCCCCGTCTACTAGATGCATTCTAAACAAATAATAAACAGTGCTTTTCTTTTAATGCACACTAAAATTATTAATTTCATATTCATTACATTGAATAACGCTCAAAGTAACAAAGTCGTTCAAATATTGGGCGGAATAATTCAATAGGAAATTAACATTTAATAAAGGGTCCGGTGAGTCAGAACTATTCAGATTTTTACTTGATTGCTTGTCGAGCTCTTCAAATATCCCCTTCCTTACGACTTTGATGTACTCTCCCTACTGTTAATTATTTTCATGCTTCGCCATACATACACTATGCCCTCAAGATGTAACCTAACGCCATATCTCATAAAAATTCATAGACAACGAATGGAAATGAAATGGCAATAAAAGTTCTAACAAAATTCAATTTCAAGTCAGCGAAGATTGTTATTAAATAAAAAAGGAAACATGTCCCAGCTACGAGTATATTCAATTAGGTGTAAATTGTGTAAAATTGTTGTTGCTATTTTACCGTACGTCAACTTTAAATGATTTATTTATTTTTCTACATACCAGTATTAAGTTAAACTATTCCCTACAATTAATAACAATAATAATATAAAAAGTATATTAATACGTTGGTATTTTGCAAGCTTAATACGTTTATGAGTAATTTCGTCATATTCATTAAATAATTAGACAGATATTTTTTATTATAAAGAACTGAGAACTGGAGAGGTTTATCGCAAATAGAAGTTTATCTAATGACAAATAGAATTTCTCTATATAATATTGGTTATGACAAATTATGTAATGAACAAGTACAACTATACAAAATTTTATGAAAAAAGATTACTTAAGGTCATCTTGGCGCAGTGGAGCAGCGTCTGACTGTCAACGCAATCGATTGTGTGCTCGATTCCCACTTGGTGGAATGATTACATTTAAATTTTTTTTTTATTTCTCCGCTCTAATGACAAAGCACGGCGTTGAGTTCACTCCTCAACACATAATGGCTCGATTTCGGGCGTAAAGCCGTTAACGGAGTTACTTAACACTAGGTCGTCTCTGACTACCCTGCTATGCGGGATTAAGCGTGAAACTATTAAAAAAATGATAACTTAAAACATTAAATGCTTTTCATACAACAAATTTACTCAATAGAGATTTACAAGACTATCGCGTTTCCACCATTCCATTTAACTCCAAGTGCTCTTACCAACTACCCTCGATTTTACGTTAAGTGCGCTCTGTCGAACTGGCGAGTAACTTTCATTTGATATCCCAGAGAGCTCCACATTTTAATATATCTGCCAACTTTACTAGATTTCCGCAATCCGAAAGTTAGTTCCTAACAGTCGTTTAGTGTTCACATAAATTATTCACCCGACAAAAGCACGCTGGTGTAAGTAGCCACATTCTATTATGTAAGTTAGATTTAACATATATTAATTTATGTAATAAATTACCTGGAATCTCCATCAAAATGTAAAACTTGACCATTCTTCTTCCAATAAACTGTTGGCTCAGGAGAGCCTCGAGGCGGGGAGCATTCTAATATCACAGTTTCCCCTTGCGCAGTCTGAGTAGTTACTGGTCCTAAGCGAAACTCTTCGCGAAGGACTATGAAAACAAAAAAATCATTAGCAAATACATTTTTAATGCGCTAAAAAGAAGCATATAAGCAATAATAGCTTACCAGCTACATGTAGAGTTGCATTTCGACTTCTAGCTGTTCCATAAGGATTAGTGGCCTCGCACCAATAAACCCCGGCATCTGAGTGTGCTCGTCCATGTGTTGCTCTAAGGAAAAACAATCCTCCTGCAGGTAAAAGACTTCGGTGAGTGTCTGATACTACAAGGACACCGCCTTTGTACCATCTTATTGTGGGTGCGGGAGATCCGCCTGCTCTACAGTTTAATGTTGCGGGTTGGTGACGAGCTACTGTCACGTCCAGTGGTTGCTCTATTATGTACGGTGCTTCACCGCTACTCATGTAGTCGTCACTCAAGCCTCCATTCACTGAACCTATTAAACAAAAATATTTCATTAAACAAAATTTCTTCTATCGTTGGTACGTTTTTTTATTTCAGTTTAAAAAAGGGCGTGACGTATCTGATCTCAAGTATTTTAAGTATCTTTATGGTCTCTTTTTATTTCGTAGAGTTCACTTTAAAATAATACACATTATGCTTTAATAAATGTAAACAAGTAAAATTTTTAAACAAAAACCTAAGCGGGTTGTTAGCATTTTATAATTAAAATTTATTTTTGTTTTACAACTTACACGTTGTAGTCTCACTTAAGTTAACCATGAGTGTTTGGCATTATTTTAAATTTATACAACAATGACTCTTTCTAGGCTTCAACATATTATATGAATAATGGGTTGAGTGTGTCATTCTCAGCTACTTTAAAGCAACGCACAATAATAATGAGCCATAAACATAGGCGGAGTCCCCCAGGATGCTGGAACTGGGACCCTTACTATTTTGCTGTGTTTACAACGAACGACGCAGATGTTAGTTTTTGACACTTGAATTGATGTATGTCCATTGTTAAGCCTTAAGTTATTATTACAACATGAAAAAAATCGATCACTGAAAAAAATACGAAATCCGACTAAAGCAACCGCCTGTTATTATCTGCGACTCAATTTTGGAATTGTATCAGAACAGGGATTATATCTATTGTACAAAGTAATGGTGTTTATATATTCAAGTCGACCATGTTGTGTGATTTAACGATATGGCTAATCTATAATTGAATCTTGGTCATTTTTTGTTATCTCTACATTTTTCTAACCACGTTCTTCCCCTGAACGTTCTTTAGCTAAAGCTAAATTACATAGCAGTACAGATCAAATGTGGTAAATATCTGCACCATAACAAGTCAAAAAGAAACCGTAAACGATATAAATAAAATTTAGCGGAATGCACGCCCATAAAATATTGTTTATGTTGATCTCGATACGTTATTTTATCGCACATAAAACTCACTTTATTGCTTAGTTGTGCGTTTGAACTATCGATTATATAGGATGAATGAAAATCCTTCCTCGATAAAGTAGATAAAATGAGTATCCATAACGTTACATCCGAAAAATATGAAAGTAAAAATAAATATACTACCGTCGAAAATTTCGATTAAAGCGATTTGTGTATAAAACAGGTAGGAAAAGGTTTAAATAAGGTATTTTTAAAGAAATAACATTATTTCATTAATAGCTAATATTAATCTAAAAAAATAAAAAATATATATGTATGCTAGAGTACTACCAATCAACGTTTTTATAGCGACGACATCGACTTAACGGCTAAGGGAGTGATATTTTATTTCGCACGCGTGTAGTTATGTCGCTATTGTTCAAAAACTTTTGTTAAAAAAAACTTTTGCGAGGGAGCGACTTGTCCCCCAGCTAATTTATACTACTTGCACATGTTGACACGCGCCGAGCAAAAAAAAATAAATAAAAAATCAGTTATAGTATACATGGCTTTCACATTTAAACCGCCACGCTGCTATGGTAACGAATTATCAACTTCAATTTAAAATAAACTACACATATTTAATGTTCACACAAAATTGACTGTACAACATGAATACTTCGGAGGCCGGTCGTGGTGCAGTGGGACAGCGTCTGACTGTAAACGCGATCGGTTGTGGGTTTAATCCACACTCGGGGGAGTGATTATATTTAAATTATTTTCACTTCCTCGCTCTGGTAAAAAAACAAAGTGCGGCATTGAACTTTCAGTACTTTCGGTAGGTACTTTCTGTCTATCCTGCTATGCAGGATATAAGCGTGAAGCTAAAAAAAACTCGAATACTTATAGGAAGAGTCAGTTTATTATCCGCATTTAGGCTAATAGCCCTCAAATAGCCATTCATTTCTTTTCGTATCAAAGAAAATTCAATCTGGTTCCTTTTGCAACGTATCACAAACTTGTCGACGTGCCTTCACATCAAATGTGTCTTCGACCGTTTGATACTGTGAGGCTACTTTGCCGTGTAACATCTTTATTCGTTATCTAAATTTGGCTGCTGAAAATAAATAGTTGACTCACTAGCTAAAAATTATTTTTGAATGCTTGTAAATATTAGATATTACACTTATATGACACGTTTCGAGATAGACAAAGTTTTTAAATATTAATTCCAAACACCATTAATATTTTAAGATATATCGACGTCAACTAGCGTTATACTAGCATTAATAGATATTAGAGGACTTGGTGATGGGTAGAATTTGCGTTTACTTAGTAACGTATATGTCACTTTATACCAAAATAGTCAAAAGTCAAACACATGTTGAAAAGTTTTATTTTTCTTTTAGCTTCATGCTTTTATCCCGCATAGCAGAGTAGACAGAAAGTACCTGGCGTCAAGACACTCCTTACTTCGCTTTCCACCGATTTCGAGACATTGGGCGGTGGAACTCAACGCCAAAGACAATATATTAACAATGATTAATTTATGAAATCATAAAAAAAATTAGAAAATAATAGTAGAATAGTGCACTGGGTATTATATAATAAGAATCATATGTCCACTATACTACTTAGAAGATCGTGGAGTATACAAAAAAAATATTTAAATGTTTTAGTAAAATTATATATTTTTTTAGTTTTACGCTTTTTATCCCGCATACCTGCTATGTATACAGAAATTGAGAATGATAGATTACGAAGTTTCTTTACTTTTTCTCAACGTATAACTCAACGCAGCGCTTTGTCTTTACCAGAGCGAGGAAGTGAAAATAATTTAAATATAATCCCCTGAGTGGGGATCGAACCCACAACCGATCGCGTTTACAGTCAGACGCTGTTACACTGCGCCACGACCGGCCTCCAGTATATTTAATAGACTAAATGTAACTACCCTTGGATATGCCGATACAAATATACACATTTTAAATGAAACCATTTTGTTTTATTCGCGTACATATTAATATTTGAAAATGCATATTTAAAAACCTGCCGTTTTGAATACTTTACAGTAGTTCGTGTTCACAGGTATTCCACCAAACTGTAATATGTTTATTTAAAAGATTTTCAATATTATACATATTATGAACTGTAACAAAACGCATACGTTTCTGTATTCATCTATTAAATATGAGTAAATGCAATTTGCCCGGCCATATAAAACCCAGATTACTATCTATTTAGTATTAAATCTACGACTATGTAATTCGATATTCGTTTGAAATAAATATCTAATTCTAATGACAGTGATTGGCTCCCTTAGGAGGCAATCATGATTTTTGAACACGTGTGCAATCTTTAGAACCCTCTTTGCAATATAACTCCAGGCTGTTATTACGCCATTTTATATTATTATCGTTGATAATTGGTCTGTTAAAATTATTTTATTTTAAAATGTATATATATCGATAAAATTTTATTTTATTATTATATGAAATTCATATAGAAATTCTCAATTGAGTTACATACTTACGCTATTTATGTACTATATTACAACAATAGTATAAACAGTAGTCATACAAACTTGCTTTTATTACTTATAAAAATAAAACTTACACTATATTATAAAATATTAAAAATTATTAAATTATTTATTAAATTATTTTTTATGATAATTCTTTGATCAAAAATCAAATATTTAAGTAAAAAAAATATTATATTATAATAAAATATTATATTATAACCAAAGTAAAAAAAATATTTTTTGTTGTTACAGTCCTACTTGCATTTTCATATAATAAACAAAATTATAATCATCAGACGTTTTGAAACATTAATCTGAAAAAAAAATAAAGATATTTAGAGTAAATAAATATAATATAAAGTTCAAATTTGACTAATTTTAAAGTAATAAAATTTAAAATTCAAGGAATGTCATGGTTAATGAAATAGCACTTAACTTTTATGACACAAAAACACCCAACTCATCGCACATGTGTTGAAAATTAGCCGTTTTGCCTCAACGGATGGATGGATTAGACTAATATGAATTTCGTGATTTACAATGTTTGTGTTGTAAGGCGCGCTTCTAATGTAAAAACAAATTGTTTACATAGTTTTAAATTTCATAGGGACTTGCGTACCTGCGTGAAATAAGAGTAAACTGTATAACAAGCTACAGGGCTCTACTAATTTTGCTACAATTTTGGAACATTTATAGGAATGTTAGCTTTATTTTATAAAAAATAAGGTGCAAATTTACAGTTTACTTAATGTTATTTCTTTATAAGAACTGAAGTTACTGATCCCATCGGTGACAGTTGTGATATTTCTTTTGTTCCTAGTTTGTTTATACAGTGTTCTAACGCGTGGCAACTTGAAAAATAATGATATCAATAGCAACTAATCATTACAGCATTTTAAAGCATTTTTTTATCACATTTATATGTAGAGCATATGCTTGAGCGAAATATACAGGTAGTTAGTTTTTTTCTTTACGTTTTTGATAGAGCAAAAAGTTGCATAAAAGACAATATAAAAGAGACATCCTGCTTCTGTGGTGTCTCCATTAACAACGGTAGATAAATGAGCATACTTTGCAGTTTAAAAAGTTATCTGATCGGCTAAGTGCTTAAACGATGCAAAAAACATATAGAATTCGGCCGTTTCTTATTAGCAACGACATCTGCGCTGTAAGGTCGGAGTGATTAAGGGCCTTAGAAACAGACGTCTAATTTACTGTCAACGAGACGTACCCTTTTAATATCAACTTCCGCCTCTTAATTTCAAACGAACGCTTATGAAATGGTCTATCGATACTGGATAGTTTATTATAATAGGGGTTAAAATATGTCAATATTCATAAAAGTTACTTTTGTCCGAACATAGATCTGAGATACAATTCATTTTTCATATATCTTATTGTATACAATGACTTCACTGCAAGTCTATTGTGAGTGTACCCTATTGATTATATTTTTTTATTTAATTTTTTTCCACATATTTCACGCGGCATCCATCACGCATTAGATACAAAAGATAGGCGTCGTTTAACATTAGCTTAACTTCTTTACGCTTTGATAATCGCCTGGGGCGAACGCTTTTTTACTCACCGATTCGTGTACCATGATATAAAATAATTCTTTCATGGTGACACAACTAACTGGGTGAATGGATAATTTGTGAGTTCATATTTATAACCTATCGTTTATAACAAGCGTGCAATAGACAGATGCTTCACCAAATCTCTACATGTGGGTTTAGGTAAAATAATGGGTCTTACTTTGAAATTACGGCGCCCCAAAAATAAATTATCCTCAAGAGAGTCATTTTTAAGCATTTTGTTGTAAGACACGGTTTCTAACACACACTATATATAAAATTGCTTTCTTTTTTAACTTATTCACAAATTATACTTATACATATAAGTGAAACATTATAATAATATGAAAATATTAATATTTCTTGAGTATTCTTTAAACCTACACTTACTAAAACCATTTTACATTTAACAAAATAGCGTTTGCATTCATTAGAAACAAATACTTTTGTAAGAAAATATCTTAAAATATAAATATATTTTTCTTAAGTGATTCCACAAATCTAAGACGGTACGATATGGCACTAAATATCGAAGTGCAGGGGAATGTGACCCCATGGGAGGGCTGCTATTAGCGCTGGTTGAACTTTGACTTCACGGTGAATTCTTTATTTCTTCACCCACCATATGGAATGTGTTTTTGATAGAGATGAACGAATACACACATTTTGTGAACGTTTTTGTTTTTAACTGATTTCTATTCGATATATCGATATATCTGTCTTATTTCAATAAATAATGTGTTTTTTTTCATGTGCACACATCATATTTGTACAATATTCTAAATAGGACCTAATGCATTACGTTGCACAGTAGGTTTAAAAAATATAAACGTGCCTTAAATACAATATTTATTTAAAACCATTATAAAAAGACATTAAAAATCCAAAATATCTAAAATCAGGCACTACATATTAACTAACTAAATAATATTATATCAAGTTAAAACTTTTTGAGGATAACAGGAAAAGGCACTAACCGAGACAGAAGAGTCCCAAGAGAGAGGTCACCACGGCCAGCGTATCCATGCTGGCAGCTTACTGCCACATATCCAAGTCTTGATATCCCACAAGGAAATTGATCATGATTAGTTTTTAACAACCATCTGAAACAAAAAAAATATTTTATAAAATATATATTATATAAATGTTAACATTTTATGAAATATAATTTACATTTCCATGCATTACTATAGCAATTATTAGAAAGTCGTAGCGCATAGGACAGCGTCTGATTGTAAATGCGATCGGTTGTGGGTTCGATTTCGACTTGGGGCAATGATTATATTTAAGTTATTTTCATTTTCCTGCTCTAGTACAACAAAGCGCCGCGTTAAGTTCGGTGGAAAGAGGTAGTATGGAATGTTAACAATCGGTACTTTC
Source organism: Dryadula phaetusa (assembly GCA_032432895.1). NCBI lineage: Eukaryota > Metazoa > Arthropoda > Insecta > Lepidoptera > Nymphalidae > Dryadula > Dryadula phaetusa. The sequence goes on from JAOYRS010000044.1 coordinate 7,560,167, forward strand.
AGTCCTTCCTGCTATGTGGGATAAAAGCGTGAAGCTAATAAAATATAAGGCATATATCATAAAAAAATAGCTTAATTTACTTTTTAATGAAATTAATTCTGAAACTAAATCCAATTTCTACAAGTAGCGGACACTACCAGAACCAAGAGATAATGTAAACAACTTATATTATTGTTTAGAGTATTAAGAAGACTGTAAACATCTGTCACTATATGATTCGAAGCTCTTAAACTCGTCGTTGTAACTATTCTCAGATCTATTTCAAATATATCAAATACTTTATTTAAGACTAATAGAAGTATATAATGGAGACAACATTAAATCTCTTTAAATAGATCACGTAGAAAAAAGGGATTTATACGTGGTTAGTAAATTATATAAGATTTAAAATTTTTATGACGACTATCGAGTATAAAATTCCTACGTCAATTCAATTTTTTTTTAGCTTTACGTTTTTATCCACGATAGGACAGACTTTTCGCCGAATTCGAGACATTGTGAATTGAGCGGTGGTAATGTACTATAGAAAAAATAACACTACTAATAACTGTAAGCACCGTGTGGGTGTCTATTTTTGTATTAAAACTAACTATTATTTAAAATAATAATAAGTACACCAATCAACTAAGAGGGTTTTATTCATCTATTAATAAAATACAGTAAAAGCCTATAGTATTAGCTTAAATTTCTCTATACATCGTATCGAATATAGTCGAATCAAGTTGAATACATCAACAGCAGTTCAACATAAATCTAGCTATGTCATGATTTATATCATGTTATACGCCTAATGGAATATTTAGTGGGGACGTAATTTAATGTATCGCCCTAATAATTAATTTGTACCCGATGTTGCTATACTATTATGAAATTTATAAAAACAAACTAAACAAGTTTATTAATATACAATAATGGTACTTGAGATTGACAGTAGTGGCGATGATAATTGACATTTCCTTACCCTTTCAAATACTTGATATGCTTAGTTACATATACTACAGCAAATTAGCTCTTATTAATATATTATATCAAACTTTTGAATAAGGGACCATTGTAATCAAATCAGAAGAATATTCAAAGACGATATATATATATAAATATATATATATATATATATATATATATATATATATATATATATATATATATATATATATATTTAAAATAGTACAATGGACGACCTCATCGCTAAACAAGCGATCTCTTCCAGGTAACCTTTGGATAGAGGAATGAAGGTATAAAAAGGGAAGGGGCGTACAGAGTAAATACATATCTATATAAATATTGAAGCACATATAAACACACACATACATTCATATATACAAACACATACATATACGCATACATATACATAAACAAATACATACAAACTTACATATACACAAATACGTAGGCGACGTCACTCGTTTCATGACTGACACGGATGAGTAATTATAGATAATTTTTTGAACTTACAAACATTTCGTTTCAGCTGTTATACTAGTTTGTTTTTTTTTTTAATTTTTCTATCAGTCTTCTAAATATTTGAATTTGTGTTTAATATTTTTAATATTTATGCATCTGTTATAAACGTGCAAAAAAGTACGTACTACAAAACAGTAAATAAATATCAGTTCTGTCAATTGTAATTTTGTCAGACTATTATTATACATTGTTCCACGCGTGCGTGACCCTGATTTAACATTTGACAGGTTTAAATTACTCGGCTCAACTACCTTTGATATAAGCTTCCGTCATTCACTGGGGCGTTACACGACTACTACTCTACAAACTATACGTTTTAAATATTTTATAATAATTCTTTAATCCATCATGGTACAGTGGTGAAGCCTCTTATTATGATCGTTACTCTTACGAATTCAATTCCAACTCCGGGAAACAATTATATTCAAAAAAATAGCCCCTCTACATAACGTGCGATGTTCCTTACTAAACTTTTTTACTTTATTAACTAAACTAAAATGTTAATATGATTGTTTTATATCCTCAGATAAATATTAGCGCCTTTTACATACTTTCACTAATACACATTATGTGTACAACTATTTTAAGTTGTACAACTAACAATTTATCCTTTTCTAACAACTTTGGAGTTTTTATTGAATCATGTGAGAGCATTTTTTAGTAACATTAACTAGAAAAATATATTACATATTTTAATCGTCTTTTTTTTTCGTTCCTCTTTATGTTAATTGAATATATTTTATTAAGTGCTTATCAAACTATTTTAATTTAAATAAATGTTTAAGGATATAAAAGTAACAGAAGCATAAACATCATACATTTTTACTGCATGTAAATATTTTTGTTTGCCACTTTTTATAGAGCAGTGATAAAAATATCTTTCTGTAACAAGATGCTGCAGTAGCCTGCGATAAGGCGTCGGGATATACGTTATAAATATAAAGAGATTACGTGACAGCCAATAAATTCGCCCGACATATGATAAGGCTTGAGTATATTACAGTTTTATGTCGACCGTTCTATTAAACTGGGGACTTCAACTGATTTCTAATTTAAAGATATAATTTTAATTTTATTAACGCAAATGAAAAGTTTAATTAATATTTATTTATTACACATTTAGCTAAAACTAAAAAGGTTTCTTAGTTTTGATAAAAAAAAAAATAATTCAAATGAAGTGATGCAAATACAAATAAAAGAATACAAAGCAAATACAAATACATAAAATGAGCTAATCAATTATTAATTAACATTTTTGAAAAAACCTATAAAAATTTGAACGCAGCGGGATTCGAACGCACGCCTCTTGGATACCGTCCAAGCGCTCTGACCGCTAAGCCATGCGTTCTACTACCAGCTGCGTCGAAATTCTTATACGTTTCGTTACAACTTATTTATGTTGTTAGCATCTCTGTAGAGAGATTTTTACAAATTTCTACTACTTAAAGATTATTTAGAAATAATCGTATAACAAGAGAGATTGCTATTTTACTACCAGCGTTCTACTACCAGCTGCAGCAGCTGGTAGTAGAACGCATGGCTTAGCGGTCAGAGCGCTTGGACGGTATCCAAGAGGCGCGCGTTCGAATTCCGCTGCGTTCAAAGTTTTGTACGTTTTTTCAAAAATGTTTTCTAATCCTAAGTGTGGAATAACACTTTAAAAATAGTAAATATTAAAATAAAATAGCAATCTCTCTTGTTAAACGATTATTTCTAAATAATCTTTAAGTAGTAGAAATTTGTAAAAATCTCTCTACAGAGATGCTAACAACATAAATAAGTTGTAACAAAACGTATAAGAATTTCGACGCAGCTGGTAGTAGAACGCATGGCTTAGCGGTCAGAGCGCTTGGGCGGTATCCAAGAGGCGCGCGTTCGAATCCCGCTGCGTTCAAATTTTTATACGTTTTTTCAAAAATGTTTTCTAATCCTAAGTGTGGAATAACACTTTAAAAATAGTAAACAATTATTAATTGTTAGACACTTACTTCAGCCTCATAAAGTATCATAAAACTACTATAAATATTTGAGTTCCAGTACATATGTTAAAAATATAACTTTCAGCGTTTTTAATATACAAAGTGCAGCGTTAAGGTCCGGACTCTATAAATTTTCTGAAAGCAGCCCTCAAATAATCAACAAAATTATGTTAAGAATACATCTACTTCATTATTTGTCAATCTTCTTCCTGCATATTAAATACTGTACAGTTATATTCCATAATAAAACTAATTTATGATAGAAAAAATACTATATAGTATCGCTACGTAACAATAATTTACTAGACTTACGCTCATTACTGTACTCATTTTAATCAACAGTAATACGCTGAGCCAGTTAATTCGTCGGATAATGTGTTCAAATCCAACTTCATTAGTCTCATTCCAATCGGAAATCGAATCGAAAATTAGATTGAGTATTAAATTTTAGATGGACGATAATTGCTTTATATTAAATTTTGTAGGTATATGGTATTTTAGTATATCTATATCATATTTAACGTTTATAATTTAAAAAAGAAATTGTTAATTTTATTACCAATGATTTAAGTAGGATTCATGTTATTATGAAAATGTGTTATTTCTTAAATTAAGATTTTTATACAAAGATCAATTATTTGTTAATGTATTAATTATGACTATTAATTTTTATTTATTGTCTTTAAAAACAAGAGAAAGTCCCGCTGAGTTTCTTGCGCCGGTTCTTCTTAGGTCTGATGCATTGACTTTAGTAAACTGGTGGTAAATATTTTGACATTCCAAAAATAAAGTATATAACTTCTGACTTGAAATAAAATTATTTGGCTTTGACTTTCTAAGAGGGCGTCGTGGCGCAGCCTCTGACTGTAAACACGATACGTTGTTGTGGATTCAATTCCTTCTCGGAGGAATTATTATATTTAAAATTTAATTATATTTCCCCGTTCTAATAAGACAAAGCGCGGGGTTATGTTCGCCAATCAACACACAATGTTTCGATTTTGGGGCGGAAAGAAGTCTACTATGTCTTAACACTAGGTTAACTCTCTCTTCCAGATATGTGAGATAATGGGTGAAGTTATCTTAAATGTCTAATTATATATTTAAGTAATAAAAAAGCGTATTATTATTACTCAAAGCTTCTTATGTCTATCCCACAATAAATAGCATAAAAATAAACAGCTATTAGTAAATTTATAGTACAGATTGCTTGCTACTAGGTTCTCACGAGGCACATATGCACTCAGAAACGGTTAACCAAAACAAACGTGGCCAAGGTTAAGTTTATAATTTATTGCCACTTGAATGTTGACGGGACGGTTAACAAAAAATTGTATCGCTCAATCCAATAAACAAAGAGCTATTTAGTGGTCCGGCGCGCCGAAATGGCGGAGACGGTAGATGAAGTACTTAATCATAGGAACAGAATGTACAGAGTGAAAAAAACTTTAAAAAGTGGCTATGGCAACCGTTTTCACGCAGTGGATGTTGTTCGTTTGGGTGTTGAATTCAAATTTATTTGTGGGCTTAAATAAATATGGGTTTAACATGATCTAACTAGGTTAAATAAAACTAATAAAAATATAGAACTTTCTTCTTCTTATTATAAAATATACAATTTTTGTAGATACAATATTTTCAAATAAACTGATTTGTCCAAGAATTAACTACCTGTTATTTATTTCTAATACTAACATTTAAATTTTCTTGACTAAAACAACATCGTTAGTTCCTTGATGACTCTCGAGAGCATAATGCGACTGTTGACATTTTACTTTTGAAGCGCGTGTAAAGATAACTTTAGCACATCTAAGCTGGGCTTCATCATGTTTATTTTTCACATACGACTAGCTGCGTCAACATAACTTATTAACATTCTTGATAGCAGAGACGGTACGTTGTATAACGTTAATGTGCACTTTACTAAATAATATTTATTCAAACGAAACGTAACAATCTAGAATATGGCACATATTTACTCTCAGTCCAAAATTTTTCATAAGGTAAACATACCAGTGAATGAATTATGGTAATATTATGTAAATGTTTGAACAGTAGCCTTAAAAGTAAATAGAGAAATCTCACGAAACCTGCGCCGTGGAGATCACACGCGGTGATTTTATAAACGTGAATGCTATTGTAAAAATAAATGAAACATGTTTTTCAGAGTTTGTTTTGACGACGACGACCATATTTATGGAGGTAAGAGAGTGACGACGTATAATGGACCCACACAGAGTTATTAAGAAATCTTGTGAAATATGAGTGTTCTACTTCTAAATTGATTAATTATAGGTAGTGTGGTTGAGATGAAGCTTAGCGATCTAATTTAAAGCGACAAAAACGATTAATTGTGGGGCAGTTATTTTTTCATTAGTATCATAGCGTTGATTTAAGCGTTAACGATCTTGTTGATAGTCAATTGAAATGGGTGTGGATTTTAGCTCGCAACATGGTGTTTGGATACAGGATTAAGTTCGTTTGTCGCTGTCCTCTTTTTTTGGGTGCGCGTCGGTGCGTGCGGCACCAAAAATTGCACAAGTTTTTATCAAAGTTTCCGACAAAGCATTACTCGTCTCACAATAGTATATTTTTGTTCGTGCGGTCTCCACTGACAGTTCGCGTGATGTATTAGGCTCTGGCGGAGGATTATTTTTACCCATTTCACGAAGTTTGCATGCATCTATTGTATAGGCCGGAAGCGGCGTCACAAAGCATCTACGAAATTATTGTCAGGGGTGAGCTCATGAATGATTAGGGATTTGAAATACAATACCTATTTATTAAGAGATCCCGAGTCTCGGTACCCATAAGTATGTGTTGTTGTTTCAAGCGGACTTATATATATATATATATATATATATATATATATATGTAATATTTCAAAATTAATTTTTTATTTTGTGAGATTTATTTATCTGGAAAACATTTAAAAAGGCCTCAAATTGACATGTAACAAGAGATGTATGCTTGCTAGTTCAAAATGTTCACTTACCTTGTCACGTAATATTTTAAATAAAAACGGCAACATTATGCATACTGAAGTAAAGTCAATTATTAAAAAATATATATTTCTAGTCTCCCTAATGAGTAATAAATATTTTCAATATATTCTTTTCAATGTGCGAAACGTGGGCGTGTCAAATGAAGAATGAAAGAAAGATGAATGCAGTAGAGATGAAATCTCTTCGTCGGATATGCGGAGTCAATTTAGCTGACCGGAGATAGGAGACCGCAGCGAGGAGATACGTAGAATGCCAGGTGTAAGCACGAATGTCATAGTTAGAATGAAGAAAAACGTGCTCAGGTGGTTTGGGCACGTTGAGAGAATGAGTGATTAAAGAATGGTAAGAAAGTTTTATGAAGCCAAAATGAATGGTACGAGAGGTCGGGGAAGACCTTGGTTGACGAAAACACAGTATCGAAGATACTGGACAAAGGTCACGGTAAAAAGCATGAGTACCTACCGAAAGGTATGTATGAAGAGGATAATGACTGTGGACGAGGCGAAAGAGGTATGCAGGGAACGTAGCATTTGGCGCTCCGTACTCGCTGACTACCCCACAAGAGATAAAGTAAAAAGCTAAAAAAATAAAAATAAAATGTATGTAACTAAACTGATCAAATATAAATAATTTGCTTCTAATCATATTAAAATAAGGAATGTGTCAAAAGAAATTACCAAAAAATATAAGCATAAAAATGTTCTTTTCACATATAAGTGAAATAACAAATAAAACTGACAGCAACTTTGAAGTTTGAAATAGAAATGTCACAACGCAGAATCGAGGAAAAGTTTAGTTTACGATACTGCCATAGTTTGTTGAATCAACGGTGTACAATATTGATAAATATTTGAAATGAATTTCGATAAAATCGTTGAAAATGTCAGCATCTGATTCCTTTTATAAATATAACTCATTACAATAGAATAATTATTTATAATATTCTATAGTACGTTATAATAGGTCTGGCGCCCTAGGAAAGTGTCTGACAGTAAACATGATGTGACGTGTTTGCGAGTTCAAGTTCAAGTTCCTACTCGGGGAAATGACTATATTCAAATTATTTCCATTTCCTCGTTCTGATAAAATAAAACGCAACGTTGAGTTCCACCTAGTTCCGTCTCGTTACTTCCTGTCTGCCCTGCTATGTGGGATAAAAGCGTCATGATAAAAAAAATATATGTTTAATAAGAGATATAAAGAAATTTTTACGTTTAAATATATTTACCGCATTCTATTTTCCTTTAACATTAATTCCTCACAACGTCATTCCACCCATCAACTATCAGTTATTATCAGTTTTACGTACGTACTGAATAAGCCACGTCTTGACATTATAGTTGTACTTAAGACGGTTACTTGTATTGTCTTATGTACAACTATAATAATAAAAAATATAAAGAACTTTTATTATTATTTCTATCATCGTAGGCCAATTTGTAAAAACACTCATCGTTTGATAAACAAGATAAAGTACCTTATTTTGATACACAATGTACAGTTATGTCAAAACGATAAAATTCTATCATTAATAATAATCGATAACCTTCTCGGATAATCTTTGTGAACTTTAAGGAATTTGATCTAATGCCTGCCACACATGATGTATTAACTCGTATAAAGGATTAGTCACCTCCTGAAATATTTGTTATCATATTCAAATTATTTTTTTATTAGTTTCATACTTTTATTCTTCATAGCCATATAGCGTAACGTCATTGTGTGTTTAATGGCGGAACTCAACGCCGCACTTTGTCTTACCAGAGTGAGGAAGTGAAAATAATTTGAATATAATTCCACCCTCGAATTAGAATCGAACCCACAACTGATCGCATTTACAGTTAAATGATGTCTCACCGCGCTCACTTTTATATTACTTGCTGGTCATGCAATCGGCCAATGTATTGACTCACAAGAAAACACCTACTACGTACGTACATAGTGTACAGAGTACGGAGTGTCTTGACACTAGGTACTTTCTGTCTACCTCTGCTATGCGGGATAAGAGCGTGAAGCTAAAAAAAATATTCCTTCTTTCCTCCACAAGCATCACAGAACCATATAACGATCTTTTATTTAGTTAGGCGATAATTACATAATTTAGAAAAGTCCCATCAAAATAGTTCAAGTAATAAACTCAACTATCACATCTAGTGTTTCATGAAACAGAATATTTTATAGACGAACAACATTTGACTTCACAAAATAACTACTACTCGACTATAGCCTGTAAAATTTTTCCATTTGCACGTTTTATTATAGCTGCGGAATATATAAATGTTGTGTTGAAATAAAACTGTTTCACTATTAAACAAGACATTAATTGAATTGATAAAATTTTAAATACCCGAGTATTTAAAATATTAATTAATAGTATAAAGCTTTACCTTTTTTGCAAGGAGCTGACAAGAAGACTGACTGCATAGAAGGCAGAGCGTGTTTTGTGACATATTAGTATTATTTCCATTGGTATATTTGAATTTGAGGTTAAAATTTGTGCCACCATTAAAATAATTACCCCACTTTTTTGAACTTATATCGTCAAGATCATGTAACTATAGTGAAGTTATTAACATAGTCGATTGGATCAAATAATAATAAGCTTAGGGAAGTTTATTGTAAATTACTAAACTAACCAACAAACACTTTTACAATTTTCTGCCATTTCATACTTTGCATAGGTCACAAAGTATATATATGCAGCTTCAGACTCACGCTGTCTTTTGTTATATGTTACCAAGAGGCTATTGCTCTTTTGACTTGATTTTTATTTAATTTAGAATATTTCTATATCTTCAGAAAAACACATTTGATAAAACTAAAATATCATACAATTTACAGCAAATAATGCATATAATTTACATAAAATAAAAGTATACGAAGCAATATTTATTTAAAAGCTCAGCTGAGCTTTGATGTTTACATGCTAATTTATAAACGACAGAATTAAAATATTTTGTGTTTAAATTAACGCTTGCAGGATGTGAAACTTGAAAGAAAATGTAACTCATACGTTTATTAATTATTATTTGTCACTTATTCCATATGAAAAACTGCATTTCCGCGAATATTCATTTGCAATCCGCCTTTGATGTCTCAAGGAATTTCTTGGCTTGTCAGCTAAGTCATCGTCATAATTTATTTTTGTTACGTTCTACTGCTTAGGCCAAGAGTACGAAAAAGACACATATTCATACAATATTTAACTTAATATAATTAAATAAATACATATTTAAATTATTTCCTTTTAATTACAACACTAACAATTTGTCGCAGTTGTTTACTAAGTAATTAAAATAATTCAGTTTCCGTAAAAATCAAATTTCCTCATGCGACGTGAACGTTTACATATTCGCGTGTTTACGACGCCATTAGCGGGGAATAATGAACTTTACACGATGAGCTTTGTTCTATTTAGAATCTATTTTATAAACGTTAGCTCTTGTGAATAAGCTTTTAGTGTTCAGGAATGGCGAAAGCGCTACATTTGTTATGCCCGTGCGTGCTTACAACCGCAACTAAACAGCCACATTCGATTGCACAATGTTTGACCACATGTTTCTACAATCCCACCTAGCGCTATCAAAACATTGACCCTCTTATCTGCAGCCAAGCGCATTGTAGCACTTTAATATATACAAGTGTACCTTTTATTTGCTTAACCCATTAGCAGGTACTTAAAGCTATAGACGTGCGCCATTAAAAAAATATTTACCTCTGAGGCGTCGCATCGATGCGGTAAAACGCATATCAATAAGAATTTAATTTTATCAGCTTTTGTTTCTATTAACGCTATTACGACTACCGCTTATTTTTTGCTTGGCCGCGCCTTAAATCGTTATGGTCATTTATTAGGCCCTTTTTTGTTGGAAGGGACGATTTTAAGCATAAAGGGTGGCCATCCAATAATTAAGGAGCTGTTAGACCTAAAAAATGTCACCCTTTTAGAGCGTTTGCGGGTGCAATGTCGAAAAAAGTAGTCATTTTTTATCACCTGGCCTGGAAGTCACAAAATGTTTATCGCCACTCGACGATACGTTGATTTATAACGCTGCACGAGGACCGGGGTCCGAAATGAATTAGATTATTTAATTGGTTATTTATTTTCGTTGATAATGTCGGCTGCCCTGCGCCGTGGGTATGAGCTCGCTGAAGTGGCATACAGCTGATAAGCTGAAATTGTTTTTTAATCTAGGCTCTTATTTTTTATACGATCATAAAAAGGATTTACACATCCGCTGGTATTATTTAATGATTGTTGCATATATATAATGAAACTAGTTGTTGATCTAACTTAAGATTTATTACCGATAATTGCTATGAAGGCAACGTATTTCATGTGTTATGGATTACCATTAAGAAATATGTGATACTTTAAGACAAAAGGTATAAAAATTATACTAAAAAAGTGGCTAATGACCGGCTTACACTTGAGGCCCACCCGTAACGAAAAATTAAAGGCTTATCTTAAATTATGCTTAATTGAAGGGTCCAAGGGTACAGATTGAATTTCAAAGCATTGATTGATGGCAGTACATCAACAGACTCTTCGATAAAAGTAACAGTTTTCGTCAATTTAGTATAATCAATTAGCTTTTTTATTTTTTTGAATTGCTAATTTATAAGTTGAATGCGAATAAGCATATTTTTTTATATATTTTGTAATTAGCTAAAATACACAAAAATATTTTATACTTTTACTTTTATTCACATCATATATGTATCATATGAATTATTTATGAAAGTTTAAAGAAATCAGAGTGATATATAATCTAGCCTTAAAATTATTAATTAGACTAATGAGAGATAACTATGAGAGAAAATATTATATAAAAATTATATTTTCAGATAAATTAATCAGAAATAAGATAAGTTAATTATTCGAAAACTGCTTTGGATTAAACTCTAAGTTAAAATCCTTTAAGTAAATAGCAATACACAGTTAAGTCGCCGAGTTCTATGCACAATAAGGTATTGTTTCCTAAACCACAAACAATGGCACCACAGTACCCATTCTTAATTCCCACTAAATCCTCAGAATCGGCAACCACTAAATAACCATTCGAGTGGCAATCTGTGAATTTAAACAGGCCCTTATAAGAAACTGTATCGTTTTAATTGATTCAACAAAAACTTTGAACACGAAAGAAAAGAAAGAAGGGCTCCTTCATTTTACGTGGCAGCTGTTTGCAGAAACAAAACACTACTCATAAACGTGCCACTCAACGTTTTTACAACGTTTTCAGGCTTCGTGTGTAACTCTTTTTATGTAGCATGTTACTTTATAGTCCAGTCTGTAACAATTTTCGTTGCAATTTTTAAAATGCAACTACATTTTCTGTTATAGCTGCATAGAGGGTATATGTTTACAATTAGTCGGCTAAAGTCCTTCGAAAAAATATTTTATGACAAGGACAAGATATAGGAACCCTATAACTCAGCTAATTTTCAGATTATTATATGAGCAGAAAAAATATAATGGTTTTAGACATTTTATCCGCTTTTTAGCTTCACGCTTTTATCCCTCGGGTAGGAATTATCTAGTATCCAAACACTCCGTACTCCGCTTTCCGCCAAATTTAAGACATTTCGCTTTGTCTTACCAGAGCAAGGAAGTGGAGATAATAATAATTTATACATACACATTCCTCGGGTGGAAATTGAACCTACAACCCACGTTTACAATCAAACGTTGTCCCAATGTGCCACGGCTAGCCTTTACAGTTACTTTTATAGAACATTTGTTTTAAAACCTGTTAACAATATTAAATTTGAACTGTATATTTCATTGTTCTGAAATTATAATAAATTTAATAAAATATAAAGCCGCGATTTCTATCTAGGGGATCATTTCTACCGCAACAACTCACTCTATGTGGCTTTTATAAATACATACATATATAAGGGGCATCAAAATGGCATCCAGTAAATTCTGGACAATCTCAATGGAGCAAAATTGAAACGGCCGTCCGATGTGGGCGAGAATGAAACAGTTAATTCTAATTATCACCGTATTCTGAGGCGAAATTTTATTGCTATCTCATTGGGGCACTCATTACGAATCCCGACGTAATTGTGCTCTATTGTAATACGTCCCGCAGCCATTTTTCTGCGAAGCGTGTGAAAATGGAGCGGTCGCCCTAATTCGCAACGTTCACGCTAGCTTACCATTCAAAATTAATGAAAAAAAAGTTGGGAAATTTCCGATACGCTGGATAATCTCTGCTAGCTTAAAGATTAATTATTGCCAGTTCTCGGTGAACAACATATATATATCGCAATACTTTAAGTTGGAGATTGACGCTTTATAGATGTTTTTATTTTTAGTAGCATACAGGTTTTTTTTCTTTTTTTTTATCCCGCTTAGCAGGGTAGGTAGGCAGGCAGTACTTAGTGTTAAGATACTCCATTCCCTTACTTGTTAAACGCCGCCTTTTCTCTTACCAGAGAAATATTAAATTAAATTTATTCATTCCCCGAAGTGAGAATCGAACCCACAACCGATCGGGTTTAGAGTCAAACACTGTCCTATTTCTTCACGACCTGCCTCACAAATATTTTTTTGAACGCAATACGATCTCACAGACCAAAATATGAGATTTTCGTAAAATTTCAATTACATTCGTATACATGTATACATGATAACATGGATTTGGAGATTACCAGCAGTATTATACTAATATACCAAAATACGAGGTACATGTTTATCAAAATAACTTGCTAATAGGATAACAAAATAAATGGATCCCGTTATTGTACGTTTATTTTAGGAACACACATTCGCCTTAGACAGCCACTGATGGACTCTAAAGTTTCATCGCGGGATGTCGGAGCGATTAGCGCCCTGACAGCTAATTTATATACTCAACTTACTGTTCTATTCCCGTAGGGATGCGACCACAGAATCTAGTACCAACAGATATACCAAGCTAACAAGAAGAATAACATATGAAATATAGCAAATGAACATCATTTAGTTTTAAATAAAAATTGTAATTACGCCAAATTAATATTACTTATTATTATTATTATTATTATTATATATCTCTTTTATTGAACATGTGTAGCTAGCAATAGGTATGTTACATTTTTTATGTTAGGTAGTACAAAAGAAATCTCACATTATTAAATCGTAAACAAAAATCGATTATTCTTTAATAGAATTTAAAAAAAAAAACAAAATTTCGTCGCGGCATTAATGCATTGTAACTAAATACTCGATATAATTGATCAATCGGATTAAGTTTTTTGGCCATGAAAATAAGAGCAAACAATAACAAATATCAACTGCACCAACATTATTATAAGTACAAAAGCAGCAGCTGTGCAGCGATCACACCTCATTGCCTTTTCCATGACGTTGCGTTGTACCATAAAAGATATTAAGTTTTCCAATAACATTAGTACATTAGCTTAGATTTATTGATATCGACACAATATGTATTTTCTTGTATTTTTAGGTTGTCCATTCAATTTCCACATTCTTAAATTATTTGAATTTCGCAGTTCTTCTAAGATAATTGCGGCGTTGTGTTCCGCCACTCAACATCAAAAAATGAAGATCGAAATGAAGAAAACAGTACCATTTTGCCTATTTGATAGGATGGGATGATTTTAGGTTCAAATTTTATCCTAATGAGGTCTCTTTATGAAATGAAAATGAAATCGAAAGCGAAATCATTTATCAATAAATGTATTACATAAATATATGAAAGTATTAAAATTACATTTAAGCTATATCTATCTTGTTAAAATAAGAAACACGTGTATAACACAATTGAATCAAATACTACAAAATATCCCTTACATCTATGAATATAAAAAAGGAGCCGCTTACGAAATAAAGCCGAAAGAAATGTTTTGCCGCCTCTAAGATTACCATAACATCGGTCGGCATTGTTTCAATGGTAACAACAAATTGTATTTACAACCCTTCGGCGCTAAATCTGGCAACGATTTTACTAAGGACTCTCCTGACAAATAATTTGAGTGTAAAAGTTTCAATGTTTCACTTATTTAATTGACTGTTTTTTGGCATAAAAAATATATTTTTTTTTGAAAATAAGACAAAGTAATTGAAAAAGCTTGACACTATTATTTTATTTCTCTTTTAGGAAACCTTCCAGGCACTTTTGGAAAGATTTATTTAATTTAAATCGTTTAACTATTATAGTAAGCGTGAAATAATGTATGTACAATTTTATTACTTTATATAGAAATAAAGCACGCACTAAAGAACATTTCATTATACTTACGAGATTCGAAGAAATAAAGCTATAAAACAAACATTAAACTGAACTAACAACAGTAACCAATAAAGAAGTTGTTCTGTACTAACAATTAATTACAAACATAAAATTGTGAAAAGGCAATATCTTAAGTAACCTATTTATGCGTCACTTATCATTTTTACTGGGACATAAATTAAAAGAATCGTTATTCAAATGGAAGTGCCATCTCCCTAAAAGCGCGTCTGTGTATTGCATGCTCGTAAATTATGAGACGACATACTGGAATAGCGTAACACCCTAAAGCCATGGGAACCGACGACCCCAGACAAAGAAACTACAAATTTGTCCCTAGTTTCCTATCAAAAAGATATCAGAAATTTTTGAAACCGATTTGAAATGCCAGTTTAATAAGCAATTTGTTAGGGCAGTGTAAAATCTTACATGACTGAAGCGTATCATTTAGCGAATGTATAGAAAATGAAAGTATAAACAAAGCTTTTAAAGAAGAAGCCGGAAACATTGTGGATTTTTCCCCACGAACGGAACAACAATAGCGGCCTATAATGCCTAGGCCTGCGGGGCGTCTTTTGTTTAATTAATTATCTAACGGATAGAATAATTAAGCTCAAAAGCAGGGCTGTAATTACAACCCTTTATATATTATTATATGGAAAATAATTTTACATATTAAAATGTAATTTCCTGTCTAAACACCTTGGTTGTAATACAAGATATGTTTGAAAAATGATATTAGTACATTTGATTAAAATAAAATGTTAAAGATCAAGCACTTAAAAAGGATTTAAGATTATATTAGTACAACTATGTTTTAGACTGTCTATGAATACTGCACTTGTAAATACAAACAGTGTATGGATGCGAAAAGTATTGTTAATTTATATTTCTATAGTTTCTGTTAGGTTTTTCACAAAAAATCTAGTTTGAGCATACAATATATCACATATATGTTAAATAACTAAGATCGCTTTAAAATACAATAGCATGTTAACACATAAAAGAAAGGCATAATAAAAAATAATTCAATATAGATGTGATAACAGTAATCAATAATGATATATTCACATCTAATATATCTTCAACGGGCCAACATTTAATTGGTGATGGATCACCGCAAGTCGTGGCAGATGAAATTCACCAGCGTATATCGCATTTCGTCCACTGGTTCTCTCCAATCGTGCATATTCGATACGGATTTATTATTTTCGTCTTTACTCTTACCCTCTTTGCTTCGGAAACGATACGTAAAATGACGGAAGATATGAAGGGCGGTAATGGGGGAAAATTGTACTTTATTCGATTTTGATAGACTTAATGATGGATTTAGGTCCCGCTGTCACTCAAGAGATCTGGCAGCCTTTAACATTGTTAGCGAGGGTTTATATATGCCATATAAATTGAAATACACGTAAGCGATCTATAAACGTGTTTTATACAACAATTAAAAATAATAATCACAATAGCCATGAGTTAGTATAATCTGTATCATTTCAGTTAAAGCTTTCGAATTTGGGTTTTGGTTGCAGAGTACCTAAATATATGATATGTAACAATATTTATATTTTTTTCATGTAAACCCAGTTACAATATTTTTGCCAATATAAAGTTGAAAAACATAATGATATATAATACGATACAAGAACAGAAACGCCGAAATTCCAGTTGGGTGTTCTAAACCATAAAAATTATTATGTTTTTTCAAGTTCTTATCTTATCGCGGTTCTATAAAGCTGTTGAAGTTGCATTAATATATTTGTTCGTGGATGATAAATTGTTTGTAAATTTACTTACAATATATAAGCTTTGTTAGTGTTTATTAATTGTATATATCATCAATATTAACCCTAAGGTTTTACTTAAGTAATACGGCTGTATGACGCTTTTCCCCGAGTAATCGTAGGCTGAAAGAGCCCTGTGTCATGATATTTTCACTTTCCAATTTTCATACGAAATCTAGACATTGCCAATGGAGGGATGGAACCTAATTCAACTTAACTCAATTCAATTCAACTACAAATGAAATATATTTATTATTCGTCTGAATGGAGACCGTGCCCACAACATCAAAATCAGACTATCCCGCTGCGCCATGGCGATCTGTACATTTAAGTTACAGCGACATAATTTCATTTAGGTACCGCCACGTGCTGGATATCGCTATCTAACCAGTTGGGAGCGATCGTCCATATTACCAATTACCTACTCGATAAGGGATTTATTTACGACCCCGGCGTCCAGGTTGCGTACAGAATTAAAATTCATTGTTTCTTATCCTCAAAGTGAACGATATACCGAGGTCACGAGATATCTTCGCTTTATCTGTGACAAGAATAGGCTTTTAAAGCTGAGGGCCGCCGATAGTGAAGAGAGTAATTACGTGACCTATTCGAATTCGAAATGTTACAGCCTTTAGTACTCTAAAAAAATACTATAAAATCAAGATATCGCATAAGTTTAATTATGTACACACAAATCTTTTAAACGGCACTTAAATTATATGATGCTTTAATATTAGATAGTAACAATACCAAGTGTATTGTCTATAAAGTCTATTGTTCTATTAATATATATTTTTTTCAGCTTCACGCTTTTATCCCGCATAGCATGGTAGACAGAAAGTACCTAATGTCAAGACACTCAGTACTTCACTTTCCACCAAAGTCGAGACATTGCGTGTCAAGTGGTGGAACTCAACGCCTCACTTTGTCTTTACCAGAGCGAGGAAGTGAAAATAATTTGAATATAATCACTCCCATTGTAACGTTTATACCCCCCCATATAGTATATATCAATACTACATTTATAAAATCATGCCTTGGCTCATGATACGTCACGTGGTTAGTACCCATTTATTGTTGTATTCGTATGTAACTCAAGATCTTTTAGAGATTCAGAGATAACAGTGTTAAGAAATTTCAATCGCAATATATTAAATTTATATAATTAGCCATCAGAAGATAATCTCATTTATTATATATTTGCCATCAAAAGGTATCGACTCGTACATGAATTTATTTGCCATCAGATAGGGTTTTTCATATTTGTAATATCTTTCATTAACGTTCCATTGAGATCACTAACGGCTCGTCCGAGGAAAAGCCGAAAGCGCGTCCTACCTTTCTCCCACATATAATGCACCATTGGAGGTAATCATAGTAAGAGAAAAGGTAGCCAAAGCGGCCCCACCCCGCCGCTAGCCGTGAATTCCGACCGACCGTGATTCTTAAAACCTTGGTATTGAACCCTCCGGGACGCAACGCAGTGGAACAGTTAACTTATATGATACTTACAATGCCTTTGCAAACGATCAATTATTAGTTACCTGTTCGATAGTTTATTATAAGATAGATTTGTGATGATGATTGGCTTGTGAGACCAATATAAGCCGTTGATTGGTTTGTGAGACCAATATAAGTCGCGGATTGGTTTGTGAGACCAATATATATCGTCGATTGGTTTGTGAGACCAATATAAGCCGTGGATTGGTTTGTGAGACCAATACATGATGATGATACGTCGATTGGCCTGCCAGACCAATATTACATTCCGGTTCGCATATCAGTTCAGACGCACAACCGCTTGGCGGCCGATTGTGTTATATTCACGCACAGCACATACGTAGCAGCCGTTTGTCAAAACCAACACTTAAACTCGGTTAGGTGCCACCGACATCAGATATCAGCCATAGATTTGCCGAACACTGACAGTCGTATGTCACATTATGCGTTCTATTACCAAACAAGGCGCTAGACAAACAGTCGAACACCATTACGTACTTCAGCATTTCGTGAGATAATAGTACAGCACTCCTCTCAGGGACGCCACTAAAACATACTACGAAACGCATGAGACATATAAGTGTCACATAACCATTAATCCCACACCAGGAGTGTAAAACGACATAGAAACAAATTATATCTAAACACGACACCATTCAAGTATCGCATGCGCAACGTGAGACAATGTCAGAGAAGATACAAGTCGTGCCACCGACATCAGTTACCAATAAGCTATAAAGCTCACTGAACCCCGACAGTCGCGTACCACAAGTTATATCAACGTCTGACATCGTACATCCATCGCTGTTGCAACTCAAGACAGCAGCAGTCAAGATATAATCATCCAACATTGCCATAGCCGTTCACCTAAGCCAAGGATATTAGCCTCAGTGATGCCGAGCAATATTAGGTTGCGCCACCGACATCAGTTATCAGTAAGCTATAACGCTCACCGAACCCCGACGGTCGCGTGTCGCAAATTATATCAACGTCCGATGCCGTACAAACATCACTCATGCAACGCGAGACAGCACCAGACGCGATAACGCAACCAACGTCGCCATAGCAGTTCATATAAGCCAAGAATATTAGCCTCAGTGATGCTAAGCAACATTGGGACGCGCCACCGCCATCAGTTATCAGTAAGCTATAACGTTCACCGAACACCGACGGACGCGTGTCGCAAATTATATTAATGTCCGACGCCGTACAAACATCGCTCATGCAACGTGAGACAGCACCAGACGCCATAACGTAACCAACGTCGCCACCGCAGTTCACCTGAGCCGAGAATATCAGCCTTAGTGATGCTAAGCAACATTGGGTCGCGCCACCGACATCAGTTATCAGTAAGCTATAACGCTCACCAAACACCGACAGTCGCGTGTCGCAAGTTATATCAACGTCCAACACCGTACAAGCATCGCGCATGCGACGCGAGACAGCATCAGTCATGATATAACCGACCAACATCTCCGTAGCAGTTCACCTAAGCTAATTATATCAGCCTCGGTGACGCCCAGCAATATTAATTTATGCCACCGACAACGAATATCAGCAAGCCATAAGCTCGCCGAACATCGAAAGTCAGACGGCGTGGTGTCTCTATCACATAGATCCACTATATGTATCGCCCCAAATACATATATTTATATTCTTATTAGAATTTCATTTGTATAAGATCGTGCCAATATTCGCCATAAAGCCATATATCATATTTATTTTATATGCGGTACGAGTCTTTCAGCTCATCATATATGTTAGTACCTTAGTACATAAGGAGGTTGACTCGACCGCCGCATGCTGCCTCCCTATATATGCCACGCAACTGTTCTGACATTCAGGATGGTGTAACCTGAAATCTCTTTATACATTAAGTCAGAAACTCTATGAAAGACGACTCGGCCCGACGACGCACGACATCGCCGACGTCGACGAGCCCGGCCGCCTTATTACATGCACAACTGCAACTTCTTATATTATACGAACGCAATCTGTTCGTTACATACTTTATTAAATATTCTTTAATTTTATTATAGTCTATTATTATTTATATTGTTATGTGTACTTTTAATGGGCATATTTGATTTAAATATTGAAACATATTTATATTTCAATATGTACGTAAGTACATACCGTTACATCATACTGTAAACGTTACCGGCTGTGGGTTCGATCCCCACTAATAAAAGTCTCACTAAAAGTATTAAAAATTCTAATATTTAAGGACCGGATGCCCGCAATTTCGTATGCAAATTGCTAAGAAAATAACCGACATGCGACATGTGTGTTTTATAAATGTACATGTAAATATAACGGGCGTTGGTTTTTGCTTCCTGCTGTTTTGCGAAACGCGCTGATAAATATTGTGACCTGCACAAGCTAGTTTAAGTAAATATACTCTTAGTCAGACAGTATTGTATGTTAAACACACTACGAATATTCAGGATAGATGTATGTTGCAGATGACCTCGTTGACACTGCATAAGGAAATGATACACTAATCCTAATTTTATACTATACAAAGAATTTTACTTAAAGAAGTTATAAAAAAATCAGTTTTATCTCGCATAGCAGAGAAGTCAGAGATACCTAATGTCATTGCGTGTTAAGTGGCGAATTGAATATGCAATTTGTTCTATCAGAGCGAAGAAATTAAAATAAATAGAGAGTATATTTGCAGAGTGGAAATCGTACCTAAAACGCTCATCACGCTTTACTATGCCACGGTGGCCTCTTGATTTAACTCTTTCACACAGTTACAACTCTAAAAACTTTAAAAAAATTTTAAGTAAGTAGGAAGTAAGTAAGTACTTAATAAATACATCTTACGAGAAGGTGTCAAATATAAAAAGAAAATATTACTATATATTTAATGGTATAAGATAATATTTATATATATATATATATATATATATATATATATATATATATATATATATACATACATACATACATACATATATATATATATACACATATATAATATTTTGTTTGACGACTAAGCGAGGTGTGCCACAATCTTTACAGACAGGATCAGAGCTATTACTGAACGGTTGTCGCCCATTCCCAATTCTATTGTAACTGTTTCTGAGTAGATCTTACATTGAATTTTAAGGGCTATGAGTTTTTTATTTTGTTTTAAGAACGACATTTACCTCTAACAATTTTGTATACAAACCAAAATGCACAAGTATATGTTGAAAGTTTCAATAAAGATGTATTTAACGTTAAAACTCAGGCAAAGCCGCGAGCATGATGCTAGTATATACTAGCATCATACTCGCGGCTTTGCCTGAGTGAAATACATAATTATAAATATAAATGTAAATATTTAGTTTTTGATAACGATAGTAAAGTAGTGGTCAATTATTTCGCTTTCTATTTCTAAATCCTAATAACAAAGAATTCAGTTATACTTAAAATATAATTGTTAAGAAATTATAACTTTACTAAGCCATGAATTCCATATTGATAAAATCTTCGGTGTTAAAAGTCAAAACCTATTAGTGAATCAAGAACAAACAAGGCAATCTCTTTAGATTCTCCATTTCAATCCTCTACCATTAGTGACTTTAAATACGGGTTCAGTGACGCACAGGTTAAAATATTATGTTAAGACGTACAATATACATAACTAGTACAGGTTTACTCTTTATCTCGTATTAGCAAGATAGTCAGAAAAAATCTAGTGTCATCTAGTGTCATGCCGCTCGAAAATCGGGACACTGAGTATTGAGTGGCAAACTCAACGCCGCACTTTGTCTTAGAGCGTAGAAATATAATAAGCCATTAAATTAAAACTATTATAGAATAACATTGATTTTCTCTTATCTAAGTTTAAATATTTTTATATTTTTTCATTTTAAACATACCCTTACAAATTGTCCATCGTTTCAAAAGTTAAAACTGTAACATTTTTACTACTCACATTAATGCAATAGTGGAAACATGTAGGATCGTATGACAGAATTACCAGAAGTAATGTTTCTATTTGTGGCTTGGAAGCTTCCGGCTTTTACAACAACTTCGTATAAAAAAGTTTTAAAATATGATATTTCTATATCCTAAGTTCACCCGTTACTTATATTATCAATATATAAATAAATATAAGAAGTTTGAAAGGCTAATTTGTAATTTTTTATCCTTTGTCTAATGTTTAAACTTTAAAGTTTCTTAGTTCTTTCTCCTTTTGAATCATTTATAAATATAAAAAAATATACATGGAATTAAAATTTCAAGTAGGATAGAATTCCATTCTTGTTATACACATTAGCACTAGTAATAACCCAGTTATGTGAAAAGTGGGTTTTGCTTAAACAACGGGTATGTCACTTCACACAAAAATATGTTAGTCATGTGTAGCAGTGTGTGTATTTTATGTATGTCTAATTTATTATTATGAAGTCAGGGGATATGGCACAGTGGGACAATGCCTACTAGTAAACTCGATCGCTTGTGGGATCGATTTTCACTAAAGGGTATGCTTATATTTAAATTATTTTCATTTCTGCGCTCTGGAAAGACGAAATGCTTAGTTAAGCCACCTAACAAGCAATGTCTTGAATTCGGCCAGGAAGCGGCTGACGGAAAGTCTTGGCACTAGATTCACCGTCACTTCTGTGTGGAATAAAATGCAATAAAAAATATTTTATTTTTTTAAAATATTATTGTACAGTTACAAAAGTTAATACATTTAAAAATTAAGAAATTTTTAAAAAAAGACAGTAGCATGCTACAAATTTAATTAGCATTGCAATGGTATAAAAATAGAAAATTTGCATGCAAAAAGTTAACGAACTCACAAAACTTACATTTATTCATGTAATAGTTATTGATTTTGCTTTGCCAATATGTAAAGTAAATGTTGGTCAAAATATTTGGCTACGCTGGTATAGGTATATAAAATGTATTTTATAGTCAATTTTTGATGATCGTGTAATCAAGTTAAAACATTTGTCGAACGTTGAATGAACTTTTACGTGATACACGTTTAATATCCGTTAGTAGTTCAAATAGCTCGCCAGGGATTAAAATAAAAAAGCTGATGTCAGAATGCTATGAGATTGATAGACTGGTACTATTTAATATTTTTATTATATCAATATTGTAATAAAGAAGCATCTTTTTCCCACATAGGAGGAGATAGTTAGAAAAAAAAAAAGTCAAATGTTAAAAGATTTCGTTCTCTTTCTTTCCACTCGAATTTAAGACATTGCACTTTATCACTGGTGAAACTAAACGCGCTTTAACTAAACTAAACGTCTTATCGAAGTGACAAACATTTACAGGATTATATTTAAAATTATTTTCATTTCCCCGCTCTGGTAAGATGCAGCGCGGCGTTGAGCTCCGCCACTCAACATATAATGTCTTGAATTTAGACAGAAAACTGAGAACGGGCTTTTATAAACACTAGGCTCTTTGTGTCTATCGTGTTATGCAGGATTAAGCGTGAAGCGAAAAAAATAATCAATGCCCCAAATAGGAATTAAACCCACAACCGATTCTATTTACAATCATACGAAGTCCCATATCAGATGAAAATTTACATCAACCAGCTTATATTACCATCGAGTGTCGATGTCACAGTGAGAATTATCCGCACAAACGTTTGTAAGGCGATAGCCCTTAATCTTCAGTATATCTCTCTTATACATGCTTTGATAAGGCAGATCAAGTACTCTTCTATGTAAGAAACTAGTAAGCGGTACTTAAGACATCATAGTATCTCACAATGTAGTTGCGATGTGATTGATGATGGATAGGATATAGTTATATATTTATAGAGTTAAATATATTGCTAATAATAATAATTACAACAGATTATATATAAAAAATTATGACAGTTATGATCACATTAAGTATATTAGGAATTAATATAATTATCAATATATTAAGTCCCTGAATGAGTGGTATATATTAGATATACAAAACAGAAATTAATAAAATAAATTTTATATTAGATAGAATTTTGGTACAAATATATAGGTAGTACTAGGCTACTACTATGAGCTAGTTGTTAATAACTACTTTGCAGTTTGCAAAGTGAAAATACCATAGTATTACATCGATCTGTTTTTCACATTCCGCCCATATAGAGACATCGCGTGTCTGGTAGCGGAACGAAAAGCCACACTTTATCTAATCAGGCCAAGGAAACTCATTTCTTTGGAAACATGAACCTATAACCATCGCTGCCTAGTATGACAATTGTCGTAACTGCCATTTTTTGGCCTTTTGCATATCATTATTATATTACTAACTGAAGGTAAAACTTTGCACGCCTTTTTACAAAACTTGCGGACGGGGAAGTGTTGGCATCAACTTTAAGTTGATATGAAATGCAGAAAGTTGATAATTTTTTTTTATAATAATGGGCTCGAAATATGTTAAATGTAAAGTAATAAAAAAATATTTTATCAGTTTATCATGTATTTGTCAAACAGTTTTGTATATAATAATATCTAGTCGTCTCTTGATAGTTTTAAACTTTGAAATAGAAAAGCAAATTCTACTGATTTTATTTTTCATTATAAAACCTCAACAAGCCGATTTATATAGCTACATTCTTGAGGTTATCGTAATGCCGTGTAACAGCGTCTGTCTGAAAACGCGATCGGTTGTGGATTCGACTCTAATTAGTTATTTAAAAGATTAATTTTTATTTATCTGCGCAAACTGGATAAAGTGGTTTTAGGCAGAAAGCAGTTAACTAAGTGTCTTAAACTGGGTTATGCGGGATACAGCTCAAAACTAAAAAAGTATAGCTACGTTGTTACTAACAACTAAATTATTAGGAAATATGAATCTATAGGCACGATCATTTTGTTACTCAACGTTCTATAAAGGAACGCTATTATTTCTTTTATGACATGGTAATTTGTACTTAAACAAAGTAATTGTACTAAATGTATAGCGCTGTAAGGTGAAGTTCAAATTTGATTTGGGTGTAATAAACCTTTTTTAACGTCACTGTTGTTTCGTATTCGGTTATAGTAATAGGAAAACACTGTTTTCTGTTAACATTACTTGAAAGTTTGAATGTAGAACTATATGCTAGTATTTATATTTGAAAAGTAATATTTTCCGCGTGTTGGAAGATAAATTCGACTAATTGATTGATCTTATATAAATGATGTTTTTATCTACTTGTACTCTAAATAATTAAAAAGAAGAGAAGAAAAGAGTAAAGCAATTTGTTACATACCTAATAGTTAAAGATTATTTAATCTGCTTAAAATTTTATTCTAAGTTCATTCCTCGTCGTCGTCGTTACAATAGTGATATCAGATTCGAATAGCAAAACTCTATTAATATCTTTTTTTAGTTGCACGTTATTATTACGCGTAGTAAAATAGACAGGAAATACCTAATGTCAAGATACTCTGTACTCTGCTTTCCGTCGAATTCGAAACATTACGTATTGAGCGAGGATTGGCGAAACTCAACGTCAAGCTTTGTTTTACCAAAGCGAGGAAATAATAATAATTTAATTATAATTATTACTCCGAGTGGAAATCAAACTCAGAACCGATCGCGTTTACATACAAACGCTGTCACAGTGAGCCACGACTGGCCTGCATCAATTATTCATTAATTTTTATCATAAATATTATCCAATTTAACAAACGTAAAGTAAGTAACATAATTTAATAAATTTGCCAAAAAAATAAGTCTGTAACAAATTTCATATATGTGTAAGTTCAATACTTGAAATGAATCATGGTCGCATGTCCCAGAATATAAAGCATTTTCTTAATCTTATCACTGTTTCTGTACATAGAGTAACAAGTATAATTTACAAAATTCAACGGGATAACGTCTGACTATAAGATGAGTTCGATTCCCGTGTGGAGACTCCTCGGAATTAGACATTATTCCTCAATGGTAAGACAAACTGCGGATTTAACATTCACAGCTCAACACAAAATATCTCACATTTGAGCGGAAAGTTCACAATAGAGAACTCACAAAGAGTCTTGACACTAGTTGACTCGACTTCTGGATTTTATGTTTTGAGGAAAAAATAATGAAAAATATACAAAATTTTGAAGCAAACTAAATGAACTACCTACACGTATGTTTTTTTTATAAAACGAAGTTTCCATGAAATTATTTGACGGAACATTTTTATTAAAGCTTTAAGGTATTAGTTAACTCAGAGGCCTAATTTCTCTAAAGTTGTTTTTACAGATGTTTTTGCTATAATAGCATTAAGCACGTTATATTTGACCTGTTTAGTAATTTAACTTATATTTTATTCTTTTGTAGCTTCAGAGAGAATCTAATTTTAAGTACTAAAATTATCTTATAAAAATATTGCATATTATATTACGTAAACGAACGCCGTGTGCTATTAAGATAAACTTAAGAAATCAAAAAAAGTCAAAATATGTTACACATTATAATTTTAGGAAATGGAAATCGAGCTCAAAATCATCGTGTGTTCGGATGTTCGGATACTGCGATCCTATGGTGTTTTAAGTTGTTCTATGAAGATAAAGTGTTTTTAGTCTTAAAACTTATATCAAAATTATGTTGGTGCTTTTAAAAAATGTTCATTAACAAAAGTACAATCGTAATATTTTCGCTAATTCATCGTTTCTGTCCGCAGTGATAAGTGGCGGACGGGTCGGGACGGAAGTCGTTTTTTTTTTCTTTTAGAAACTCTCGAGAGCTTTACAAAATGTCTTCGAAAACGACTTTTCGCTCTTAAGTGCGTTTTGACATCCCTTTTGCACTTATTTTTACAATGCTGTACCTCTTGAGCCCTCTCTTTGCTTCCATGAAGCTTTCGTTACATTCATTGATTCCAAAATAATGACTCTCATAGCAATCTTACATAAAAAATCATATAAAATATTTTTGCATTATGCTGTAATTTCATTCAAGCTACTTTTAAAAACAAAAAATCACAAAAGTTTACGCTAAAATAGTTATTTCTCATTGGATTTTCCGCTGGCTGAAAATAAAAAAATATTAGGTATTCAGGAATGTATGTGAAAAGAATGACAATACTTTGCTTATTGCAATTAAGGTAATGGCATACTTAGGTAAAGTATGCTCTACGATACAATAAAAAAGGGCCTAACGTTTATTATTGATGAGAAAAGGTTCGAGTAATTTAGGTTAAATTACGGATTAAATATGTATGAAGAATATTGAAAAGTATATAGTACTAATAATGATAATCATGAATGTGAATCGAACAAAGCTATACAATGACTCTATTGAATTATGATATTTTGAACAAATATTATATATTTCGAAAGCTAATAAAATTTATTTATACTGAAATTTTTATTATTTTTTTAATTGTAATTATATTATAATTTTGTGTAAACTATGAAAAAGCTGTATAAAGATGCATCTTCTACTTTTTAAATATACTTTATTGAACTTAATATAATAATAAAAAATGTAATTAACCAATTTTATAAAAAAACTTTTTTGAGATTGAATTATAACAGAGAGTAATTAATTGCAACAATCAAATTAAATTAATCACGACAATACAATATGACCACATGAAAAAACATATTACATCATATTTTCAGAAAATTAAATTATCAATAATAAATAAAAATATAGAATTATTGGCAATAATAGAAACATGTAATATAAATAAATAAGCTGAAATTTACAACAAAATTTATTAATAACTGTAATATAATAAAAGCGTAGTTCACTTACATAAATGCCTTATATCCATATATAAAGCAAATAGTACGAATCACCAACAAAAAACAGTCGATTAATAAAGAAAACACAAAAACACAACACACACTCGCGTTTCAAAACTCGCGCCAATCGGCAAAAGACACGTCCTTTCTCGCCCGTAGCTAAAGCTATACTGGTCTGGCTGGCGGTCTAGACGATGGTACGGGGGTAAATCAACCCCGTATACCCCTACAATAAACGTCCGAAAAGCGTCGATAGAGGTGATTTTTGAAACAATAGAGCACAGAGGTGTAATTGGTTGTTTTAATTAACTCATAGTATTTCAGTTCATATTTATTATATGAAAGTTTAGTTTAGGATACAGCCTCCAATTTTAGTAGTGGCTGAATTTCGTTTTTGCTTTTATGGAAAATACTTCCGATATTGATATTGATATCAATTTATTTAATGTTTATTTTAGTACACTTTGGTTATTTTGGTTTTAAATTTAACATTTTGACATTTTTCATTATTCCCTCATATTTATTGTCATTATAATTTTTGTATTGTAACCATTATAGAATTGTATTGTAACAAATCTGTAATATTTCATATCATCTACATCAATGCAACAGTTAAGACATTGCGTTCTTAATTAATGTAGTATATTACATATTAAGTGGCGGTAAATTAATTCAACGCCGCCTTTATGGAATAAACTACTTCGTGTTTACCCCCCAACTGTTAATATAGCTATGTTTTGTCTTTCTGTATATATATATATAAATGAACATAAATAGCTAACAACTTAGATAAGTTGTAACAAAACGTACAAGTATTTCGACACAGCCGGTAGTAGAACGTATGGTGTAGCGATCAGAGAGCTTGGATAGTTTTTTGAAAATATTGTTAGATGCTAGGTGAGAAATACTAAAATAAACATAAACATTTTCGCATATAAATCGAACCCTCAACCAACCCGTACACATTTATATTTAACAACTCCAATGATGGTGTCACGATATACAATTTTCATATTTTAATAAAAGGAATAAAACTTGATTATTTCTAAATTGCAATAACCCTAGCTCATTTCGCCATCAGTACATAGCAGCTGCTAGAAGCAATAGGTGTTCTATTAATAAAATGTCTGCAATGTCTGTGCACTGGAAGCTGGATATAATCCGTATCGATCAAGTTTAATTTTAGTTCCGTGTCTAACTGCCTACTATAAAGTTGTTTGCAGACTAACCGTGACCGATGTTATATATATATATATATATATATATATATATATATATATATATATATATATATATATATATATATATATATATATATATATATATATATATATATATATATATGCTTAGTAAATATCTTTAAAAAACCTAACTATATTTGCCATTTTTAGCCCATATAATATAATAGCCAATAAGATATGATATACTGCAAAGAGAATCCAAAGCTGTGTTTCTTATTGCATAAAGATCACCTAATGACATTGCAATTTATTGATTATTGTGTATAACTTTTTTTTTATTTAAGATTCACGTAGTGTTAAGACACTCGGTTCTCCACGTTTCAATTTAACAAACGTAAAGTAAGTAACATAATTTAATAAATTTGCCAAAAAAATAAGTCTGTAACAAATTTCATATATGTGTAAGTTCAATACTTGAAATGAATCATGGTCGGATTTCCCAGAATATAAAGCATTTTTTTAATCTTATCACTGTTTCTGTACATAGAGTAACAAGTATAATTTACAAAATGCAACGGGATAACGTCTGACTATAAGATGAGTTCGATTCCCGTGTGGAGACTCCTCGGAATTAGACATTATTCCTCAATGGTAAGACAAACTGCGGATTTAACATTCACAGCTCAACACAAAATATCTCACATTTGAGCGGAAAGTTCACAATAGAGAACTCACAACAGAGTCTTGACACTAGTTGACTCGACTTCTGGCTTTTATGTTTTGAGGAAAAAATAATCAAAAATATACAAAATTTTGAAGCAAACTAAATGAACTACCTACACGTATGTTTTTTTTTATAAAACGAAGTTTCCATGCTTTAAGGTATTAGTTAACTCAGAGGCCTAATTTCTCTAAAGTTGTTTTTACAGATGTTTTTGCTATAATAGCATTAAGCACGTTATATTTGACCTGTTTAGTAATTTAACTTATATTTTATTCTTTTGTAGCTTCAGAGAGAATCTAATTTTCAGTACTAAAATTATCTTATAAAAATATTGCATATTATATTACGTAAACGAACGCCGTGTGCTATTAAGATAAACTTAAGAAATCAAAAAAAGTCAAAATATGTTACACATTACAATTTTAAGAAAAGGGAAATCGAGCTCACAATCATCGTGTGTTCGGATGTTCGGATACTGTCTCAGTGCGATCCTATGGTGTTTTAAGTTGTTCTATGACGATAAAGTGTTTTTAGTCTTAAAACTTATATCAAAATTATGTTGGTGCTTTTAAAAAATGTTCATTAACATAAAGATCACCTAATGACATTGCAATTTATTGATTATTGTGTATAACTTTTTTTTTATTTAAGATTCACGTAGTGTTAAGACACTCGGTTCTCCACGTTTCGCTCGTATTTGAATCATTGCATGTCGTGTGGGATTTATATAATGAGAACGGTTGTAAAGATAAATAAATTAAAAATTAATTTAACTAAAATCTATAATTGTAAACTGTAAAACTCAATAGTATTAACGATTCTCAGTGCGAAGTGGCATGAAATAACTAGTTATTGAAACGTGCACTCGGTTGCCTTAAGTCCTAAAGTTACTTTGCACTAGAGTGTACTTCACTCTATATAAAGTCAAACTAAAACACATTAATTACAAGTATATAATAAGACGTATTAATAGTAATGAAATATATGATTTTTTTTAAAAAAATGTATGCATTTATTAGATCTAGATTGAGTTCCTTTTGTAATTCCAAAATAATTTTGGTTTCTATATATCGGAAGATGTTAATTGACATATATTTTCTAACAACGTGTGTATCACTTTATATAAATTTCATGGGTTTTATTTATTTTATGAATTGTTAAATAATTTTATTTTTATTATTAGTGTCTTGTACGAAGTACGGAGTGTCTTGACATTAGATACTTCCCGTCTACCTTGCTATGCGGGATAAAAGCGTGAAGGTAAAAAAAATATTTAATGAACTAATTTATTTTATTATTAATAATATACTTTTACCTATGCAAATTCTAAAAAATACCATAAAGGAAAAAGTAATGGCTTATAAGTAGCTTTCCTCAATCATTATGTGGGAGTTTTAAACTATCTGAATGCTTTATCTTATCTAACAAGGAATACTTAGTACATACGGTACAATAAACCTACATACTAGTAATGAATGAATACACAGTAAAACATGATGACACTAACATTTAACAGAACTAGTGCTTGGCTACATTTATCTTTATTTGTTGTAGATTTCATTTGCCGTTTCACTTAGCATCTTGTTGCTTGCATCTTAATCAATAATAAGTACCTTTCAGAAACATAAGATGCGGGTGAAATGACAAATTGATGTTCATATGACGGGATATTTTATTCCAAGTGTTTAAAGTGGCATTGAGTAATAGAAGAACGATGATATGGCAACACCAGTCAAGCTTTATAACGCTAGATTATCGAAGTTTTATTTCTTATAACGTACGTACCTAGTTCAAAATCGATGTCGCTTTCAGTCTCAATGCTTAGGTATAAAGAACAAAAACATATTCGTTATTCATATTAAAATATTGTGGTGATTCTGATTTCGATTTATTTATTTAAATAATTAATAATTTATCGAGTTTTTAAATATTAAATTTTATATGTTATATATTTTATACCCGATGATCCAATAATAATTGTTATTTAAAATAATAAAATTTTACCGAATAAATTTATTTACTTTTAGTATTTAACATAAAAAAAACACATTTTTTTAAAATTTTAATACATTCATTTGCTTATTATGTTATATTATAAATTTAATTGTAAATATGTGTTATTGGTGTCATCATTCAAATAAAGCGGTTTCAAGTTTTATATGTAGGATAGTACTTAATTTTTTTATTCACAATATTAGACCTTCGTTTCCGCCTCTCGTGAGAAAACGCGGTATCATTTAAACAGATTAGAGCTTTTGCCCAGAAAAATTTACAATTATTTTTATAATTTTCATTTTTCCAAAATATTTTTTCATCTTCAACTAAAATGTAATCATTATCATATTTTACTTTACTATCATCTTCGTTTAAATAGTGTTAAAAAGAACAAGGTTGAGGCCAACGAAAACGAGAAAGCCAAACGCCCAACGTACCTTATCAGTATATCATAACAAACGTGTGTTAATATTGGACATTTTGAAATACCTTATCAAGATAACACTTAGTTTATATTTTCTAAATGACTTATGTTCTAGGAAAAGCCGCTTTCATGTTCTATCAAACTGAAACTGTTGCGTTAACAGACACATTAATCGTTAAGTTTGCATGTTAAACTAATCTAGAGAATGGTAATCCCTGGTGTCGAGTTAAGCTCACAAAATCTAGTAGCGCTATGGAGATTTTAAGTTTGTGGCGCCGTTTACCATATACGAGAATGTGTGTGGTTAAAACGATTTTACTGTTTTATAGTGCATATGTTATAAAGCGACTACAGTACATACGTACGTTTGCTTCTTTTTTACTGTTTGTTGGGGTTCGGCTAATATTTTTGCTTTTATTTGAAAACAACTTCTACAGCATCTCTATTTTAATAAAAATGTTTGTTTAATATTAAAATTATATTTAATTTTATATTACATTAATTCGAATATAATAATTACTCAAGATGATATTAATGTAGACACATTATGCAAAATTATATTCTATTTTTTATATAAAAAAAAATAATGGCGAAATCCTAAATTGTGTTTTGGGTAAATCCTAAATTGTGTACTGGGTCACGAGAAATTTCGGGGTACTGAGGTTCAGGTTGGTGCAGGTGCTAACAAGGCATGATTGCTTCGGCAAATATCTGCACCAAATTGCACGTCGGTAGATGTCGCCGGCATGCCATGAGTGTAATGCGCCCGTTGATTCGACACATCACACTTTGGCTGAATGCCCCGCTTGGGCCTCACAGCGCCATGTCTTGACGGCTGTAGTGGGTAGGGATCTCTCACTACCTAGTGTGGTGGTGGCCATGCTGGATAGGGAGTAGAATTGGTCTGTAATGGTCTCCTTCTCCGAGTCAGTTATCGCACTGAAGGAGGCTGCGGAGCGGATGAGCGAGTCAATCGCACATGAAGACCCGCTTCGCCGTCGCAGTCCAGGTGGTAGGAGAAGGCGCTATGCGCATCTCCAACTCCCCCTACCCTAAAGGAGCTACTGCGGGATGGCCATTGTGATCATCCTGCAAGTCATCAGGCTTGCGAGTGCGCTGGAGGAAACCCTAGGGCGCCCTAAAGGCGATGGTGGCCTGCAATAGGCGAGCCGTACACCGAGGCGACGTAGTGGCATGTGCAAGCGATCCTGCGGCGTCTCATTTAGGTGGAGAAGGCTTCCGCTGGGTTTTAGTGGGTAGTATTGGGTTCACTGATGAGTCCCACAGTATCATCCGTCAGTGGGACACTATGCCTTGCGTACGGATGCTCTGCGCAAATTGCATTACCCAGTGACAAAAAAAAATGTTAACTCTCCACTTCTGGTAATTTCACCTAAGCATTTGTACATTATTTTCCTCTCACTTAGTGAGTAACGGAAAATTTTAAATATACACGCACTGATTTACGAATTTTATAATATTACCTCTCTTATTTTATATATTTATAGAATTATTATTGAGATTGTCATCGTGCCGTGAGCTTGTATCTAACTGTAACGATGATTGGTTGTGGGTTCCTTTCCCACTCTGGAATTTTTGGTAAGATAATTTTGTTACGCGCCAAAAAACATGAAAGTAGAAAAAAGTAGTATTAATATAATATTGTCATGAAAACTTTTATATTTTTCTTAACATATTTATTATATTATTCAAATAATCTAATATCTGCTATAGTTTAAATATTGTAGTAACAATTAAATTTCAAAACAAAGTGTCACACAATGAGATGGAAACATGAACGTTAATTAAAGAGCGTGACTAATTATTTACTCGTGAATTTTTTTGCTCTCGACACGTAGCAACCACATGCCGCGTGAAGTTAACTCGTTTAAACTCTTAGTCTAAGTGCTTAAGTGGAAATGTCGAGATTTAATTCCTTGTATATAATGTCACGTTACTAGGTATAATGCCAACAAATCAAAAAAATGACCAATCAGAAGAGTTGAAAATTAGTAAATTTTAAACAAATTCACACTTTAACTCACATAGCAGAGTAATAGAGACGTGTCAAAATATTTATTTCGTAGTTTTCCACTCCAATTCGAAGTATTACATGTTAATTGGCGGAATTCAACGCCGTGTTTTGTGATACTAGATTTTACTGATATTAAAGAGATTTTTATAAAAGATTGATAATTATACGTTACGTTAATTTAATAATAATAAATTAAATAAAATGAATTATTTTATTAGGTTACAATTTTCTCATCATTTATTTTTATTTTTTCATTATATATTATTATTCACAACACTAATATACAGTCTGGTTAACATTTTTACAAGCAGAAATAGTTTAATATATTCTGTTTAGATACGTCCCAGACTTAAATAAAATTGTACGTAGAAAAACATAAATCGCGTCAAAGCTTCCATAGAATGTTTAATTACAGCAAAGCTCTGTAATCTGCCTCTGTGCTGATAACTCTCGTGAGCTTTGAGAATTTTCCACAATGTATAGAGAGCCATGCGACTGCACAGTCGCAAGCGGCTATCTTTAATAAAGATGAAAAGGCTTCAGATAGGACAACTTAACATGTATATTAATATATTTATAAGTGATAGTATTTGCAAAAAGAGATATTTTACGCTAGGAGTTTGTTTTTAGTTGTAAAAATTTTAAATATTTACTTTCTCAGTAAAGGCTTTAATATTAGTTTTATTTTGATAGTAATTATACGGTAAGCTTAAACTTTGAGTCAGTATTTCGTGTATTTAGGGTACTTCAAAATAATTTTCTTCCCTCTATTTTTAAAAGCTAAAAAATAAAGTTCAAACTGTTCGTGACAAGTGCCTGAACAGTTTCAGTAACTTGTTTTAATATTTTAACCTCAATTACTTCTCTGAATGTTTACTAGATATTCTGGATCCGTTCCAACTTTCACTCCTACCTCATTATAGTAGTAGTGTTAATGAAATGTCTCTGTTAGAGGGCACTCCAGTCAGTACCTTTTAATTCTATCTCTTTATTGCTTGCTTCGTTAACGCTGAGAGGTTATTTGGCTGAGGGAAAGCAAAAGTCCACGCCATTGTTAAAAGAAGAAAAGTAAAAAAATCAATGGTGGGTTCAGCTGTTGATTTTTTAGGCTATTTTCATGAAACGATCAATTCTTTGTTCAATTTTAGCGCAATATTTTATTGAAAAAAATGTTTTAATAGTTGTACAAATAATTTTAATAATGTCATTTTAGAAGATGTTACCCGTTTGACAAAGAGAAGCTTTTTTTAACAATGTAATGATTAATGTAAAAACTGTCTATAAAGATCTAAAATTGAAAGATATAATGTCCCATGGTGAATGATGACGCGCTAGCTGCTACTATAAAGTTGGAATCAGTGAATGAATTTTTTGTTGACTTTATTGAATACAGTCTCGATTCGAGCGACGAATTCTTTTGTATGATAAACTATAATTCATTTTTACCTTATATGTAAGCAATAATAGACTGTAAAGCAGCGTGTAGTTATTTAATATTGGCTTTTTTTCATGTTATAAATATTTAACGAACCTCCTGATTTTGTATAAATGGTAGGAGGTTTCATAAATAGATGCTATTTTTTATGTTTCAAAGTAATAAAATATATTTGTTCCTCTTTCATTTTATACATACGTATGTATGCAATGTTCGTAAATTTTAATAAAGACAAAGAGAACTTATAAATTAATCGCTTCGTTTGTATTAGTAAATGGTATCGTAAATGAAATAAGCAATCCTTTGTTATGTCTTGTAAAATATTTTTTTTACTCCTCAAGCTTTTCTCTCCACTTTGATTATAGATAATATTTTTTCTCTTACATAAGTTGATTCCACAAAACTTATTCTGAACAATATTTCAGACCGGAAACGGAAATGAAAAGCATAAAATCACATGGTCTAGATGAATTTATAATAAATCTAGATCACAAAGAACACAGTTTTTCTTTCGGTCTGATAGTTATTCTCAACAGAAATATTCAGCTGCCGCTAACAAA
Organism: Dryadula phaetusa; assembly: GCA_032432895.1. Lineage (NCBI taxonomy): Eukaryota > Metazoa > Arthropoda > Insecta > Lepidoptera > Nymphalidae > Dryadula > Dryadula phaetusa. The sequence goes on from JAOYRS010000044.1 coordinate 7,596,182, forward strand.
AGGTTGTTTCCAATGGTCAACTTATTGTTCAACATGGATGTACAATAGATGACATCACGGATCACCCGTCCCCCGACAACAATACGATTTTGGTTTTGTAATAAGTTTTTGAGTTCATCATGGGCTCTAGGTAATAAAATGTTTGAACACTTCTAAATTATATATATTGATGACATTTTTTTATTTTGTTATAAAAATCTATTATTTTAAAGCCAAATATATTAATAGTAGTATTTTATTTAATGCAACATTTAGAATTGATTGAATAATTATTTATGGCGGACATTCCGTAGGTACTTCGCTTTCCGCCGAATTGTAAACATTGCGTGTTGAGTGGTGAAATTCAACGCCGCACTTTTTCCTACCAGAGCAAGAAAGTAAAAATAATTTAAATATAGTTACTCCCCCGAGTGTAAATCGAACCAATAACCACGTTTACAATCAGACGCTGTCACACTGCGTCACGACCGGCGCAGTGTGACAGCGTCTTTTGTCTTTTTTTGATAAAAATTGTGTAAACGAAAGATTGTGAACTTTACACATCAATAAGTTATATAGAGAAAATATGGTAATCTAATATTCCTTTGTAATAGTTCCTTAAAATATTATTAGATAATTAATAAAAATATTATACCATCCACCATGTTTTGACTTATAGTTTTGTGCACAGGTTGCTATGACAACGTAATACATACATACAGATGTTGTCTCATAATCTTAAGCTTTCAATGATAGCTTTGCTTTACAAGCAAAAGCTATTTTACAATATCAGTATTAAATCCGAGTTTACAAAGCGCCTAACCTTTTTGCTTACATTTGTCGTTTATTCGGAAACTAGTAATTCGTCCATGCGTGTGACATTTTTGGTGAATGTGACATTCTCTATATCGTGTGGGCCGATACCGTTTTATTTTGACAAACGGACTAGAACACTCTTTTGTTGTGTCTAAAGCAATATATCAACATAGATGGGACACAATTTAAAAAAAAAGTATTTTTTTTTACATATATGAAAGCATAAATTTTCTGTAAAATAGCCGCGCCACGTGTTTTTATCACGGTGTTACCTACTATATAAATAATTTAAGTATCTAGTGTCGTAGTAATTACTAACATCAGTCGAGTGATGAATACTGCTAAATATAGGCTGCTAGACATAGCATGCCAGTTGGAGTGGCTGCTTGTATGGCAAGCAATCCAGAGGTTGCCCGTTGAAAAACCTAATTTTTGTGTATTTTCAATAATGCTAATCTCTTTGAAATTCATGTTCCACTATGGTGTAATAAATTTTTCATTTAATTACTTCTAACTTTATTTTACTTACAAAATTCTGTAAACATAAATGCGACGTAACTGTCACTGTCACTCAATCACATACAAGATCGACACTTTATATTATTTAATAGCTTTTTGAGGCTCAGGTGTTATATTTTACCAAAATTTTGGATTCAAACCTATAATCTTTCGACAAAACCAAGGTTTATATATTGTTAACATTTATAACAAGATAATAAGCAATGCATAAGTAAAAAACTACCATATAAATGTCAAAGTAATCGAACAATTAACAAAATAAGTTTCAAAAGGTGAAGATTTATCACGTCATCAATAGAATTTCAATGCGCAAGACCACCCGCTTACTTACTAACGATGTCGTTAGAAACAATACTGGTGGTACAAAGCAAGAATAACGACCTTCATAGCCGTGTGCCATTGATACCGGCGCTGGCTAAACAGCCAAAAACAAAAGACATATATAAATCACAAGCCTTCACCCCACGCGTCCCGATGCAAATACATTGTCACTATGAAAAATTAAAATCAATTAATAATGTACTCTAAGTCGAGGACATAGAACTTTTTATTATTCACTAGTAATCAATAGATGGACATCGTTAGGTTTACTTTACAACATAATCATAGTTCCATTGTTACAGTGTTGTTATTCTCGAAAATGCGTTAAGTATTAAATAGCTGGAGCAATAAAAATTGCTGCGGAGGACGGACGACAAAATATTTTTACCGCTACGCGTGGCGAATTGATTATTCAAAAGCAGCGGGTACCCGTATTGAAAGTTTTGCGATCCTAATGTAGCTTTACGTTGGTCTCGAACTTCATTTTTGAATTTATTGTAATATATAGCTTTGTTCTGTTTCTCCATACATTTTTGTACGAGTTATAGTAAAAAACTATTTAGTTTTAAAGCCGAGATACTTACATTTCATTTTTTTGCATATAATTGTGTGTTATAACTAATAGTTCCGTACAAATAAAATTAAGAATGATCACCTCAATGAGTAATAAAAAATCTCAATAGGTATATATTAATAAACTAATTGATTTTATTCTTAATAAAAACATCCAATTTTTAAGTTGCCGAAAAGTTTTAAAATTAAGTCTGACAAAAATTATTATGTTAATATGAAGAATATAAATTTATAGCGTCTTTTTATACCGTATAGCTGGGTCAGAGATAATCTGGTGTCAAAACACTCTGTTGACTGCTTTCCGTCTAAAATGGAGATATTGCGTGCTGAGAGGTGAACTCAACACCGCTTTGATAAGGCAAAAAGGCTTTTGTCTTATCAAGGCGAAGAAACGAAATGAAATTTTAAATATAATCATACTTTTGTGTAGAAATTGAACCCACAACTAGTCGGTAGGTCCTCGAGGCGCAGAGCGACAGAATCTGATTAAATTTTATTTAACTAAATATATAATAAACAATTAATTTAAAAAAATATATAGATATCCCTTTGAGTAGTAACCACAGCTAACCAAATCTAAACATCTACAGTACAGGCGGGGAAAGTTCACACCCCCCGGACAATTTACAGGGAGCTCTAATCTAATTGCCGCTTTCACGTTCAGTTGTCGCCTTGACCTTCCTAAATGCATTTTGCATGTTATCAATTATCACCTTTGGTATTGTTAGCAGTTTATATTAAAACTGTTGTCGTAAGACTTCATCTGCTGACTTAAAAAATATTATAAATCTTTTTTTTAATTTAACAGCTAGTATGTGATGTCTAACACATGGTGCGCATGGCCCCGTGACTTCGTTCGCGAGGAATTTAGCATTTCTAGATACTTACTTTATAATTAATTAAGTCTAGATACTTATTTTATAATTAATTAAGTCTCGTCAAAATTTAATCCAGTTGTTGCAGAGATTAGAATCAGAATTGACAGACAGATTAAAATTGTAAAAAAAATTTTTGGCATATGTATTATTATACAATTAATTTAAATTATTTTTATTTACAATGTGTAAAATCGAGAAATTCAAAGATCTTTACTTTAATATTACAAATAAACACTCGAATTTTATTCATTTGTATTAACATGTATTAAACTAAACTATTATTCAATAGAATATGTTATGTTAAACAAAAAAAATATGTTTAAATCTTTTTTATAATACTTTACCTATAAATGTTTTTCTTTCAATAAATGTTAAAAAAAAGTTTGCCTAAAAAACAAAGAAATATATTTATTTAATATTGTTATCACTCTTGTCTTTTTAACTCAATAAAATTTAAACAATTTAATAACGTGATCCTAAATCAAAGTTTTGATATGGTTTGGATATGGTTATCCTTATGGTAGAATATTATACAATGTTTCTATTCAACGAAATAATTAATAAATTATACCGCAAATAAGAAAATATATTTTATGACTCATAAGAATAAGACATACATTTTTGACCATCATTCAATCTCATAGCAGTCTTAATTATAGTGTGTGGAAGGAACATCTGTTAGTAAAATCGTCGGCAAGGTATCGTGTGCTAACTCGAGAGTAATAGTCACTACGTAATCTGTGGAGTATAGGAAATTTTGATATCGCGTGCGGCTCCGTCAGACATAGGCACGCGATCATCCCTTACCGAGGAAAAGCGGGCTGATAATTTAGTGGCATGCTTCCTTAATAGACTTCGGTGTAGAACCGACTTGGTGTCTATTTGTTCTGTAGAACATTATTTAGTGTTTTGTTGGTTTCGGCTTACCGCTGGGATGCCTAAAAAATGTTAGGTTTACAGTTCAAGTGCCCAAACCTGAATCAAAATGCGAAATACTTAAAATATTGCAAAATATTATTTTATTATTCATAAAATAAAGATAAATTAAAATTAAAAACATTTGATGAGGCCGGTCGTGGCGCAGTTGGACAGTATCTAACTGTAAACGCGATCGATTATAAGTTCGATTTCCACTATGTAGAACGGTAATATTTTAATTATTCATGTAATTTGCTCGCTCTGGTAAGCCAAAGCGCGTTCTTGAGTTTCGCCACTCAAGGTACAATGTCACTTATTTTAGCGAAAAGTGGAGTACTGAGTGTCTTGACACTAGGTATTTTTTATTTACTCTGCTATGCGGAATAAAAGCGTGAAGCCAAAAGTCATCTTTTGGTACTACATATTTTCAGAGGTAAAATAAAATATTACATACAAAACAAAAAAAAATAATTAACTGAATAAAAAAATATATCATTCGATGTAAACTTTGTGTCGTGCAAATTTAGTATACAATGATATTATGATTTCGTTTCAAACTTCAATACGATATTTAATACCAAAATTAATGGGACTCTATCACGCCGAGACATAAACAAAAACAAGTTTTAATTGAAATGGCAAAGGAATTATTTATGAGACAAAGTATGATTTAATGCAAAACATTCACTTAGAACAATTTATTGATAGATTATTTTACGAGAAAAGTTTTAGCTGTGTTTAAGATCCATGGAACTTCAGACTTGAACAGGCCCATACGCATGTATTCCTTATGACTCATGATATAAAAATTAACATCTAGAATATATAGTCCGTGTCATTTTTGGCTAGTTTTTTTTGGTGACTCTTAACAGCCAGCTATGCATTATCGGCAACTTATGAAATTTGTATGTCAAAGACAAGAACAAAAGTGAAAATTTACGAAATGTGTATGGCAAAGAAAGCAAAGAACAAGAAAATTTGATTTATATTAGAAGATTTTATCATATGTATCATGATAAAATCTTCTAAAAAAAATACACTTTGTTCACTTTTTAGTTTTCAAAATTCTATATACTTAATAGGCTTCGTTATTTATAAAAATAATCAAAACGCTATGAATTACAGGTTATTACTAAGATTTTTCTTTACAGTTATAGTTAAAGTCTAACTGATATCATCAATATTTTAAAATAATCACTTATACATATACAAAATGCTATTATTTCAGCTTTCAGAATTCATTTTATAAAAAATAAATATCTAAATAAAGGTTTTATAAAATTTATAAAGCTAAATTTATAAAGGCTTTATACCCTGACGTGACATGACAGTATTGTCAGTTTCAAACACAGCTACCACCTTCTTGGAAGGTAGTTCTGCTGAGAACCTGTTCTCTTCTTCATACTTACTTTTTGAAGCTTAGTAATAATGAACATTAATTTTTAATACAACGATGCACTTTCAGTCGCCGTTTTTATATCGCAAGAAAATTCTGAGGCACTATTTCATTTAAATATCTTGGTTAATATTTACTTAAAATGCAGCCAATTTATTAAAAGACTCGCCATCGTCAAAGGGCCCGTGCTATAATATTTTCCTTTTACTAATAATGCTTATTTTTGATGAAATGAGTTTAACTTACAACTTCAGAAAAATAAACCTTAAAACTAAGTAATAAGGGCAGATTTCGTAAATCACTTTCATGGATTCCACAGTTTTTTCAGGTTGAGTAGGTCTATTTCTTTCGCCGCCCATGATAATGTTTGGCGATTTATCAAATCGCAATTTCGTAATAGATACGCCCGCTTGATGTGACATCAGATAAAAGTGTATAAATTGTTGGGATTGTTTCAATGGGATTGGGCCGGTGCTACGATTATTGAACAATGCCTACACCATGGGCGCTTAGTCGTGAGATAAAGCTTGATAAATAACGTGGTAAATTTCACTTTGATGTTGCCTCATCGATTGAACTGTCACACTTACTTAATGAATTAGCTAGCTAATAGTATTAAAATGTGGACATCAGCTAATACAAATGACTAAATGTAAAGTCGTAACTGTTCTTTATTTACAATTAATTAAAAAAAACATATTACTTTTAAGTTTTTAGATCTTAAAGACCTTACACTTGAATTAAAATTACAAAATATAAAAGTAAGCATCATTATTTGTTGATTGGCAAAGTATGCATCTACTAAAATATGTTAATATTTAGAAGGTAAGGCAAGGTAAGAAGTAACACGTGGTAACTACATCTCTAAATTGGAGAAGATACTGACAATTTCCAAATACATCTTTTCCATATATTAAACATAATATTACATTAACTAAAACGTATTTATTTATGATATTACCTTTGTTATATTCCTTTATAGCATTTGCTTTTATCTCTTTTATCAGTTTACTTGTAATGCTATACAAAAATAAATATGCCAACATATATGCTGAAATGAACTTTATTTCTGTTAACATAAAGTTGACAATTGTGAGTATTACGTTTTAAAATTTGTATTGCCCAATACTTTGGTTCAATGGGGAATCTTCAGAGTACAATGGATTTAAATGACTCTATTCCTGACGTCTTTGTTTGTATTGTTCGATGTCCAACGCGTTGGTGTAATTTATATGCTTTTTTTCTATTTCCTGTGTCCTCTGTTTGGACAAGTGGTTAGTATTTATTGAGAAAAAATATATTTTTTATTAGACATTCTATTGAATATAGAAAATAATCTCGTTATTATTGCTCCATACAAAGAACTTGTTATATATTATTATCATTACATTATGTTCATGTTTAATATAAACTTGATTGTTGCTATTAGTACCATAATACCACAAATGATATTTCTGCAAGATAAGCTTATTACCAGACCAGAATTAGCATTCTTTTTACAGCTTCGCATTTTCTCCAGCATATCATGGCAGTGTAACAATATTCCGTTCTTTGCTTTCCGCCTTAATCTAGGCATAGCGTTTGTTTTACCAGATAGTCTAACTAGTCCAAAGAAGTATTATAATGTTTTAACATATATGTATATATATATATATATATATATATATATATATATATATATATATATATATATATATATATATAATGGAGAAGATACGCAAATGTACAACCGTCATGTCACATACTTCTCATCACGGTGATTTGATTCTTGTATGAAACTTAGCTTCGCGCTTTATCACACTTATAAAGGTCAGAGAGAACCTAATGTCAGGAACTCTGTCCACCACTTTATAATCAAATTCCAGGCATTCTGTGTTAAGTGGCGAAATTCAATTTGTGTTTCGTACAACCAGAGCGGGGAAATGAAAATAATTTAAACATAATTATTGCCCTAGTGAAAAAGAAACCCACGACCAATCCCTTTCAGACGCTGTCCTACTACGTCACGACTATATTGGTTTTCAATCATCTACCTTTTGTGTAATATATACTATATTTTTTAAAAATATATTCATGATTTTTAAAATTAAAGACAAGTCGATTCGTTGAACAGCAAAAAACGCATTGCCTTTATTGTGTATGTCATTTTATACAAAAATTAAATAAAAAATGAACACGTGGCATTAGTTGTAATTTGATTCATTGATTTAAAAAACGTATTTCTTATACATCATTGTAATAGAAATAATATATTATGAAATTTATATGCAATGCATATTTTTTGAATAAAAGGTTTTAAAGATTTTTTATCATATAATATTATAGTAATTTAATAGTTAAACTAAAGTAACAGTATTGTATAGAGCATTAAATCGGTCAAACATCATTTCAACATTGTTATCTTAAGAGAAATGCCAATAATAAAATGTTCAATATCTATACATCGAAACTAGTGTTCAAATACTACGTAATAGCACTATTGTATAGTCAATTACATAGATTTTTTCAGTTCTCGTTTTATCCTGCAGTCAGAGACAACCTAGTGTCAAAATAGTCCGTTGACTGCTATCCGCCCAAAAATCAAGAGCTTGTTAAGTGGTGAAGCTCAACGCCACGTTTTTTTACCAGAGCGTAGAAATGAAAATAAATTTTAAGCATAATCATTCCTTCAGGAGGTAATCAAATCCATAATGAATCGTGTGTAATCAGACATTGTTCCACTGCACCATCATTTAAAATGTTTATATTTACAATATAAATTTGTTCATATCTTACAAATTTTAAGCTTATTTCTATTGCGTTCCTTTTTGTTTTTACCTCAAAGCTCTTATATTTTAGAATTAAGAAATGGCAAAAATTATGCTTAGAAAGTAGTCAGAAAAATATAAGGCTTATATATGAACGTAAGACCGACGATTATTAGATGCCAATAATTGCTACATATTTTTACATGTATCCGGATTAGAAGACAATAATACATTATTTTTTTAACATGAACCATATTCTTAGACGCCTAATATACCGATAAAATAAATTAAGCATGTTACTTTTATTCTTTGGGCTATTTTTTCTAGATATTATAAGTTCTTAACATATAAAGAATAATAACAAAAAAGTTAGATTTATTGTTAACCTGACATTTGAAATATTACAATGAGAAATTTTATTTTCTATATATGGACTGAGTCATACGAAAGTTTGCCATTTCAAAGTTGAGCTTCAGCTTTAGCAGCACTGACAGCTTTCATAATAAATGTAAAAGTTTGAATGGGTAGTTGAAAGGTGAACCATCGAGTCTGTCGATGTAAAAATAGTTTTGTGACTGTATATGATTCAGAATTTATATTTTTTTGGTTTTATTTTTATATGTAAATAATTTATTTATACTGCTTTTTGTATTTGTTATAATTTTTCCGACGATATTAACTAAATAAAAAAAATTTATGACGTGAAATTTTAAAAAATATTTTTTCTTATATATACTACGAAGATAATATTTTTGGATAAACATCGAATTGGATCCACGAAATAACAATCCAATAGGAACAATTAATTTTAATGCGATGTTATATAATATTCAAAATTAAATTAACCAATAAAAATATAATAGTAAACTTTAAACATGAGAAAAACTCATACAAAACTTCACCTACCTGAAAATTCCTGTAAACGTACAAACAAGTCCAATCACGCCGAGTCATTTACACAATGCACAGCACAATGAAAACTTCTAACATTACATTCGTACGTAAAGCGTTGGGTGAAAGAGGAAATTCCACGTGTACCCTTACCGATACCGAAAGCCTTACTGAGGGGAGGGCACAGACTTTGACCAGACGCGCGCATCTCCTACCTTAAGCATAGGCTTTGTGCGTGAACCCAGCAATAGGCAGGTAAGAAATGTTTCACATTTCTAAGCTACCCAGAATGTCATTTTACAAGGAAAATGCGGTTAATAGAAAATTGCAAAAGATTTATTTACGTATTCATACCCACACTGTACATACATATATAGCAACTGCGGTGGTATTTAAAATATATGTTTAAAATTATTCTCCTTTTAAAGACATTGTGAATTCTAATAAGAAATGCTTGACTTTATTTCTAATAGTAGGTATTTTTCTGAAATTAAGGTCGTAAGTTATAATTACTAAGTAGAAATTATTAATTACTGAATGGAGGAAAGTCCAAACATATTTCTGTACACATTCATGAAAATTCATTTGGCAATTAATAAAGAAGATAATTGGTCTGAAAAACCATGCAAAGCTACAAGGAAGATGTTCCATTTGCTTTCTTTTCGTTGAAAAAAATACCTAATATATTTACGGAGTAAGGAAAAATTACCAACAATAAAAAGTAGAGGCTCGCAAAATTAACGATGTATGAGTTGACAGCGCAGACGAAGCTTATCTCCATGTTTTTAATGGGAAAGAAAGTTACAATGGTTTCCCTTTTTATGAGAGAGCATTAACTGTGTTTTCTTTTAATGAAACGTTCTGTACATTTTGTTTATACACATTTTTATGAAATGCTCTCCTTTTAATAATCTGGGATGTGGATGGGTAATTATTTTGTTCGACTGAATATGAAGATGGAATAATGACAATATAGTATTATTAATATAAGACAAATTGTAATGAATAATTTGTTTATAATAGGTTCACGCTTTTATCTCGCACAGTAGGGTAGATAGAATTTACCTAGGTTAAAACACTTCGTACTTCGCTTTGCACCAAGCCATTGCGTGTAGTGGTAAAACTCAACGCCGCGCTCTGCTTAACAGAGTGAGGAAGTGAAAACAATTTAAATATAATCATTCCCTCGAGTGTTAATTGTAACCAAGCCTGATCGCGTTTACAGTAAGACGCGGTCCCACTGCGCCACGACCTTCTTTACTTTAACTTATAATATATAATAATACTTATATTATATAACAAATAGTTAAAAATCTACTCTTTTAATATCATCACTTACTAAAGATTGTGGCTGTTTTACTTTTTGCTCTATAAATCAGAGTTTTTAGCAACAAATATAAGGTAATTTATAGAAATAAGAGTCATTATTATCCCTTCTTATTTCTGACATTTTGTAAGACAAACAGTACTTACTTATGCTTTATATGCAGAATTTTAAAAGCCGTATCTAATTATATATAGTTTCAAGCTATCGTGATGCATATGAATGTAAAATCGATAGTTGTGAGTTAGATCCTACTCGAGAAAACAATTATATATAACTTATTTTAGCTTCACACTTTAAGCCGCATTCGATACATTTCGTGTTGAGTGGCGGAACTCAACACTGCGTTTTGTCACGCACTTATAAGAATTTAAGCATAATCATTCCCCGAAGGGGTATTGAAGGAATCGAAGCCACAGCTGATCGCTTTAACAGTCAGATGCAGCCTCTGCGCCACGACCAGCTTCTATATAAATTTTCCCTGAATTTAAACAGAAATTGTATCGGACCTGTTATGAGTAGACACTTCAACTATGTTGAAGTTGGTTGCTTATGATTGTATTCGCCATTAATTTTTCCGTCAAAATCAAAAAGTTTAAGCAAAAACTGCGTGTTCATGAACATTAATAAAATATTTAATTTTGTTAATAATATCGCTTTGTCGATGTTTTTTATGTAACAAGTCTTCGGAAAAGTTTACAACAGTACCACTGTCTGTTAAAAACTGTTCAAGACAATACGACTTAGACTCTTGAAAGAACTTAATTATACTTGATATAAGTCGTTAAAGATAGTTCAACTTAGCTTCTTCACGCTATTTCATTTGCACTTTGCATTTCTTTCACGACGTTTTAAATAAAACAAAAAACATTTTAAAATTAAATATATAGGTTAATCGTACATAAGTGCATGCGTTTTTGTAAAAAGAAGCCCATCAGAATATATAAAAAAAATTGATTGGTAAAAAAGAGAAATTAAGTTACATTAAATTATGTAGGATGTTAAAAAATTGATTGAAACTAGTCGTTAAAAACATATTTCAATGAAAATACTTACGTAATTATATAAATGATATACTTAGTAAATTATGTATATAATATGAGGCCAGTCGTAGCGCAGTAGGACAGCGTCTGACTGTAATCGTGATCGGTTGTGGGTTCGATCCCCACTCGGGGTAGTGATTATATTTAAATTATTTTCACTTCCTCATTCTGGTAAAGATAAAATGTGGCGTTGAGTTCCACCACTCAACACGCAATGTCTCGAATTCGTTGGAAAGCGAAGAACGGAGTGTCTTGACACTAAGTACACTGTGAAGCTAAAAAAAATTAAAATTAATAAGTAATTATAAATTATGTATAACGTGGTGCCGTGGTACATCCTTTGACTGTAAGCACGATTGATTGTGAGCTCGGTTCCCACTCGGGGAAATGATTATAATGAAAATTTATTTCCATTTCTTCGCTTTGGTAAGAATAAAAACATGAGGTTGAGTTCGCCACTCAACACGACATGTTTCGATTTTATCTTGATACAAGACTGTCTCTGGCTACCCCTATTACGCGGGATAAAGCGTAAACCTGCATTTTATTAATATGATATAATAATACAATTTTAAGTTTAAAAGAACCACTAAAAAATTTAAAATGATTAAACTTCGTAAATATAGGCTAGACCGCTTCAGTGAACTGGACAAATACATAAATATAAAATAAGCAAGCTTCCTTGTACTCTCAGAACATATTTATTATGTAAGGAATGAAAGGAACATCTTGTAAATGCACTGAATATAATGGAAATGCACGAGTTTGTTTTTCTTAGTCGCGCTTGAATTTAATTGGCTCTTGCTTCGCATTAGACTAAATAACATTAGTATTCTAGATGCATTCAAGTACGTGCACTTTTGTAAATATAAGGAAATTTTTATTGTAGTCTCAAGACTTTAATATGTTATATGCAGATTATTATATCCTTTGTTGAATATGAAAAGCTTAAAAGATTAAATTCACTGTAACAATTTTGAAAGGAAAATATATTAAACAATTTTTAAATATAGTAAATATCTAGATTATTATTTATATTTTTCGAGTAATGTAATCTAACTTCATGATTTGCTACCATGTATTCAAATAAGGTTGACCGAAACACGAAATTTGATACCTGACTACCTTGCGCCTGAAACCGTATTTGTTGTATGCATCTCAAATTAGCTATGGAATTATTGAGCTGAATTTTTTAATAAGCTACGCGTTTTTAAATTTTAACTTTTGTCTACGGGGATTAGATTTCCAAACTCGAAATATTTAATTAATAAAGTATGTACTTAGACGAGGGAAAGGTTTAAACGGGAAGTTCCAACGAGCAGCCATTGACGCGCCGTAATCCCTCAGCGAATTGGCAAAGTGTATGGACCGTGAAAAATCCGCATTAATAATGTTACACAGTAATGCCTGCATTTCAGTTTTTTCAATAATAAATGTATGAATTTTATTCAAGAAATCCGTATAATAAAAGGATAAATACATAAAATATAATAAAACTTTATATTTACGATTAATCTCGCATAGCAGGTTAGAAAGAGGCAATGTAGCATTAGACATTGCGTATTGAGTGGCTAGTTTAACGCCGCGCTTTGTCTTACCAGAGCCGAGAAATGCGAATACATTTTAAATATATTGATTACCCCAAGTTGGAATCGAATCCATAAACAATGACGTTACATTCGGAAGATGTACCACTGCGACATAGTAGCTTCAATAAAATAATTAAATTAAAAAATTTACATCTTTGCCTGCTATCAGCAGATAGAAATGCAGTTTCATTGAGGAGAACCAGTAAAAAGACTCAAAACCTATATTAAAATGTAATTCAAAACTATTTTCTATGCTATTTTAAATTTAATTATATTACTGTTAACAAATACTACTACTAGCTTGTAAATGCCGCAATCTCTCAACTACACCCGTATAAATTGTTTATTTAATTCAACCATAGTTTCATACAACTATACTAAAATGACTTCAAAATTGGGTAAATGAGGAAATATACATATGTAACTACATATATTTTTTCCTTTTACTTTGTAGACAGGAAGTACCTAGCGTTAAGACTTCGAGACATTGCATAGTGAGTTGCAAAATTCAACGCCTCTTTTGTGCTACCAGAGCGCCTTCGCAAGATAATAATTATTCCTCCGAGTGGGAATGGAATGAAAGTCCCACTGCACCACAACCGACATTCATCTACAAAGAAATATTTTGTAAAATTCCATAAATACATAAGTTTAATTTATATTTTCTTTGCAAACTAAAAATTAAATCAATTAAAAATAAAAACAAAGCCAATCCAAACATTTGCAATTAAAATTTTGACCCTCAACTGTAAGTTTCAAGCGCCATATAAAGCGGAAGGTAAAAATTTGAAACAAATTGCGATGAAACGTAATAGAGGCCCTACTCGTGAAAAGTTGCCATCCGATTACGACGCAAATTCAATATTTAAGATTGATTTGGGCAGATGACAGGGTCCGCTTTGTAAAGGGAGCCTTCATCGTCACCTTTGTTTTGAAAATGGGATATGCACTTTTCAGCCCTCGCATTAAGTTTTATTTAGCTTATTTTAATATTTTAATATCAATATGCTGTAAAAATTATGATATCTTTAATTTGGATAAATATATTGATGTCAATTATGGAAACAGTTATAGCAAGAAAATATCTATTTATATTTAAAATTTTGATGTTATACAAGCAATGATAGAATATATTATATAATATGTTAAAAAATCAATATAGTTTCAGAAAGTTTAAGCTGGGAGGTAAAAAATAAAATAAAAATAAACGACCATTAATGATTATTTTAATACTGTATTTCATTATGGGAAGATATGATATCACAGTGTTGATTACCTAGTATATAGTAAATTTTAGATTACGCAACGCCAATACTCTAGATAGCTTGTATACTATAACTTTCAACTTCGTTTCTCAAACCTCTCCCATACAAATGAAGCATACGACAATTGCGCATGGATGTATGAAAAAAAAACATAGACGCACTGTCCAATTCTCTTATAGTGACTAAACTGCCTGAAGCGTCCAATTTGCAGAGAAGAATCCCACAAGCTCAGTATTGCTCAACATCATGCACTATTTGAATTTCCTCCGAGGGAGGGTGGAATCAATTTAAATTTTAACTCACACTTAATACACCCTTGTTTGGTGTCTAAGTGGTGTGTTTGAGGCACCCTCTGTTTAGAACGAATAATAAGTTGGGAAGATAACAAGGTCGGTAATTCAGCGCAAATGTAGAAAACAGAAAACTGGTGTCTTGCCAGTCCTCTATTTATTTTTAGGGGATTCACAATTTGCACAATACGTCATCGAAGGGTTAGTGCGAGAAATAAAATCAAACGAAATTAAAAGATGTTATTGATGATAAAAATTCAATAATTTTATGAAATAGTGTGATTTTATATTTAAGGTATACATTATAATGCATATAGTTAATAATTGATTTATCTTTAGTTGCATTTGGGTACTCCAAAAAAAAAATAGAATGTACTTTTAACTCTGAAGACCAAACTATCAAAATGGTAACATTAAAAAATCTTAATTTTTGTTTCTAAATTCGTTAAACGTAAAACAGTCACCAAATAAAATATTTATGTGAAGTAAACAATACAAAATAAACCAATACGAAAATAAATTTAAGTCTAAAAAATCTAAAATTAAATTTTCGTTCGGCTTAAATCCATCTAATTTCCATACTGCACCCAGAACACACTTAACACATTGTAACAATAAACCTAGCGGATCTTACCAAATAGAAGTTGTAAATTTACCAGACACGCCTTGGCTTGCATCCATTCTCATTTTCTTAGATGACCCTTGTGTAAATAAATTCAGAAGAGCTGTAATGAGAATACCAAGCTCAATAGCAGTACAGTATGTTAGCTAAAATGTTGTTAACACGTGCATAGTGCAAATGCCTCAAGGTGTCCAAATTAAAATTAAACTTCACCTGGTGTTGCTGTTTCTACTGTTATAAATCATTTAAAATAGTTTTGCTTATTTTAAAGATCAAATTTACCTTATATGATATTTTTATATAATATTAGGATCCAGTGTTTAAAAACCTTTAATATTTAGTTTTTTTTTTATTTAAAGTTAACAAATTGCGATTACAAAGTAAAGTAATTATCTATGTTAATATTTTCCCTTTGGGGGGATGGGGTAGAATACAATTCCCCTCCGCTGTTGGGTAGCGGTCCATAAGAGGCGGGTATCCTAGTAAATTGGTGGTATGAGTTTAATCCTTCGACTAGCTCGCGAGCACTATCATGACAAAAATGATCCACCAAATATCTCATGATGTGTTCCGGTTCGATGTCATGCAAGCCAGCTTTATCTATTTTCACCCATCTATTTCCTCATCTCTTTTCACTTCTCTCCCAAGGCCGAAAACGCATCTACAACTTAAATTTTGTAGATGTCCATGGGCGAAGGTGCCCCTTCTGCTCGTTTGCCTCCTTTTTCCATAAAAAATGTAATTATAGCGAGGAGAAACGGTATTAGTGACCACGAACCGCACGACTCGCAATGGGAAGAACTAACCGGTTAAGGTCGCAGGCAGCCACTGGACTCGAAAAGCGCATGATCAATCGTCGCAGAATTCCTTGAGAAAGAGCTATGTCCAGCAGTGGGCATTATAGAGCTGAGACGATGACGATGAAAAAGTACACTATTTTTTACTGACAGATAAATGGAAATAGATGCAGAAACAATACTAATATGCAAAAATATTTAGATTATCCGAATAGTTCTAGAGAAGTATTTAACATTATTAGTCTAAATAAAGTAAAAAACAACATGAACATAAATAGGTATTTAATATTATTTTAGACACTACTAGAAGAAGCAATTTTCAAAATATGCGCCTATTTGGATAAATTTAAATTTATTCAATTATTATTATATTAAATTAGTATTATCCTCCAAGAGATAGACAATAATCAGTTTTGCAGTAATTTCATCGTATTTATTTTTGATTCCACCCCTTGGTCTTTGCTGAAATGGTATTACCGTATTATGCTAAGCGACTCGGGCAATTGCAGCCTTGCATTCATAGTATTTTCAATTCAACGTAAAATTACGTCATTTGTATGAGAGGCTGTATTAAGAGAGGAAAATTCGTTTAACTTGTTTATCCACTTAACCTTCAACGACATTTTAACGAGCCACTCGTTTTATAAGTTAGCTTTTAGCTGTACTAAGCTTTTTTTAGATTATTTAGGTAATCTTCAACAATTTAAATCATAATATTTATTAGTACTTTTTATTTTTGTTTTCTTTTTTAAATTAAATAATAAACATTATTTTTTTTCAAACTTATCTTACTGTTTTCTTAATAGATTCATCAAAAAATTTTTTTACAATGTTATTCCATTTAGTTAAAACATATTTTTTTAAATTAAAGGTATAGTGTTATAATGATATATAATCATTCATTTTAGATTCACGCTTTTATCCCACATAGCAGAGTAAACAAGAAGTAAGTAAAAAAGTAAAGTTAAGACAGTCCATACTTCGCTTTCCACCGAATTCGAGACTCTCGCACTTTGTCTTCAGAGCAAGGAAGTGAAAATAATTTAAATATAATCAGTCCCCCGAATGGGGATCAAACCCCCAACTAATCGCGTTGACAGTAAGACGCTGTCCCATTGCGCCACGACCGGCCTCATACAAAATTTTTCCTCGAAAAACCCTCGAACTCTCTGAAGACGACGGTGGCACGCAATAGGTGGCCCAAATACCTGAGCGTTGTAGTGGACTGCACGAGTGATTCTGAGATGTCTCATTTCGTTTGGCTTACACCAAGTTTTCATGAGTATTATCAGTAGATTTGATGAGTCCCACAGTAGTATCCGTCGGTAAGGCACATCTGCCTTGCGCAGACCAGCCGGTCAGCGTAAATAGCCCATTCTCAGCAAAAAAAAGCATAGAATGTTAATATTTTACTATTTTTAAAGTGTTATTCCACACTTAAAATGAGAAAATATTTAAAAAAACATATAAAATTTGAAGGCAGCGTGATTCAAACCCGTGCCTCGTAAGCCATTTTTAAGTGTAGTAAATTAAAATAAATAGCATTCTCTCTAAAAAAAGGAGGGCAAAGGTACCTACTACAAGTTTTATTTCTATTAAAGAATAGAAATAAAACTTATAGTAGGTACCTACTTCTTGCTTTCTAACAGAATTAATTCGTTTAGTTATTCAATTTTCTTATCTAATCACAACATATTAAGATACATAAGATAAGATTCTTTTATTCAATTAGTAAGCTATTGAAGTGGAAGATGTGGGTGTAAACGAAGATATAATTGGTTTGAGAGATAAATGCTATCAAGTTCTAATTCTATATAATTTCAATTATTGTTACATTAATTTGCTTGTTTTAATAATATTAATTTATTTATGTTTTAAAATAAAATTGCTTGTTTTCAAATGTCAATTTATTTCATATCATTGAAAAATCAATAACTCAAAACGAGGCCGAAATAAGTACTACTTGCTTTTGTAACATAACGACATTCTTCTAGAAAACTACTGTAGTAAAAGCATAACTTAAAAATTCAAAGTATCTAGACATGAAATACAAATTCAGACTTCAAATACTGGAACATTTGCCATGTCACGCGAGTACGCTTCTCGCGACTTGTTTTGCAGTCGTAGTAGACCAGCAATTCATGTTTAAGAAACACGTTGTATGCTGCCACTAGTACAAGCTTAGCGTAAAATATAAATGACATACTTAGAGCATTAGCTAGCTAATCTTATATGAATCTAAAATTAACTTTTTGGGGAGATACTGTAAAATTGATTCTACAAATTTCTTTATATTTTAGACTGATTAAATTTAATTGTTACAGAAAGTTTTCGATACTCGTTTCTTTTAAAAATATTTTTGTAGTATTTTATTTGACTTTCGTCAAATATGAGATATACTTTTATACTAATAGTGGAATATAAAAATTGCATTTAAATTATATATAACATATTTTAATTTACTATTTAATCCACACGGATTATCTGAGTTATGAATAACTATATCCACCTTTTTCTTAACATTTCCTGGAAAGATAATACTAAATAAACATTATCAGCATAAAAAATAAATACAAAATGGTTCGTAGATGCCGTTTTGTAATGAAGCTTTAAGAAAAAGTATATCTTTTTCTAAGAAACAGGTCTAAAGTAACCCAATTCTTAGCATCGCTCGCAGTGAACCACCGCGACTTTACTGCCGTATGCACGTGCTGTAGTATTTATTTATTCAGATTTATTCCCAACGTTGCGAATAGATACACAGTTGCGAATAATGTTGCCGAGAAAATGTTCATACTTTTGCATAATGCTCCACTATGACCAGGTTAAATTTATTACAGCAGCTTGGACATTAAAAAGCAATTACGACTTAAAATTATTGTTTAATATTCGTAGTCAGATATTGAATAAAGTACAATGTCATCACGCAATATGAAGGCGATTGTTCTCTGAATATTATTGTTGAAAAATACAAAAAAACAGAACGTTTAATGTGGTATAACTATAATTTAAAGAAAATATATGAAGTATGTACTAATAAAGTATATGTCAACTTACCATATGATTTAGTAGAGTATAATGTGGTGTTGTTTAACACCGTATATATCAAACGTTGTGTTTTGTTTTAGTTTTACGCACTGCGGGATAGACAGGACCTAGACCTAGTGTCAAGACTAAGACTCGTTGCTCCTTTTTCTGCCGAGTGGTGAAACTCAACACTGCGCTAATAATTAAATTTGAATATAGTCATTACACCGAGTGGGAATTGCACCAACGACCGATCGCACTTTCAGTCCCACTGTGCGACGACCGGCCTCTAAATGGTAAATCTTGAAATTAAATAAACTATAGAGTTTAAAGTGTCTTAATATAAGCTTCTCTTTGCCTTTTCAACTTAATACAAAAGGTGTGTGCGGCTGGAAAAAAATATAACTAAAAATATTTATACATAATTATAAGGTAAAATTTAATTAGCACTTCATGTAAAACTGCTGCCGCCTTGCAGTTGAGCGCTTCACTGAAAACGATAGATACTACGCTTGGGATAATGTTTTCATTAATTAAATATTTTCATTTTTTTACTTTAGTTAACTAATTCGATCAACGATCAAGTTTAAAGAATAAACTATATTATGTCGGATCTCATCAACTACCTGTTGTATTTCTGTCTACCAACTACTGTCTATCATTATCTATACAGGGTATACGCGTACATAAAAGTAAAAAAATACATAACGACTAAATTGAAATACTTGTTTATATATTAATAAATAACTGTTCATTTTATTATAGTATTATTAATCTAATGAATTTTCAATGTCTCTCTAACAAAGATTATCACGTGAACGTGACAGTCGTGCTTGTTTTGTATGTGATCATGCCATTTATCTGTGAAATCCTGCTACATGGAACACTACTTTGTAGATAGGTGTGAAATTTGCCCGAAGACATACAACAGACAAACAGAGTAAAACATGTTTTTGAATTTAGTAAACGTATAGTGTTTGTTATTTTTTTTTTAATATACAGGATCAATTTTTTATAGCAGAGTAGATAAGGAAAAGGTAGTGTCGATAAACTTTGTCGGATAGTCAGATGTAAAAATCATGTTAAAAAATCATGTATCGAAGAAGCGCTAATTGGAATTTCTCTGCGTTCAAAATTTTTATATATTATTTTAAATATTTGTTTATCCTAAAATATTTACTTATCTTATTTGTAAGATAACACAAAAGTAACACATTCAAAAGTCAGTCAAGGAGTACGTTGGACTCAATTTAAACTTTTCCTCAATCATAAAACAAAAAAAATTAAAAAAACCAGTCGACAACATATATCCGCAACATTGAGATTGTCAAGTATTTAAAATCCAAATTAAAATTCTAATACTGTTAGACAAACTGCAGTCGCCATATTTTCTTTAGCAAAACGTCACTTATATCGACTCCCTGAGCTCGTTAAGGCCGATTAATATTATCCACAAATTCAAAATTTCAGCATAGTACCGCGATAATTATTCTTTCATACATTGTCTATTGAGCATATCACACAGAACTCTCAGTTATTGGAGTAATGTAAGCAAAACGAATTATTTATATATTGTACTTCTGCTGGCTAAGCCGCTAGTACATAGTATTTTCAGCAAGTGAAATAAATGGAAGTGCCATTAACCGCTCTGCTTAAGAAGATTATATATTTAAATTTGAATAGTTAGGTTAATATCGCAAGCGGATTACATTTTCTTTCTCATCCTACCTACCTTAGGGTGTCAAGCGGCAGGGTTTAACTAATTGAATAACAGTACACTTTGAACTAACTAAAAATATGAATTTAAATATGTAAAAAAAATATTTTATCGTGAACAATTTTGTTGAAAAAAATCATATAGATAATTTTTGGGCGTAGGGTAACCTGGATAAACATGTAAGTACTACGCCCTACGATGTTATTTTTTATCAACAAAACATTTTCTTTAGCTTATTTAATCCTTTTTACTATACTTTACTTTTTTAATATAATAGTTAGGCACAAAGTTAAAATTCACATTTTTTCATAGTTTTTAACACATTCATCAAGTTTTTTTTTTATCAAGGCATTTTTTACATGTAAAGTAATTTCAGCATTTATATTATTCATCTTAGCATGTAAATAAAAGACATATATTTTAGAATTTATTACATTTCTACTCATTTTTAACTTTTAAAAGGCCGGGCGTGTTTTAAAGACAAAATGGCTGTTTCATTAGTCAGAGAAAATCTGTTTCTTTCCGCAAACGACAAAAGTTGGTGGAGTCTTTTGAGTTTTGTCGATAAATCACTTTAATATATTGAGACGAAAGCCGTGGAATACTTAGAGTTGGAGAATTACTTACTGCTATTACGCTTGACTAATGTATACCCGTAATAATTCTTGGTCGAGTTTGAATACGTCTGTATGAATATAGCTAATATATTTCGTTTAAAGAAAAATATCAAAAGAATTTAGGACACGGAAATTTCTAATGCATTTTGCCACATGAAATTTATTCCATAATAAATGTACCTATGTGTCATTTATTTTCATCGTTTAATTTCATTTTTACCGACTTAAAAAAGGAGGTTATTATTTTAATATAATTTATTAATATTTACATATGATGCTCCATTTAGTCTTTTAAGCATGTGTTCCTAATTTTATAACTATATAATATATATATTTCGTCACAAATTTTTCGAAAATTAAAATTTCGTATCAAAATGATTCTTATTAATTTTAGTTACTTCTACTTACAACAATGTAAGTTTTGTTAAAATGGATTCAGTAGCTTCAGCGATAAAAAGAAAATATAAGCAGGTAAAGCTATAATGATGTCAGTTGATTTTTAAAAAATTACATTTATATTGTATATAAAATAATTATAAATTTATTTTTGAATATTTAATATGTTGAATATGTCTAAATTGTTAATAAAACTAAGTGCGAGGTAATAATTTACTCTAAATCTACTTTTAATTGTTATGTAAATTAGCTTACAAAAGGCTATTACTGTGTGTCTCATGTTTAATTTAAATACGTCTGAAAGTTAACAAGATAAGATTAACAGAGCGAAGTCTTTAGTAAGACAAGAAAAATGTGGAGGCAAATTTTTATTTCCACATAATTTATTGTATTCTAAAATTGTATATGATAAATCTTACTTTAAAATTATTACTATATTAATCATAAGGCATTTTATTCTGTAAGTAGGTTTTAAGTATAGTGTTATTAGATAGATTTTTAAAAAGTACAATTTAAGACTTGTAACGAACGCCATCTGTCTACCTATGGGGAACTCTTCAGTTTGAGGGATGAGGACTTACATTGTCATTTGTATACAAATATTTAATAAAAAACGATAAATATAAATCTCACAGAGGCTCAGCATCTGACTATACGCTATGGTCACAACTTCGATCCCACGCGGGGGAATTAATAAAATTAAAATATTTTCATTTCTCCAAAAACAGCATGTCCTTTTGCTTCTTTAGTTGAAACATAATACTTTATTTCAAATATGATCCATATTGACTCAAATCTAAATCCAAACTCGGAAATAAATTGTGCTTTAAAATTTTATCCAAATTTTACTGGTATATAGATTTAAAAGTAAATAATAAATTTATTATGCAATAAAAATATATGAGCAAAAAGATATTTATTTGAGTGTTATTAAAATAAAGCACGACGTTGAGTTCCGCCACTTGTAACGGTATGTAAGTATGTACATATTGAAATATAAATATGTTTCAGTATTTAAATCAAATATATCTATTTAATGTACACATTTAATCTAGTATGTAATAAATAGATTGCGTTCGTGTAATAAAAGAAATTGCAGTTGTGCTTGTAATAGGGCGATCGAACTAGTCGACATCGACGATGTCGTGCGTCGTCGGGCCGAGTCGTCTTTTATAGAGATTTTGTTTAAAGAGATTTCAGGTTATACCGTCCTGAATGTCAGAACAGTTGCGTGGCATATATAGGATGTCGAGTAATGTAAGTCAAGTCCTTATGTACGAAGGTACTAACATATATGATGAGCGGAAAGACTCGTACCTTATATAAAATAAATATGATATACGGCTTTATGGCGAATATAAAATTAAATTCTAACAAGAATATAAATATATGTATATGGGGCGATACATATGGTGGATCTATGTGATAGAGACACACCATGCTACCTGACTTTTGATGTTCGGTGAGCTTATAGCTTGCTGATATTCGTTTTCGATGGCATAAACCAATGCTGCTGGGCGTCAGTAAGGCTGATATAATTAACTTAGGCGAACTGCTACGGAGATGTTCGTCGGTTATGTCATGACTGATGACTGTCTCGCGTCGCATGCGTGATGCTTGTACGGTGTTGGACGTTGATATAACTTGCGACACGCGACCGTCGGTGTTCGATGAGTGATATAGCTTATCGATAACTGATGTCGGTGGCGCGAATGTTGCTTAGCATCACTTAGGCTAATATTCTTGGCTCAGGTGAACTGCTATGGCGACGTTGGAAGATTATATCTCGACTACTGCCGTCTAGAGTTGCGTCAGCGATGTTTGTACGATGTCGGACGTTGATATAACTTGTGGTACGCGATTTTTGGGGTTCAGTGAGCCTTATAGCTTATTTATAACTGATGTCGGTGGCATGACTTGTATCTTCTCTGTCATTGTCTTACGTTGCGTATGCGATACTTGTACGGCGTCAGGTTTAGATACAATTTGTTTTTATGTAAAGGACATACACCCCTGGTGTGAGATTAATGGTTATGTGACGCTTTTATGTCTCATGCGTTTCGAAGTATGTTTTAGTGGCGTCGTCGCGAGGAGTTCTGCACTATTATCTTACGAAATGCTGTAGTACGTAATGGTGTTCGACTGTTTGTCTAGCGCCTTGTTTGGTAATAGAACGCATAATGTGACACACCACTGTTAGTGGTCGGCGAACCTATGGCTGATATCTGATCTCAGTCGCACCTAACCGAGTTTAATTGTTGGTTTTTCCAAACGACTGCTACGTATATGCTGTGCGTGAATATAACACAATCGACCGCCTAGCGGTTGTGCGTCTGAACTGTAATGCGAAACGGAAAGTAATATTATCCTGGCATGCCAATCGACGTATCATTATCATGTATTGGTCTCACAAACCAATAGACGACATAGACATCGTCTCCCAAGCCAATCCGCGCCTTATATTGGTGGTTTGTGAGAACAAACCAATCAACAGCTTATATTGGTCTCACAAACCAATCATCATCACTAATCTATCTTAAAATAAACTATCGAACAGGTAACTAATAATTGATCGTTTTGCAAAGGCATTGTATGTATCATATACATTAACTGTACCATTGCGTACCGGAGGGTTCAATACCAAGATTTTAAGTGTCACGGTTGGTCGGAATTCACGGCTGGCGGCGGGGCGAGATCCGTTTTGCGTATTTTTTCTCTTACCATGATTACCTCCAGTGGTTCATTATAAGTGGGAGAAAGATAGGAAGCACCTTCGTCTTTTCTCGGACGAGCCGTTGGTGATCTCATTCGAATGTTAATTAATGATATTATAAATATGTAAAACTTTATCTGACGGCAAATAAATTGATAAACGAGTCGATACCTTTTGATGGCAAATATATTGAAGGAGATTACCTTCTGATGACTAATTATATCAATTTAATATATTATAAAACAAATTAAGTTTCTGAACACTGTTACCTTTGGATCTCTAAAAAATATAGAGTTACATACGAACACAATAATAAATGGGTCCTAATCACGTGACGTATCATGAGCCAATGAGCATGATTATATAATTATAGTATTTACTTATACGTAATGATAGCAGATAAACGTTACACACTGAATACAATATATCTCAAAATCGGCGGAACGGGGTCTACAAAGTGTTTTGATACTAGTTACTTCCAGTCTATCCTGCTATATGGGATACAAACGTGAATCTATAAAAAAAACTATTTAAAATACTGGAAACGTACATACACATGTAAAGAGAATATCATTTATTTATATTTGTTATACAAATAATAATACAAATGTGAGCGTACAACAAATTACACAACGTATGCAGAATAAGCAGCTTAGTTCACTCATTAAAGTAGTTCACGATATTTCACAAAATGATACGAATTTTAGAGAGAGAAACCTTTGTAAGAGCTACATTGATAATAATATGTTGCAAATGCGCGTATTGTATAACTTTTCCATAGAACAGCAAATGGTTCAAATTTTTAGTTGTATGTGCTTATGTTGTTGCATTTATAGTAAGTTTGATTAATTATATGGACTTAAAGCTTAGCAATTTTCAAGTTTCATTTAATACAGATTAGTATATTATTATTTTCTTCATTTCTCAGTATCATTGAGCTTTATTCTTGCATAAGTATATCACACGTTTAAACCCATAAAGAAATAAGTCTAAAATCATGATTTTTGGGACTGGATTACAAAATATTATATTACGATGATAAGACTATGTACACTATGAGTCCCCTAAAATAGGAATGAATATAAGCCAAAAAAATCTTTTTTACTAACTCGAGCGAACATTTTGAAACTAATAAACTGATATATTTAGTGATATGCTGTTGACTCAATGAAGCTAATTACAACAACGTATTAAATTTAATTAAATGTATTAATTAACAAAATGATTTTTGGTGTTATTTCCCTATAAAATTGTCGTGACTTATTCACATACTTTCACTTAGTGCAATTAGTATTAATTTTTATAATTATTTGTATGTCAAATTTTAAGGTTATTCAATATAGTGTAAAATCTAAATTTTAATTAATATTTTATTCCAAATCAAAATAGTCGGATCGATCTTGTGTCGAGAAACACCGATTATAAAAATAACCTTATATATGCACTTCATAATCAAAACTAATATGTAAAAAATATATTTCATAAAAATTAAGAATATTATTACTTATTTATATTTAATTAATTATATTTGTTATTTAATTAATATGCATTTTTTCTTTTTGAATCATTTATCATTAGAGAATAAACATATTTTCTACAATTCTCAGTACTATAAGTACAGAAGTAGAAAACAATATCCTTATAAAGTATATTAATTAGTTTCGTTGTGAGCAACATTCATTTAATTAGTATTGTTATCTAGAACTGAGCTCGAGACTAACAAGAACTTATCTTGAGACCCAGTTCGCAGACGTTAAAAAAGCCTTGGAATGAAGTCGGATGTTCTCTGTAACTTAACTGTACGTTATAATTGTTTCATATTATCTAGTATTTTATTATTTTGCTTTAAAAATTTTGCTATATATGGTGTATTTTTACATTAAAGTTTCGCAATAACAAAGGGTTTATCTAATGTGGTATGAGTACTACACAAATCGTAACACTGTATAGTTACGAATTTAAATTTTAATAGAATGAATTATGCCTAAAATATTTATTATATTTAAAAATGAATTCATTTAATTCAATTATTTTTATTGCAATATATGTATTTCATGATTTACTTAATTATTTTTTTTCACCCTACCTTAAGACGAACGAACAGGTGAAGCAGAACCGAATATTTCTTCTTCTGCTTCTGTTGTTTTTGACAAAATCGAGTTGGCACCCAAGATAATTTAAATTTATAATAAAGGCTTACTCATTTTATAATTTTAAATCACCTTAAAAATTTTGAACCTCAAACTGTGTTTCAACCAATATCTCTCAACTGCAATACGACGGCGTCTTAACCGCTTAATCATATACACTTGTAAGCATTGGTAATAATTTTATAGCAACAGTACTACTCCTTGTAACAACTTACAATTCGCCGAAGAGATCTCGACTGCTTACAAACATCCCTAATGCAATGTATAGAGCAAACATAAGTTACTTGATAAACAATGTGGAGCAAACTTGTCTAAGTACAAAATATTAAAAATAGTTTTTTTAATAATAGTTTTTTTTTTACTTTTATAGTTTAAAATATGATATGAAAGTTTTATGTATGAAAGGTTTCCATATACCTTAAAAGTTTTAAAAGTTATCTGATTATCAGTATAATCATCAGGGTCATAAGGAAAATCATAAGGAAAATTGCAAGTGATGGTTTAACAAAATGTGTATATGATATATGATTCCTAGTCTTAGTAGTTACAATTCGGAAATTTGTTCAATTACAAAATAAACATCAAAATACTCAAAAAGACTAATGTCACCAGGCTCTAATTTTGTGAAGCCTGGTTTGTTTTTAATAAGAAATTATACAAAAAAGCCTTACTTGAATAAATCTCATAAAATAAGCATCATTTTGAATAATCATTGTAATAACATAGCTAATATATGATTCTCTTATACTTATTTATAGATTGTAATGTTAATTAATATTAGCATTAAAATATTTGAAACAAGACTTATTCCACTTTTACAATAACCGTGACTTTAGGGTGAGTTAACACCGCTCCCCTTAATGAAATGAAGACGTTGCCAGTTTACATGCCGTGTCTGGGTTCACGGGTGGCTTTTACCTAATTTCACGTCTTCCATTGCTCCTGCATACAGCAATTGTACGGTTCGGTAAACCTTATTTATTCCTATTTCCCATTAGCATTTAGCAAATTATTGTGAATTTTAAAATACGTATTTTACATTTTCACATATAAAGTTACCATATTACCAAAAATACTTTCCATTGATTGATTTGACGTTACTACGTCAAATTAATCAAAGGAATAACAAAAGGCAGATATTAGCCACTTACCTTTACTTTTTTTAGGAAAGGCAAGGCAAACGAGTGTGTGAATCACCTGATTGTAAATGATCACCGCTGGCCCTGGCTCCGTGTTACACTAAAGGAGCTGACGTTGTGTTGCCGGCCTTTATGGAGAGAATAACTGCGCTTTTTAAAAGTATTTTCGTATCGATATGGTAACACTGCCACAGGGAGGCCGATCCACAGCTGTATGGCATATAGATGAGAATTCCTATAAAACTGCCCTGTAGTCGGACGCCACGTATCCAGGTATTGCAAATAGTATTTCAGTCAGTTACGTGCTGTGCTGTTGGAAAATTCAACAGCAGGAAACATGTCAAATATTGTCCAGATCACTTCCTGTGAAATATGCAGTAGAGTGCGCATAACGATAAGACGTCTCTATGCAACGCCAAAGTATCAAGCCTAGATTATTTGATCCCCAACAATTCGAACGGCTTTGCCTTGTATGCGATCAAATGGTTTAAGCTGTTACTCGGGTGCACTAGCTCAGAGATGAGAACAGTACTTTGTATGAAGCCAAACTGGGCCCTATAAAGGAATGGCTGGTTAACGCGCTAACGTGAAAAAAATTTCAAGACATGTTTCAACGGAAGACACTAGTGTCTCGGAAGACACTTTTCGGCAACTCAATGATTTCCCGGGGAAGACCTGCGTAGCCAATGTATATGGCGTGCAGTCGTCTGCATACTATGCTAGGATCCTCTAACATATGATGCATATGATAGCACACAGTCTCGTGGGACGCCAGCATATATTCAGAGCAAAAACCGTTGATAGCTACCTCAGTGCTACGCCCAGCGGCAGCTGGCGACCCACTTGCATAATTTCGCGGGAAACCCATTCGATGAAAGTTTAGCAAGAAGCGCCCCATACCACACTCAATCGAAGGCCTTTACCTTGTCCAGACTAACTACGAGGTCCTCTGCCTTGCTTTCAACAGCAGCAGCCCAGCGGTGGGTTAATCACACTAGAAGATTACCGGTTAAGGGACCAGGGTGGAAGCCATTTTGACGGTAACAGTGCCGGAATAGATGGGTTAGCAACAGTAACAACTTAGGAGCCCATACACGGAGTACTAAAGGGATCTGGCCCATGTGACTTGTGGATATACAGAGAGCACAGTACTTGTGTCGAGATAGTTTAATCAATCTGAATACAACATAAAATAGCATCACGCTTTAACTTTCATAACAAGGTACTCGGAGATAACTTAGTGTTAAGATACTCTGTGAACTGTTTTCCACCTTAGATTCACTTCACTTCACGAGTATTTTTGCATGGAGAGTATTTGTATATGGAAAAAATAAACTGTAAAGGGAAGGCTTTATTTCTATAGAAATTTTAAAATCTGTTCTACAATATTTATGTTTGTTTGTTTCATGATTTACCATGCCATGTTTATAGCTACGGAAAACTCTAGTTAGTTGTAAACATGTCATGTCTTCCCATATCGTCGGGGTCACCCAATAATTCCATCCTCTAAGAAAATAATGCAACGTATGGGCAAATTATCGCATATTATAGAGTCAGAAGTAAATTTTACTATTTCTTATAGTATGGTAGGGTTATTTTATATAGCTTAAATAAATTCTACGCATTTTTTCATTTATTTGCTCACATCGAGTGCTAACAAAGAAATAAAACAGCATCATATATCATAAACTTTTGATTAACGAAGCTGAAATATATATCATATAAACAACTTTTATCAATAAAATTTCAAAATACATTATAACTTAACAAATTTTGAGTTTTAATTTGTTTTAATTATCGGTTTTTATTACAGCTATTTTGATTTTCGTTCAAATATTTAGAAGTTGCTTGGCGGTTTCATAATCCTAATTTGTGAACTTCGCTCTTCGTAATTGCTAATAATAACTGCCTTAATTTAAACTTCTCATAAAATTTAATATTTTACATGATTCAATTTTGTCGAGGAAAATGTTAAATACTAATGAATACAACTTATATAGGAAAATGTTAAATAATTATATATATAGTTATGGAGATAATCTAGTGTCGAGACACTACGTTTGTAGAAGAGAAAACATATATTTTTTTAATATAATCATTTCCTCGAATGATGCTGTCCCATTGCGCCAAAACGGCTCCTTTTTATGGATATTGGATTTTTATAGATTATTTTTACATTAAATTTTCGTCCAATGTTCGAGAGCAACATGGCACAAAGGAACGTATCTGAGTAAAACGCTATGGTTTTCGGTTTCTCGGGAGAAGAGAGCTCAATTGTCCTTACAGTTGCATACTGTCCCACTGCACCACAAAGGATGAATACTATTATTAATAGGTATTAATAAATAAGAAAAATCTAAGATAAGAAGTATACACTATAAAAGTGCTTTGCTCATTTCAAAATAGTTCTAGAAATAATGCGCAACTATACGTAGGTATATTTCAAATTTTTTGTAATCATCATTTTGTGAAATTGCAAAAGTTAATATTCAAGGGCTTGTTGAAACGCAGTCAGTGGTATGATGAAATCCCTGAGTCTGTATTTAGGGGCTGGTAAATTCAAGTCAAGGTTTACGAAAATAATTTGAAATTAATTTTATCATCATATTTTAAAATGATAAATCAAAAAAGAACTTAATTTTAATATTTCATGTATTAATGAATTTATTTAATAGACATTTAAATATTTATAAATTTATGTTTCAAAGAAGAGTCTTCAGTCTTCATCTAACAGTCCTGAGATATTTGAACTTATAATTAACTGTTTTATACAGACTTAAATACCATAAAATTTTAAAATAATTATTCTAATAATGTAAATATTTTAAACAAAATGCACACTATTTTAAATTATATGACATAAGTATATCTCTTTCTTTATTCGTTACTATAAAACCTGTATGTATATACAATTATAAAAACTAAAAAAAAGTCAAAAACTAAGGTGGAAGAAATTATTTTAATATTAATTTTATTATAATTTTTTGTGTCATATTTCTCTATATGAAACAATATCAATACTTTATATGCAGAATTAGATTGCCTCAAAACTCAATTTATAGTACGATTACAGATCTACAAATGCAATATACCAACCAAAATCTGTCCCCCGGGCTAAACAATCGTTTAGTATAGATATCTATGTTATCTGGCACGTGGCATGCGACTAATCCATCACCCCACAAGCCTTTGATGTTGGACATAATAGTGGGGTACCCAGCTGCGAGTAAGAAACATTTTAATTTCATTGCTATGGCGATAGTTCATTTTGCAATATATTGATAATATAATGTGAAATTTATAGTGAAAAGAAAAATATGTATATTGAATATTATTTAAACTTGTACAGCTTTAGAATTTCAAATTATTTATTGAAGGGAAGAAAGTAATTGAATACAATGAATTAAAAGACGCATTGAGCTGAATTTGATTGAACAATGAACTTGAAATTCAAAAGTTTTGGAATAGATTTATATATATTTTTAATATTTAAATCTAATATATGTTTTAGGTCGATAGATAGATATTCTTTATTGCACAGAATATTAAAGGAACAAGTTAAAGGAATATTAACATTAATATTGTGCAGCATGTAAATTTTGAATAGGTAAAAATATAAATCTTATTTCATAAGTTTGTTTTAATTTTTTTATTATTTTAAATTTATTGTATTCAATTATATTCGTCTCTAAAAAAAATAAAATATTAAATTAATCTGTATTAATTCAAGAAAAATCTTATTAAATTAAAATTAGCGTTATCTAAAATCACATCATACAGGTTAATTGACCTGAAAATATATTCTGTATAGTCTATATATACGCGACCGAGTTCGGCGACAATATTTTTATTTGCACTCTTTAAAGAAAATATTTATTTTGTTTCTAAAATATTATAATTTAACTATTTTTATATAATAATTAACTTTACATATTACAATATTAAAACATTACTTAGTAATATTTTCTTACATTTGAACTCTTAAATTTGTTAAAGAATAATATTTTGGTATATTTCATGTATTATAAATCAACAACAGCATTACGCCTAACAAGATTCAAGTACATTCGATTTAGTGTAATGTTTTTATTGTGTTGTGTGGGGTGGACGTAGAGGGGTGTCGCATGTCACATTGTCCGTATCATGTCCGTCAATTACGACACAAGTGCCAATTTCCTTGTAACAATAGAAAAATGCGAGTTTTCTTCATTATATATAATTCAGTGTCATTTTCACATTGTGATTGACGGTTGTGTGTTTGTATTTTTTTATATTTCTTTCAAAATAAAGACAATCTGATATATGTTAATTTCAGATTGAAATTATGAAGTCAGCCTTGCGTACATAAAGGGGCAAGTTCAATTGGAAGTCAAACAATCTAGATATTCATTAAAAAATATTGTCTATCATTTAACATATAATGTGACGTTGAGTTACGCTAATCTACCCAAAAACTACTAATTATATCAATTACAATGGTATATTAAAGTAAAAAAAGGAAATATTATCACTATTTACGTAGATCTATGAAAAGATTTTCAGGGGTACTAACAACGACTCAGAATCGTATAACAATTTCGGTGTAGCTCGATAAGAACCTAGCGCTAAATTGACCAAAGAGCTTTCAAATACCGTAAATGATTACGTATTTTCTATGCTTTCTTCACAAACGACATTAAATAAAAAGATAAAATAAAAGAAATATTATAAAATAAATGAAATTGCGCGGTCTACCCGTTTTGTCCGGTAAAGAATCCTGGTCAGATTTGCGTTAACAAATCTTTATCGGTCTCAAAAGAGTCTAGCCACGCAGTTAATATACTTTCGCCGTTGGCAAATTCCCCCGAACAATAGCTCGGCTTTGGCTCAGCCGTGACGGGACAGCGTAGACCCTGACTACTAATGCCTTTCACGACGTCTGGGACATTTATATCTTCCTGACTATGAAATGATCTAAGGACTATTACACACGAAGTTTTTGTGTTTGTAGAAACTTCTTTAGATATTCTGATTATGATTATTAAAAGTAGATTTTAGTAAAAAATGAATTAATACTCTGTTATTTTTTTTAATTCATAGGCATATTTCAGACACTATACGATGCCAATTGTATAAGTAATAATGACATAAAGCAATGTCTTAAAAATTTATTAAACCTACAGGTATTATATTTTACATTTATTTAAGGCTCAATTCTATTGACCAATACTAGAAACGTACCAAATCATATCATCCGTAACGGAATCTTGTACAAGAATAACTGAACGACAACACGTGACCAGGTTTCACAATGCACAAAATGGTTTACGGTGTCGATTCCTAGAGTATTTGTCGAACTTCTGTGCAGCGTTAAAGCTTTGTTGCTATTGGTATCCATATATACCGAATCTGTTTGGAAATTTATGTGTAAAAATATTTTGAAGGTGTCGTTTGTAAGTGATGTGTGTGTCAGTGCGTTTTTTGCGATTGTTGCGTTTTATATAATAGTAATATTTGGTATTAAACTACTATGTTTTCAGCTTTTCATTTATTTTCTGGAAGTACGTTTGGATTAATTGTAGTAATATTTTATTTTAGATAGATATAGTAAAAATACAAAATAAATATTTAAATTTAAAGCATTAAAATGACTGTAATACGCAAGTATTTAAAAAGTATATGTTTGTTTATATTTTCTTCTAATAAGTTCTTCTAATAGTTCTTTTTTGTACCAAATATTTATAAATATTTTTTACATTAATTTAAACTTAAAAGTGATATCTGCTAGGTTGCAGGGTAGCTGAATTTGCGTGCTCGAGTACTGCCCTGCAAACTGACTTTTCGATAGCTTTACCTTTTATTAATGCGATAGAACCTCACTCAATCATATTTCATGCAATTTATTCATAATTCATTATAATTTCTATCAAACTTTCATTAATCTTAACCGATGCCCTTGTTTTAGCTATGACCTAAAACAATATTTTGATATGGTTGTGTTACTAAAAATTACAAAACTTATATAAGCCAATAACTTATTAAAAATTAAACCGGCTTCATAATAACTATACAACTGTCTGCCTATATTTTCTTTCCTATTTCTTTGAAATTACTGGACCGATTTTAATAAAACTTAATATTCCCTAAGTTGAGGATAAACAAATTACATTAAAAGGAATCATCTCGATACGACTTTTAGATTCGAGGTATTCTTGGACTAACATACAATCATACTCTTATAAAATTAAGCACACGTGCTTGGCGTTAAGCGTTAATCGCTCATACGTACTCAAATATTTTTATAATCCTTATAATTTCATATGTGAAAACCGACTTTAAATAACGGATTCAGTTTGATATGTATGTATGCATAGATATCAAACTGAATCTGTTATTTGAAGTCGGTTAAAGTTATAGGAGGTGAGTAGAAACAGATTTATACAACGTCCTATATCATAAAACAATACTTTAAATTTAGTACAGTACAAATTTTATGAGGTGAATACCTGGTGTAAGATTTATTCATACTGAAATTGCATTACCTTTTTTTCAATATTGAACTAATATTTTTTAACTAAATCTGAGCCTAAGCAAGATTAACAACTGGAGGCACCAGGGAAGTAATTACAGGCATTATTGGCAATCGATGGGGATCTTTGTAGATTTAGTACTGTAACTTACGAGGGATTTCAAAAACCAACCAGCTTAAGAGACCCTTGACAATTCACTGCCAGTACACCTATATGGTCCTTACAAAAATGGTCAGATATGGAATAAGTTAGAACATTAACTAAATAATAGGTAACTCCTGCGATCTCTTGGGGGTTAATCGTCTTAAAGAAAATTGAGGGTCGGGTCTATTAAAATTGCACTGAGATGTTTCTTTACTTAAATAATTTATTTTAGAAGCACAGTGAGAGTTATAGTACAAATTGTGTTTATACGACCATAATGTATAAATTAACCAAAATATAAACATACTTATATGCAAAACTCAATGTTACTTCCAAATTACAGTGGCTTAAAACGTCATGAGGTATTTCGTATTGTTTAACATCCTAACATGATTATCATCATTATTATCATCATTCTTTTTTCATCTACTTCTGGACTACCTGATCGCAGAGCTTGATTTTCGGCCTTTCGTTGCCAGTTGTTGCTAACGTCGGTACTCCACCTAGCCGGAGAACATCCTACATTACGCTTGCTTAAAACTTATTAATAAAACCCTAAAATTAAACCGGTGAACCAGTATTTATTATATTCCCATTATGATATAACAAAGTGCGACGTTAAGTTACACCAGATAACTCTGAAACTAAATTAGCAGAGAGCAGCGCCGACACTGTCCTTGTCTCGACATTGTCCTACCTATTACTACCCTTGCCTGCTGTACAGGTAAGCGTACATCTGAAAAAAGTATGATATATATATTTATATAGTTATATATATATATATATATATATATATATGTATATATATATATATATATATATATATATATATATATATATATATATGTATATATATAGTAGTAAAATTTCATGGCAAGAATTATAACTTATCTACAAACGAAGTTGCAAA
Source organism: Dryadula phaetusa (assembly GCA_032432895.1). Classification (NCBI taxonomy): domain Eukaryota; kingdom Metazoa; phylum Arthropoda; class Insecta; order Lepidoptera; family Nymphalidae; genus Dryadula; species Dryadula phaetusa. Next base: position 7,631,472 of record JAOYRS010000044.1, read on the forward strand.
AATCAACTGGTATACAATAAAATAGCAATAATAATTTTAACAAAAAGATCAGGTGGTAAGCTACGACATGTCAAGTGTCAAAAGAATATCCCATATTTAGGATCAGTTCAAAAAAGCTTTATCGGCGGCTTTTTCGAATCATTGAACCTGACTCGATGGATCGTGACGTTAAAAACAGCCCCTACCTGGCTGTTTGCTTTATTAGTTCAATAACGCCCTAAAGCCGAAATATGACAAAAATAAGTTGTAAGATTTTATAAAATATACAAGAGACGGTAATTTTAAGTTTTTATATAGTGAACAATACAATAAATAAACTAACAACAATTGAGTTATTTATTTTTAAATTATTTAAAAATAAAAAAAAATGATATTTTTTTTCTATATCACTCAAGAGTATTATTATAATTACAAACATTTCTTTATTATTGTTCCACATCTTACAATACATTTAAGCGTATTCATTAAAGTGAGCAAATTCTTATTTTCTCTGAGAACAGAGCGAGCCAAGTTTCAAATGCTGTTACTATAAAACGGTTTTATCTTTTTATTCAATGAATATCTGTATCCGCTGCGACCGTATCCCATTAATTCAATGTTCGAATGTCCCAATCGCAGTTTTCCTTGCTCTCGTTCAACAAGAGGCTTTTTTCTTATCTAAAGTGCTTCTGGAAAAGCGCCAGATACCGTGAACCTATTATTTTGATATTGCTAACTTATTTTTATTACTGTTTAATCAGTAATTTTTATTTATATTAGACAAAAAGTACCTTTTATCAAAACTTCTAGGTGTACTTCGCCTTCCGCCGAATTGAAGACATTGCTTGTTGAATGGCGGAATTTAACGTCGTATTTTATCTTACCAAATCGAAAAAATGTATATAATTTAAATATAATCTTTACCCCGATTAGGGATCGAACCTACTACCGATCGTGTATATGTATATCAGACGTTGTCCCACTGCGCCACTAGGACACTATTCAATATACTCATTTAAATCCAAAAAAACGTTAGAATATAAAGGCAACAAGGTTCTTTCTATCTACCCTTGAAAAAACGTAAATTTGCCCTTACTGTAATATTTTAAAGTAATTATATGTTCTTTGATTCAAAAAGCACAAGGCTTACAGTTTATCACAATTTCGTAATACCGTACAGCTCAGTATTTCAACTCCCGATAAATCAAATACTTGTAATGAAACGTCGGGACTCACCGTTCCGGAACACGTTTTCGTACATAATATATATGCATGTTCGTAGAGAATTCTGTTTAGTCATGTTTAGTACTTGAGAAAGGAATATCGCTTAAAGTGTCATTTCTTATATATTATCTAATATTTTATATTTTGTGAAGGTAGTATGTTTAAAAGGAACAAACTGAATTCTAAATATGAATTAACTTATGTGAATTATCTTTACATTCTAAATAGATAAAGATATGGCAAATTTAATATATGTATATATATATATATATATATATATATATATATATATGTACATGTGCATTTCTTTTGTTATAATCATAGTAAAGCTTATGTAACGAAATATATACGTTGCTAAGGAAACGCATATTATCCTATACAACGAAATGATATGACACTCTAAATAAATAAAAAATTAATTAGTTTCTAATTAAATTTTATGTTAAAATACTAAAAATGATTCCTATAAAGAAATATAATAAATGGAATCAACGAATGTGTATATGTGTAACATACAAACATGGCATACGCTTTACTCGATTTGTACAAATGACATAATATATGTTCGTAACTAGTGAAATGTATCACTAATGGAAAACATATGTGAACCAATCTGTTTTACTAAGTACAGTTGTAACGAAAACTCGTAAGTACCTAAATTTTATATAAAATATAAGACCGGAAAAATTTATAAATATATATTAAGAAATTATTTTAAAAATCAACGTCATGTTTTATCCTGCATAGGAGAACAGTTGTTGTTGAGGCCAGTCGTGGTGCAGTGGGATAGCGTTGTGGGTTGGATCTCCAATCTAGGGAACGATTATATTTAAATTATTTTAATTTCCTCGCTCTGTTGAAACAAAGCACGGTGTTGAGTTCCACCACTCGTATTGAGTATCTTGATTCTTGATGTTCTGCAAAAAGCTGAGTACGAAATGTCTTGACACTAGGTACTTCTTGTCTACTCTGTTTGTTGATAACGTAATGTCAAGAAGCTATCTTAATTATTTTTCGCCTAAAATCGAGATATTGTGTGTTAGGTGGTTGGCTCTTACCAGAGCGGAAATATTTTTTAATAACTACTACGAATTCTTTTTAAATAAAAGTTGTATTACTACTTTATAAAATGAATTTTTAATGTCATCGCGCTTATAATCTGGGTATGTCATAAAAATATGCCCTTATTACGTACCAACAGCGTAGTTTCTAAGTGCTTACTCTTAGCGAGCTAGGCAAGACACGGATCGAAAGATTTACTAATATCACGTTACTTACACTTGAGCACATATTAAATTTCATACCCACTTAGTAATATGAAATCTTATTTTGTAGAAAAATGTAGCTATATTACTGTGACATTCATAAAGATAAAATGAAGAAGAGTTATGCTCTTATATATGAAAGTATGTAAAAATGTAGTAGTTAAAGACAAAGTGACATAATAAGGTAATCAGTCTCAGTACTGCTTCTAATAATGAGATGCTTAGTAACTAAATATTTTGAGAAATTATATTAGGATTTTTGTTCTTATTAGTTGCAACTTGCCACAGTGATGATTGAGAAAGTAAACTTATAGCATTTCAATATTTAAATATTTTTGCCGTTATATAAGCTTATAAAATCTGAATATAATATTATTATTTCATTTTTCCGCTCTGGTAAGACAAATCGCAGCGTTGACTTCCCCACTCAACACGATCTCTATGGAGAGGTGAACTCAAGAATTTAGAGAGGGGACTCAGAAAATCAATTTCGAACGAAATATTCAATAGTGTCTTGACACTGTTGTTTCTAAATACCACACAGTGCGGCATAAAGCATAAAGCTGATGACTATTATACACAAATATATAAAGTAACTTTATATAATCATATGTTTAACATAATAGTAAAACATATTACTAAATGAAAAAAGAGCTGAATAATCATGATAAAAGGTTTGAAATAAAAGCTCCCTCAATATATCAACAGTGTTCCGGTCCTGACCGCACATTTGTATCGGTTAAGTATGTAAATGATATGTACGCTTTCTGTGACATGTTATTGTGATGTATCAAATTAATAGTTTGCTAACAGTTTTATTTTATAACATAATTCATAAGTAAAAATCTGGCTGTATATATTATAATGATGGACCTAATAATACATATTATCATAAAATATTTATTTGGACTCTGTAGTGCACTGGGAAAGTGTTTGTTGGGAATTCGATCCTCATTCGTGACAACAAAGATGTTTACTTTTTTCTGATCTGGCGGAATATAGAGAATAAAGTGCCCAGACAATATTTATATATTTCCTATAATATTCTCCCAAAGTTGCTATATGCCTGCTTGCATATTTTTCGACAAGCAGAGGCTTCGTCGATCTAACAAACATTTTAACACACTTTGGCACATGACATCTGTGACACCATAATAATGTATAATAATGACAATAGAAAATAATAATAACATATATTTATATAAAGTTATCGTGGTTAATGAATTATATCTCCACCCACGTAGTAGGGCTACATATCGTTGACACTGTACTCGCTACATACTGCTACGCCGCGCTATCCGCGCTGCTAGTGCCTATATTATAAAGTTATTTTTTTATGACCTGGTGAATTTAACTCTATGCTTTTCAATAGATTTATTTATTTGTACCATTCACCATGTCGCAGTGGGAAAATGCCTGGTTGTAAATACGACGAATATGAATTCATTTCACACTCAGGGAAATTATTATATTTGAAATATAGTTTCGTTACTTCATGCTGCTAAAACAAAGCGTGGGTGTTCGCAATTTAATATGAAATGTCTTGATTTCAGGCAAAAAGCAGAGATTCTTGACATTACTCACTACTCTACTATTCGAGATAAGGTATCTATTTATTTTAACTTCTATTAAAGAAACCAAAAAAAATCTTATAAATTACATTTCATGCTTAAAATATATAGCTCAACCAAAAGTGTAGTAAACCACCGCGAAATTAATTTTAGCTTGAAAAATGATGAAACATACCCAATCTACTTTGAATATTGCAACATAGCAAATAGCTGACACTACCAAAAATACTACACTTGAATAGTTAATCTAAGTTATTCCATCACACCGTACGGATCGATCACTGGTGCAGTCGCGACGGCTCGTTAGATCTACGTGATCGCAATCGAGATTGCCTATTTATACATATTGTCGTTCAACGATGATATAAACACTTTACACAGAGCCCTTATGACGCGAAACTATTCTCTGTAATATACTAATTGGTAACTGCTGAGTCTGAAATGAAAGCTCAATGTAAATTGGCTGAAAAATTCAAAATGAGGCTTACACTAATTTGATTGGGAAATTCTGAAACGAGCTCGGCCGGACGGACTCGATATGAATAGCTTTCACAACCTAATCGAATACTTACTTTTAACGACTCTTAAATGTTGATTATGCTTAAATATCGGGAATATTTGCTTTAAGATCTTTTTTTAGTTAGTTTTATTTTTCAACGTCCAAGTATATGATATCCCATAAATTTACGAAATTCAAAAAATAATTTCATAATAATTCGCTCCTTGTAAAATCTATAATTTCATGTCTTTACAAATATTCACGGATGAGTTTCAAGTGATAGAAAACCAATATATACTTTTAAAAAATGCTTAAAATAATTAATTAACTATATTGTAACATATAGGAGTTGTAGTATAGAAAATCCAAAGTGAGACTGATCACCAGCGCTTTTATTATTTCTCGAATTATTAAAATATTTAGCTTAATACGATTAAACATTTAAAATGAAACTATTTAACCGGATTAATCGCGTATATTTTGGTATTTGAAAATACATTTTTGGACACCTGACGTTTCGAACACTTTACAGTAGTCCGTGGTCACAGGTAGACTGTCTACCTGTGACCACGGAGGTATAAAAATCGCGAAAATCAAAGATCTTATTATGATTATACAATGCAATAAGGAAACCATAATAAACACACTTTTATTTGATTGTCCAATTCCAGGCCCAAAGAACACATCCGACTGCAATCAAATGAAACGACAGCCGACAATCATTTCAAGCTGTGGCGTTTAACGCGCCTGCCTAATAATAGGATAGACGGGACGGAACCAGCCAATGCAGTGTGCGCACGAAATTCAGTGCGGAATACCAATAGACTGTTGGATATTTGATATAAGGTTTATTTGTATTCATTGTAATAATTAACATATGCGAGTATTTACTTGAAATTGGAGACCATCTCGAAGAATGATGAACTCTGGCAAGATAAATCTCTGGTAAAATAAATGCGGCGTTAAGTTCCGCTATCACTCATATAGTCTCGAATTCAGGCCATTGAAACACAAAACTAAACCAAAGAACACAGTCTCCTGAAGAAGCAGAAAATGTGTTAAATTCACTTAAACCAGAAGAATATATCTTTGTATTTCTTGTCTAGTACCGCAAGAATATACGAGTATGTACTCGTGTATATGCAGGGAATATAAGAATAAAGAATTTATTACTAAATCATAATATAAGAAATATTTTAAAATTTCTAGTATAAATAGAACGTGTGAAAAGACCCAAAGTCACTGGACTAGACTTATTGGGGGACCCCTCTAGTACTTCAAACACACTAAAACAACACTTCCTTCTTCTTCTAAGGGCTTTTAATTTGCTTTTCTTTTTTCCTTGCCATGTATCGAGTATTTTCAACTCATTATCAAAAAATATAACAAAAACCACAATAATAAAAAATAGAATAGGATCAAAAAAGTTCATGGACGCTATAAGTCCGCAGATTAACAAACATCTATAAAAAAACTGTAGATAATAAAGATCCTATATCATAAATATACGTACATCTATATAATGCAAAAAATAACCGAATTTTGTAACAAGCCCTGACGTCATTCAAACCTCACGGGAGGTGACCCGCTTACCGCCATATCTCTAAGTAATACGCCTTTAAAGTTATTGTACTGAAGCCGTGGCCGTAACCGATAACTTAGGATCGGTATCCGTTGTTGAATAGCGTAAAATTTTATAATATTCTTGAAAAATCATAGAGGTCAATGTGGCTTAGTGGGACAACGTCTGTCTGTAAGCATAAATGGTTAAAGATTCGATCCCTACTAGTAAAAATGATTATATGTTTACCATTTTTAAAGTGTTATTCCACACTTAGGATTAGAAACCATCTTTGAAAAAACGTATAAAAATTTTGAACGCAGCGGGATTCAAACCCGCGCCTTTTGGATACTGTGGACGGTATCCAAGAGGTGCGGATTCGAATCCCGCTGCGATCAAAATTTTTATACGTTTTTTCAAAGATGATTATATGTATTACATTTAAATCATACTTATTTACCCACTTTGTTAAGACAAACTGTGGCGTTTAGCTCAGCAGCCCCACACAATGTCTCATTTTTGCACGAAAAGAGAGAACGAGGCCACTTTCTTTCTCTCTTCTCGCCCAAAACTAAAGTCTGTTCTCATTAAAAGATAAAGAACGTTTATATAGACATAATATGAAATAAACTATTATATTATTAAGAAACACTTTTTTAAAACATTTGCTCAACTTTTACTATTTTTAAAGTGTTATTCCACACTTAGGATTAGAAAACATTTTTGAAAAAACGTATAAAAATTTGAACGCAGCGGGATTCGAACCCGCGCCTCTTGGATACCGTCCAAGCGCTCTGACCGCTAAGCCATGCGTTCTACTACCAGCTGCGTCGAAATTCTTATACGTTTTTGTTACAACATATTTATGTTTTGTAAATTTTTATACGTTTTTTCAAAAATGTTTTCTAATCTTAAGTGTGGAATAACACTTTAAAAATAGTAAATATGAAAATAAAATAGCAAACTCTCTTTTTAAACGACTATTTAATAATCTTTAAGTAGTAGAAATTTCTAAATAAGTTGTAACAAAAACGTATAAGAATTTCGACACAGCTGGTAGTAGAACGCATGGCTTAGCGGTCAAAGCACTTGGACGGTATCCAAGAGGCGCGGGTTCGAATCCCGCTGCGTTCAAATTTTTATACGTTTTTTCAAAAATATTTTGCTCAACATTGTCTTTAAATTTACATTAATTAAAAATGATATATATTATACAGTAAGGTTAATGTACTTATATACCTGTTATAAACCATATTAAGATTTGGTACTATAAATTATCTATATTATAATATTCGAGTAGAATATATATATTATATCTTATATAGAAACATGACTCTTAAAGTTTTAAACTGCATGCGTTTCATTTTTTTTGCCAGACAATCAATGTCACTTCAGTTTTTCACCACAATCTCTTGTGATAACAAAAACCCAATTTTGTGAACGACTTTGTACAGCTTTATCTGCTTTTAAACGCTTCCCAGTAAGACACCCTATTACACGGAAAATCCCTTGATAGTTGAGACTAGTGGCAATGTCAACTTGTAAATAAACCAATGTATTAATACTATTACGTACCGCAACATTAAGCAATTTTGGACTTTATACCCTCAGAATAGAGGTATCCGCAAAAAAATCGGTTCTCATATTAATTTTGTCAGACAAAGTATTCTCTAATACAGGCACGTGGCGCAGACGCAGCCCTATTTATTCTTTGTCCCATCCCTTTGATGTGAGCGTCCCTGTTTGTCTAAACATAGCGCTTTAATTACAAGCTCATTAATTTTGGATTATTTACAGGAGTTATACTTTAAATGATCTCTTGATTAGTTTGAAATTGTGAGATTCATAAATTTTGTCAACAGTGAAAACATCTATGGTAACTAATTGGGGTGTTAAGTTAGAGGACATGACTGATGATGGTGAAAATAAAAAAAATATTTATAGTTTGATTAATAAGTAACTCAATTTGTGCTTTATACACAAATATAAATAGAAAATCTTGTAAACTTGAAACTTGAATTTGAAGTTGGTCTAATTTTCTATAATGAATTATTGGGCATTTGACAAAAATGGTCATCATGGCCATCGTGGCGCAGTTGGACAGATTTTGACATTGCAAGCGTGATTAGTTGTGAGTTAAATTTGTAATCGAAGGAATTATTATTATATGTAAATTTTATTCTCATTCCTCCACTCTGGTAAGACAAATCGCTGTGTTAATTTGCCAATCAACACGCAATTGTCTCGATTGTCGGACGGAAAACAGTCAGCGAAGTATCTGGACACTAGGTTGTCGATGACTACCCTGCTATACAGGATAAAGCGTGAGCCAAAACATTATAACAGGATTTTTAAATATTCAATTGTTGTTAGTAGAAAATTTTTATATTATTCTAAGTTAAATAATTATATTTATGTTACATTCGCATAATAATTTCACAAAGTTAATTAAAAGTGACTAGGTTTTTCATTTTCCGCTTGTTTTGAGACTGATATACCGATTCCACTTGATTAGCAGATCGAACGTACCTTGCTTATACAAACTGATTAAATCTTTAACAAAATTAAATGTACATATGTAGGTACGTTTTATACGTAAACTTTACTTCGCGCGGTATTTCAATGAACAAACATTATTGTTTAAAATTTAAAATATGGGTTATTTTAAAATTATTTTAAATGATTTATGCAAATATCTTTACATATATTGAGATAGTAATTAATTTTGAAAATATCTAAAGCTTAACAGTAAGTTGTTTCGTTTGTTCCATGTTTATGCAAATGGCCTGAAAACCTAATTTGTTCAAGTTGTAGAAAACATTTTTGAAAAAACGTATAATAATTTGAACGCAGCGGGACTCGAACTAACAACTGCTAACAACATAAAAAAGTTGTAACAAAACGTATAAGAATTTTGACGTATAAGATTTTCGAACATAAAAAAGTTGTAACAAAATGTATAAGAATTTCGAGTAGAACGCATGGCTTAGCGGTCAGAGCGCGTGGACTGTATCCAAGAGGCGCGGGTTCAAACCCGCTGCGTTCAAATTTTATACCTTTTTATCAAAAATGTTTTCTAATCCTGAGTGTGGAATAACACTTTAAAAAATAGTAAATGTTCAAGTTTTGTTTATGTTTTCAAAATTAAAAATAGCTGTATTTTGCATATTTCTTATAAATAAAAAGTTAGTGTATTAATGTGAAAATAAAAATAATTCAAAACATCCATTTGACAAACACACCAATTGGGGAAGAAAATACTGACCAAAGGGAAGAAAAAAATTAGTACACTCCAATATTTCCTTAGTTTCTTTCTAGAGTTACGGTTACATTGAACAACAACGATTTTTTTACAAAGCCATAGAAAATGTGAAATTAGATTTTTACTAACATAAAATTAAAAAAAAAAACAATTATTTCCTTTACCAATTTCGTCTTCCTTCCTGCAGTATATGCGACAATAGATATCTTCTTAACTTTTATAGCTTGAATATTATTATTAAATTACTTAGAAAAACAAATTTACCTTATGCCGTGAAAACATAAAAATAAAAATGTCACGCCAGTATCGCATTACATAAAACAACAGCGCAACGTCAGCGAAGCGTGACAAATAGCGGTAATTATTTCAATTCCGTTTCCCAAAGTCTAAACAGCGCTATTCCTTTAACATCTGCGTCTATTTTGTATGCAGGAGGCTGGCGCGCAATTACTGAGATTATTGCTTCGAAGATACGTAGTCGCGTCGGATGCCTATTAAATAAACGTTAGGACTTCCTCTCCGTACCTCGCTAAGCCAAGTGTGTTGTCAAACTTTTTGTACGTTGGAATAAATTATTACTGAATATAGAAAACACATTTCATGCTGATTTATTTGGAATATCCTAGAGAATGGAACAAGCGTAACGAGATTGTAGAATTTGATTGGAAAATTAAGCCCAATACATATAAACTGTGCAACTGCTTACATATATTTTTACGCGTAATTAATTTATCTACCTATGAAACTACTTGACCGATTTCAATGAAACTTACTCTGTTTCCTAAGTAAAAGTGTACCTAACTTAAATCAGAAAAAATCATCTCGATATAACTTTTAGTTTTCGAGAAATTCATGGACAAACATACACTTAAGAATTTAGGTACACATGCTTAGTTGGCTAAATGCATCTTCATACTCAAATATCATTGGATTCTAACAATTTTGCACACATAAATATCGAACTAATATCCTTATTTTGAAATTCAAAGGTTAAAAATAAACCAGATTATCGAGATACTTGTATTCTTCATTAAAACAAAAAAGTACTGATTACATAATAATTTTATTTCATTAAATGACATGGCTTAATCATTATAATAATTAATTTATTATGATATATACGTTTTATATTTATTTTTTAGATCTGAATCTCGTTCTGAAATTTACAGCTAGTCGTAGACAGCGTAATAAATAATCATAAAATGACCAAATGTCCCAGAATTTTCTAACATTTGAAAATACTCCAAATCCAGAATAACTGTTATCTCCACAAGGCAGGTGACAAAGTAAGAAAATAAAGTTCTTGGACATCAGGCACATTATTCATGTTTATCGTGCACCCTGGACCGCAATTAAAGGATTTTACCTTCATTCTCTTTAAATATTGCCATTTTAAAATGTTTCTCTGTTTTTAAAAGCTGCTAAATATGATGATAAATGTTTTAAAATGTATTTATGATTATTAAGCTTTATTTGTAAGCTTCAAAAATGAGGTTGATTTTGTTTTACGAGGAGTTATAAGAGTACAGCAAAAGATACAATTATATAGACACTTTACTACTTTTGTTCTTATTTTTGAACAGTTTTATTTAGCTCTGTTTATTTGGGTCAAATTTAGTTGATCTGGTTTTATTTGAAAGATTGATCTGATTTTTAGTATACACATTTAGTTTCAGTGACAGTACAATTAAATAAGTCGTCAAAATGGTTGATTACATATTACACAAATATTTTATAATCATACGTACTATAATATTAGTATCAAATGACTACTAAAATAGAAATTAACTTCTAACAAACTAAAAACTGGAAATCAAAATATGTGGAAGAAAAATATATTAAAAATATTTGACTATAGCTATACTCATAGTCATTGATAAAATATTCTTTTTATCTTTACAATTTTATCCAACATGGCAAGGTAAACCCATAAACCTAGTATGTCCTATGTCTTACTAGGGCGAGAAATTTAAAATAATTTAAATATAATCATTCCTTCGAGTGGAAATCGAATCCACAACTGATCACGTTTACTGTCAGGCTACTCTACTACTAACGCTATGACCTGCCTCAAAATAATCATTATTATTACGGCTTATTCAAATATATGCCTAAAATATTTCAAACGTAATCCGATCCATAGTACAATACTAAATATAGCACATTCGACAACATAGAATATTAAAGTGCCTACACCGGACTCACTAATGCTGACTGATCCCTTTGGCAACAGAAGTACAGCAAGAATACCTACATTATCTTAAATCTTATTACGATTACCATAAAGACCATAATCGCATAATATTTATAATTTCCACAATACCTACAACAAAGATAAACCCGGGGATACCACGGACTCTACCATTCCGTCTAACAGGATTATGCGACTTCGTTTTTGCTTCAATCATTAATTAGACAGTGAATTAAAGAGTAAATTCTTAATTAATAGTATATTTTCAACGTTTATTTATTTAATATTATATTATATACATATAAAATTTTCTAATCTATGCTATATTATTACAAAGAGAATAGATTTGATTTTGTGTGTATATTTGTAACCAATAAACTGAAAAGCTACAGAACTGATTTTGAAAGTGCTTTCACCATTACAATGCTACATTATCACTAAGTAACATAGGCTATAATTATTACTAGAAAAATCTTGAGGTTCCTACTAAAACTTCAATTAAGTAACCCAAGGAGTAATTACAAAGATAGACTAAAAACTTCCTATAAAATTATTAAACATATCCATATATAATATATATACTTCACAATACTATATTTTGTAGTTAGTTATAAGAGATACCTTAAGACATTATTTTTTTGAAATTGTTAACGTTCGTTACGTAACCTCATAAAATACTTTAGTTGAAGCAGAAACCATCTATAAGATAATAATTTTTCACAACTAAACTATTTTAAACTATTTTAAAACGGACTGATTGCGTATATTTTAGTATTCGATAATGATTTCGAACACTTTATGTTCATGTTCGCAGGTACCTGTATTTTCGAATACAAAAATAACGCGATTTATTTTAAAATAATTTCATTTAGAAAACATCGAGTATATAAACTTAAATGTATGTTTGAAACCATACACATCGATCTACATATCAAATAACGTTTTATAAACAATTTATTTTATAACACGGCACGTAAATAATAACATCACTTAAAACGCAATATCGGCGCTAAAAACGCCTGGTGCTTTACAACAATATATTATTATTTGAATAAACATTTACTTTAAATTGATTCCGAACCTGCTATCTACTTTTATTAAGACGGATATAGTTTATACCTTAAGGGTTGTAATGTAATTACAAGAATCGATGATTCTGCCCTCAAAGTGTGTTTGGAGGGTGCGACGTCCTGATGTTACATTTGTTTAATAAATTTCTTCTAGAACATATATATATATATATATATATATATATATATATATATATATATATATATATATATATATATATATATATATATATATATATATATATATATATATTGCTAAATCACAAGATCTCTTGCTACAGGCAAGAGAATATTAAAAATAATATTGTAGCTATGCTATATAATATATCTACTTAATTCAATAATTATTATGTACCCTACAAAAGTTGTTGAGTGGCGAGACTCAATGCCGCGCTTTGATTCACCAGAAGGAATAATTAAAATATAATTATTCCTCCGAGTCCGAAAAAATGAACCCACAAACGATTGCGTTTACAATCAGACGCTATACATTACCACAACCAGCCTCATATACTCAAAACAGTTTTGATTACAAACACCACTTTTATTTCAAGCAACAACTCCATTAATATGACATTTGAAAAGAATAACATCATTTATCATAAGCAGACTAAAGGGATTTTCAGGATCGCTTTATTCAAAAGAAAGCCGCATCTTTCACGTCTCTTTTCTAGATCATAACACTATTGTTATTTATATAATATTAAGTGCTTTTATGTATATATATTAGCTTCACGCTTTTGTCCCGCATAGCAGGGTAGACAGGAAGTACCTAGCTACACTCCGTACTTCGCTTTCCACCGAATTCGCAACATTACGTGTTGAGTGGTGGAACTCAACGCCGCCCTTTGTCTTTACCAGAGCAAGAAAGTGAGGATCGAACCCACAACCGATCGCGTTTACAGTCAGGCGCTGTCACACTGTGCCACGCCTGCCAAATATTAAATTATTAAATATTAAAACTAATGGCCAAATATTAAAACTAAAACTATTCAAAAATATAATATTTTACTTATCAGTATATAAGTATATAGGTACTTAACTACTTTTATCCCGCCTAACGAGATATGCAGAAAGTAGCTAATGTAAAGATACTCCGTACTTTGAATTTCAGGTGCTGCGTTTTGAGTGGTGGAACTCAACGCCGCACTTTGTCCGCATCTGAGCGAGGAGGTGAAAATAATTTAATTATAATCATACCCCAAGTTAGAAATGAACCCACAACCGTGTTTTATCAGACGCTCTTCCGCTGTGCCACGACCACCTCAAACTTAAACTGACTTAAAATATACATTTTCCACTTTTGACTTCAATAATTATTCGTTCATACTTGTTCAATGAACGATTCACGCTGAAATAATAAAGTTGACGATTTTATTTGTTTTGAAAATCTTTGACTTTGAGATAATTAATTATACTAGATTATATAAATTTAGATAGTTCTTTGAATAAATGAATACTAAACAAAAATTATAACAATATAAGTAACTAATATTTGTCATTATGACATCCTACCTTAATTACGAAATACTGGCATATAATCCGCAAACACGATGCTTAATCGGGCGTATTTTATTATTTCTAAATACACAAATACCTAACCGTACCGTATCCGACCCTACTCGTCTGCGTGTTCAAATAAAAGGGTTAAATGTTAAGTCTACGTTATTGGTACTTTACTGGGGCTCGAGATCCTGAAAGGACACGGTGGATTTAGGACAATTCTTTTAAACTGGAAAGCGAAACAACTGTTTTTGTTATAAAACAATCATTGGCTCAACATTTGCGAAATCTAAGTAACAAATACGCATCTTAATCAATTATGTATTATATTTAGTTTGATGACACACGTTATTGTTGGCCTATACAAAGGGAAATCATTATGTATTGGGACTAAGCATGTTTTGGCAAGTTTCAGTGGAATTGATTAATTTGAACATTTAGTGTGAGTTCAATTCAGTTCTTAGATTATGGCGCTTCAAATGTACCAGTAGAGCATAAACCACTTCGGCTATGTCAAGTCGTATTGAGAACACACAAAGGAGGTGTAGTACTAAAGTATATTTTTTTTTATTATGAGGATGTGTTCATGTAATGTTTAGAAATTTTACTTGAATCGATCAATTTGTTGACATAAGTTTAATTTATAGTCAATTTTATTCATATTTATTAGAATATCATCGTTATGTGAACATAACTATATTTTCCTGTGGGTTTTCATATTTAGAACTGGAAACTGTAACGTTTATCCGCCTTTAATAAGTATATATAAATACTATAATTATAAAAACATGCCTTGGCTCATGATGCGTCACGTGGTTAGGACCGATTTATTGTTGTGTTCGTATGTAACTCAAGACTTTTAGAAATTCGAAGATAAGAGTATTGAGAAACTCAAATTTACATAATTAGCCATCAGAAGGTAATCTACTTCATTATATATTTACCATCAAAAGGTTCGATACCTTGTTCGATACCTTGTCCTCGTTCATGAAGTTATTTGCCGTCACAGAGGGTTTTACATACTTATAATATCATTCATTAACATTCCAATGAAATCACCAACGGTTCGTCCGAGAAAAGCCGAAGGTGCGTCCTATCTTCCTCCCACTCATAATGAACCATTGAAGGTAATCATAGTAGGAGAAAAATACCCAAAGCGGCCCCGCCCCGCCGGTAGCCGTGAATTCCGACCGACCGTGATACTTAAAACCTTGGTATTGAACCCTCCAGTATGCAATGGTACAGTTAACGTATATGATATTTACAATGCCTTTGCAAACGATCAATTGTTAGTTATATGTTCGATAGCTTATTATAAGATAGATTTGTGATAATAATTGGTTTGTGAGACCAGCATAAGTCGTTGATTGGTTTGTGAGACCAATATTGGTCGCGGATTGGTTTGTCGAGGCCAATATATGATGATACGTCGATTGGCCTGCCAGACAAATATTACTTTCGCATATCAGTTCAGACGCGATAACCGAGAATATAAGCCTAAGTGATGCTAAGCCACATTAGTTGGCGCCACCGATATCAGTTATCAGTAAGCTATAACGATCACCGAATACCGACGATCCGACGAGTTATATCAACGTCCGACACCGTACAAGATTCGCGCATGCGACGCGAGACAATCGTCAGTCATAATATAAGCGACCAACATCTCCGTAGCAGTTCACCTAAGCTAATTATATCAGCTACAGTGACGGCCAGCAACATTGGTTTATGCCACCGACAGCGAATATCGGCAATCCGTACGCTCGCCGACCATTGAAAGTCAGGTCGTATGGTGTGTCTCTATCACATAGATCCACTTTATGTATCGCCCTAAATACTTAAGTTTATATTCTTATTAGAATTTCATTTGTATAAGATCATGCCAATATTAGCAATAAAGCCTTATATCGTATTTATTTTATATGAGGTACGAGTCTTTCCGCTTATCATATGTTAGTACCTTAGTACATAATGAGGTTGACTCGACCGCCGCATGCTGCCTCCCTATATATGCCACGCAACTGTTCTGTCGTTCAGGACGGTGTAACCTGAAATCTCTTTAAATATTAAGTCAAAATCTATATGAAAGATCGCTGACGTTGACGAGCTCGGTCGGCCCTATTACATGCACAACTGCAACTTCTTTTATTACAGGAACGCAATCTGTTCATTACATACTATATTAAATATTCTATAATTATATTATAGTCTATTATTAAATAATATTGTTATTTGTACTTTTGATAGACATATGTGATTCATATATTAAATCATATTAATATTTTATATATGTACATAAGTACATACCGTTACATTACATACACAGCAACGAACACAATCTGTTACAACAACAGATAATAATTTTATTATAGTCGATTTATTATATAATATTGTTATGTGTACATTAAATAGATATATTTGATATAAATATTGAAACATATTTATATTTCAATATGTACATAAGTACATTCCATTACAAACCGCCTAACTAAATTATTTCAGCTTGTTGAAAATAATATAAATTTATTTTTAAAGCTAAAATTAAATTTAAAATAAATACGTAATTGTATTATTTAATTTTCTATACTTTAATTGGTAGGGACATCATTGAAATGAATAGAATACCCTTATATACTCCAAAACATGATGGAACCTACTGTATCCACTGCAGTCATTATACGGCTAAAAAGGAAAATGTGTGAACGTCCCGTTTAAATAATGTTCACAATGAATGAACACGCCGCAGGATTAATTTGAACAGTAAAATCACAATAGGCAACGAGTTTGAAACTCTGAGAGCTCGGACGGACGTAGTTTATAGCTAAAACTTCATATGAATCGTTACCAGTTTAATTTATTACTTTATACCTAATTTAGAACTAAGTTTATTGTTATTATGTTTAATTTATTCTTTTTGTATTTATTTTAAAAAAAATACATTTTACATCATATTTATAGAGAAACTTAAAATAGGCTAATACAGAAATTATAGGCTTTCTATATTTTTTTCAAGATTGTGGGCAGCCGCTGGATGCAGGAAACGCAGGATCTATCATCGTGGAAATCCTGAAGGGAAGGCCTATATCCAGCTGAAACGACGGCAACGACGACTAAAAATCTCGTTATATTCAATTATATAAAAAAGTATAAAAATATTTTAAATGAAAGGTTTTCTTCTAGTTTATTTAAACGGATCAAATATTGGTATTCGAAAATACATTTTTGAAAACTCGACGGAATAAACTCTACCTGCTTTTAGAGTAGTTTCATTTAAAATGTATAAAAATCAAAAATCTTATGATATATAGTAATAATTATGATATACTTACCTAAGTACATAGCTTATTTTATTGATTATAATTGAATTCATGAACTGAAAAAATTAGACTTCCTTAAATTAATGAATACAATTAGCAAAGTTAATGTAAGTATTATCAACCGCCATAGAAACACTCTATAAAACTTGTTAATCAATTCGCAGTTAGTCCAGAAGTGCTCGAAGCGAAGACCCGTAATATCTTTAATCTAAAGACACTACAAGTTTACCACCTATCAATTAACTAAATACAGACCAATAGCTTTTAGTTGGACTACAGGTGAAGTTTCTTTGAATAGAAAAGTTTGTTTGGACTTGCTCAAACTTTTACCTTTAAAATGAATTTAATGAATAACATTTTATATTTGAAAGTTATAAATGTACAAAGAGGAAAATGCTAAAACTTCGGAATTTTAAATATATTTTTTACGTTAGAGTTTTTAGGACCTCTTCAATGTTTGTGAAACTATGGATTACCCGCAAATTTGCTCGCGTTTAAATTTAACTCCTAGAGCATTAAAATAGTTATTCTCAGTCTCTCAGCCCACGTTACAATATACAATACTTTACTACTACTACCTTCTTATATATATATATATATATATATATATATATATATATATATATATATATATATATATACGGACAACAGATGCTAATCTTACACCTTCTTTTATCCTATATCAAATAATGCATAAGGGATATCGATAGTTATTAATGAGATAATTTATCATTTACATTACTATTTTAACTATGTTATTATAATTATTATAAAAATTATATTGTTATATATCAGCAAATAATAACGTAAAAATGTAAATATATGCACAATATAAAAAGAGGCTTATAGCTGCTTATCTTACAACATCAATGAACAAATTATATTATGTTTAATAGAATCGTCTCAAAGAACAAAAAATAACTACTTTTATCTCATATTTGAATTACTTTTAGAATTATAGTATATTAATTTGAAAAACAATTTTGTGGTAAATTGTAATGTATTGAAGTGAACCGTTCAAAAGTTTCAAAACTAAAGGCATTGCAAGCTTACAGCTATTAGTTAACTAAATATAGACCAATAGATGCAGTCAGACAGTTTCCTATCAGCCAAGTTTATTTTGTAAGTTACTTGGAGTTTTAGCGTTAAAAGTTTGTAAAGCTAGTAAAGGAAATAGGAGCCATACTAAAAGTGTATTGAAAATGTTAAAGATATAAAAACATTAATCTCACATAAAATTTATTCTATTTTATGGAATTTAAAATCTATATTAACATATAAAATTAGAATTAAAAAGATCAATCAAATGTCACACCAAAATTAAAATATCTAGTTATTTTAAGTATAAGACGAATACGAGGTGTTTTTTAGCCTCGAATAGGGTATAAAAACATTGACAATTATATCTTATAAATTACTAAACTTATTTTCAGTGCATGTAACATACTAGTATATAACTGAGAAGGGTAAAGTCCGATAACAAACGAGCACGACTTCCATCACTAGGTGGCTATATTTGTACCCGTCACGTCCCCACTCGGGACAGTAAGGAATAGGAGGCACTTGATTTATTCGCTATTGCAGGAAAACCTGCAATAGGTGACACATAAGCGAAATTTGTCGGTAGAAATGAATTTCCTGTTGCAATTTTCACAAACATGAAAACATGTCATCTGCAGAAACCAGACTTCGACACGTCAGGTGTTCGATAAGCAACTAAAACGGTGACATGTTTCATTAACTGTCAACCCAGAATTATTTTCCATTAAATTGATTTACCATTTTTATTATGTAAAGTGTGTTATTTAAAAAGAAAGGTGGTTGGAAACTTTCTCTCATCTGGAACCAAATACGAAGAACTGAATCCGAAGAATCTTTAAAATTTCACTACACCGGATGGTAATATAAAATTAACAGCACAAAAACCCAGGCTAATGCGCTGGGCAGATAATTAATGTATGGTGTTAGTTAGGTAAACTAATTTTACCAATTGACATGTGAATACCATATCAGTCTACTTGTCTACTACAAAGTGGTCGAAACTTTTGGTTTCTTAAAATGTATTATCGAACACCGAAATATTTCGTCTTTGCAGTAATAAAATTGAATTATTACATTAATAATAAAGAGAATTTCAAATTATAATATAATATACAATTGATAGTCTCATTTTCATATATCAAGTAAACGTATTAAGGGGATAATATCCTCGTAGCCATACCACAAAATATCGGGTGGAGCGTAGTAAATCCCTCGCTCTTGACGCTACGATGTAGCTACGACCGCTACGCCGCACCGTAACTTACATGTAAGTAGATCTTACGATGAGTAAAAATTATTGTGCGCATATTTATTATAAATAAATATTATAATTATTAATTTTATTATAAGTTTTAAATAATGCACTTTCGTTGTTATTTATTCATTCATAAAAAGATCAGAAAAACAATGGAAATCAATCTTTTTTATATTTTTGATTAGTTTGAACTTCACTTCAGTTTAATTAGATCAAGAAATCAAGAAAAGGGTACATATAAAGAATCTAGCATCGAGAAACTCTATTCTCCGTTTAGTGGAGCTACTCAGCGCCTATATGAAATGAATATTAAACCTACGCGCGTTTACAGTAAGACATAATGAATTCAAAGTGCCAAACCTTCTAAAACAGAATTTTAATACTACACGTAGAGCTTAGGTAAGTGTAATGAAAACGTAGTTAGGCATAACAAATCGCTTAATATTCAGAGCAATTTTTCACAAGTGGATGTCGACGTCCGCGTAACTCGAGGGTAACAAAATTACACTTGCACCCGTCGCATGGAAACACATTCATGTATGAAGGAAGAATAAAAATGATACTTTATGTAATTGTACATTTGAATTCTAAAAAAAATTTAATCAAATAAATTTATTTATTCTCCTCCTTTTTTCTTTTTTCTTTTATTTAGTGCATACTAAACGTATAGTATATTGAGTGAAAACAAATATTTTTTTGTTGGGATGAAAAATAGCCAAGCAAATAATTAGATAATTAGCAACAAACTCTTTATTATTTAATTTATGTAACAAAAATTATTTCAATATCTTCAATAACAGTGAAAATATATTGTAATACTATTGTGGAATGTCCATCAAACTACGAGATAAAGTGATCTTTGATAAGATCGTATCGTACATGATCTTATAATCAATAATAAACATGTTGCTAACTACAACAAACTCAAGCAAATTAATTAAAATTTTTTTTTCATTATTTAATAATTATTCCGCATTAAATCTTACCCTTAAATATTTTTGTTCTGCTTCAGCTTCTCTAAATAAACAAATGTCACTCCAAACAGAACAATGTACGCGTGAAAATCCATCTTGAATATTTTATTTTTACGCAACGACTGAAAAAATATAGCAAGCAACAAGGAACTTAGCACTCCAGTGCACATCTTGCGAACAGCAGGTGTCGAGGGAGAGCCCCCAGATGAGGGGACGTAGGCATTTACAGGATTTTTTGTCGATTTAGACATCTTATGACTTGCTGAAAATCCATTATGACTATTACTGTTATATTATGGGATAGAAAGTTCTCGTTATGTAAAGTGAGCAGAGATTTATTTTAGCCAGTTTGTTTATATTACTTTTTACAGCAATTGTTTTAGATAATTATCAACTTGAATATTATTAAGTTAATTATCACTAATTTCTTTCTGATGACCATCGGAGTAAATTGAAATATTACACAATACACGACTGCTCTGCACAAATATGCTAAAGTGTATAAATTTAAGTGGAGTTATTTAAATGTGTATTGTAACTATTTATTATTATCAGACTGCATTGTGTTTTTTTTTTTCAACACATATTGTCCGTGTTAAAGATTGCATGCCATATGACGTAGTTTTTTTCACCTACTCAATGAAATATACTATAAATATTTCCAACATGTTTAAAATGCGACATGCAACCATCAATCTTCAGTTTATGTTATAAACTATTTACACTGTTGTTTTACAAATAATTATAATGACTTGCAGGTTTGAAGCTAAGTAGCCATTTATTATTAAATTATATTAAGATCATGATTTTTTACAATTTTTATACGTCTTAAATAAAACAGAATCTAAATGGTAAATGAAATATTTTGAACGGATTAATCATTCATTCATTGTTTATGCTGACGTCTCACATTGATTAAACGTAGAAGAGAAGCATGGGTGTTTGGTGAAGGAAAATTTATCCGATACCCAGAATGGCCACATATATTGGTCGGCCAGTCATGTGAATATACATTGGATTAATTCATCTACTATATCAACTTTGATAAGCCTCATATCTTCACTACAGAAAGCAGAAATTTTTAAGGACTATCCGCGAGGCCATTGAAATACAAAAATATCTAAATTTGAATAGAGAAGATGATTAGAGACCTTCTATCAGCGGGAACCTAACTCCAATAAAAGTTCGTCAAAGCCACCACACTAAAGAATAAGACAGTTAGCTTATTATGCAAGAATCCAGTGTGTGTAATATAATATTTTTATATAAACTGGAAGATGAATGCAATTATTAGTCTTCTTGCGAGCACGAATTTACGTAAAGTGTTCCAAAAAATATACACGAATTTAAATGTTATTAAAGAATTTAAAAAAAAATGAAAAATATTACACTAAGATCAGAATTTTCAAGTACTAAAACCAATAATCATATACTTGAAGATATTGCGGTCGTATTTGATTACAATTATAAAGCTAAATTAGTGTACAGTTTCTCTATTATTTAGTTAAAATGAATATTCTGCAACTTTACCACTTTCACTAAGAAGAAAGAAAAGAAATAACATTATTTGATATAACTAAAAAATATTTTTCTTATGTCAAGTTGCAGTTATCAAAATAACTTTATAGAACTATATACCAACTAATATAAATTGATCTTTTCTTCCTTACCACTAAGCTTAAGAAGTTTCACTTCGTCAGTTCCTATTTAAATGGTTCATAGACATGCACGACTGAGCGGAAGGTAATAAATCGAAGAAAATTTATAGCTCTTATCTGATGAACTGTTTGTCGATATAACTTACTTGCAATTAAAGCGGTAACGTTATAGGTCGATGGAATAAATATTATAATGTTTGTTTATAAATTACTAGAATACAATCTTATATAATGCTTGAAATAATTAGTTATATAATATTGTCATTAAAAGTTGTGTCAAAAGAAGAATGAAAGTGAGATGAATGCTGTAGAGATGCGCCTTCTTCCACTTATGCCGGCAGGCGTAAGCGTGAATGTTATAGTGAATATAAAAAAGAACGTGCTCAGATGGCTTGGGCACGTGGAGAGGATGAGTGATGAAAGGATAATAAGAAAGACTTATAAAGCAAAGGTAAGCGATACGAGAGATCTCGAGTGAAACCTCGGTTGACCTTTGAAACTTCAGTATCAATAATACTGGAGGAAGTTCACTTAAAAAGCATGAGGACCACCCGAAGGGCATGTATGAAGAGATTGCGGACGAGGACTACGTTGCTTTAAGATACATTAAATTTGTCAAAGAAATATTTAAATTAAAGCAGATAGCACTGACTAGATTTAGAATACAATACATTTTAAAAATAATTTTCGTAGAGAGAAATTTAAAGATGACATTTGTCAACGATTCGTTTTTCAGACTCATTTTGACTATAACACGATTGTAATTTTACTAATTTATGAAACATAATTATTAGCGGTAAGAGTACTTGGACGATTCCAGTGGAACTGAATTCGAATCCCGCTGCGTTCAATTCTTATACGTTGTTGATAAGTGTAAATGTTTCTTAATATTCAATAATATTCAATAAAACCTATCACTATTAGCAATTTTTGGTTTAATTCCCAGAAATCGATTAAGAAGCTAGAATTCGAAACAGTCAATTTTTGTTCGTTCTACTCACAGCACGCACCGAATCAAAACACTAATTGTTCTGTCAATCACGTTGCAGCCCTCGTATGCACTGTGCAGTTCTTATTCACTTTATTTCAAAAGAAAGGGATGCCATTACATATTCGCATTCTCATGTAACACCGGATATTTAGTTTGGAAGTTATTTTAACTGAGAAATTCTATCGATTTTGTCTTCTTCGTGTATGATTTTATTCTTATAATATTTCATATGAATTTGACTTTTGATTGTTTTTGTATTAACTACTGTAGTGTAAAAAAATTCCAAAAATATAATTTGAAAAAAAAGGAACCTCTGTTATTTTACTAAAGTAAAGCAAAATCATGTATTGTTTTTTTAGCTTTTGCCAAGACACTCCCGTACTCAGCTTTCCCCTGAAACTCGAAACAATGCGTGTTGAGTGGCGGAATGGGAATCGAACCCACAACAAAACGCTTTTACATTTGGACGCTGTGTCACGACTGACGCGATAACGACGACCAGTCAATACTTGATTGATTGAAAGATACTGGATTTTCGTAACGGAATAAAAGAAACTACCTATTGTCCTATGTAGGCTAGTCATTTTTGGGAGCGGCTACCTTAATATTCCTGCAAAATTCCATTTACATGCACATATTTATGTCTCGAAGACACGTGAATATGACGTCTTTACAACGTTTATTACGATCGATTGTATAAACAAACGGTTATACTCGTACAACGAGTATGACTGTAATAGACTATTAACCATTTGATAATCTGTTTAAAGTAACGTTTCATATATTTTTTTTAATATTTGTAAGTATTATAAATTAGAAGTAAAAGTGGTATAATTCCTTTTTAATGTTTATCTTGCTTTATTACTTTTGTAATTATGTAATTCTTAATATTTGCTATTTTAAAGTGTCATTCCATACTTAGGATTAGAAAACAAAAATATTTTCTTCAGTTTAAAAATAGTAAATATAAAAATAAAAGACTAATCTCTCTTGTTAAACAATTATTTCTTAATAATCTTCTTCTCTACAGAGATGCTAACAACATAAATACGTTGTAACAAACGTATAAGAATTTCGACGCAGCTGGTAATAGAAGGCATGGCTGAGCGGTTAGAGTGCTTGTTGTTTCCAAGAAGAGTGGGTACGAATTCCGCTGCGTTCAAAATTTTTACACGTTATTTCAAAAATGTTTACGTAATTCTTATATTATGTGGAGTGAACAAACAGAATTCTATGCCTAAAGGGGTATTGATTCAAGCCAAAACAAAATGTATCTCTATTCCTAATCTAATTTTTGTTGCCTTAAAAAAATAATATAATTATTTTTTTTAAGGCAACAAAAATTAAATTCTATTTCAAATCGGATATTTGGATTTGGATGACAATACATGGTTATATGTCCTCAACATTCAAATTTCAACTCATTATTTTAAAAAAGCAGTCGTATTTACATAGTATCGAGAAATTTAAAGTAAAGCAGTTCAGGTCATTTGATATACCTGTTTATCTACATAGATAAGCCTAGCATGAAGCTTTTTTATCTACTAGATGTCCTGTTGACGCGTTGACAACGCGTTGCTATAGCGACATGTATGTCCATTTGTAAAAACGTGTATGTCAAACACATGGTGGTGTGCGTAACATTTATTTTATTAATTTCATTTATTATGCATTATTTCTATGAAAACTATCATTCTTTACTCCTTCTATAACAGACAAATTTCAAACTACTCAGTTCACATTATTTTCGTAAGAAAATGTACAAAGATTTAATTTCACATATTAATATATAGATATAAATTGTGTATTGACTTTATACCTTGATAGTGAAAGTTTTAAATGAAAAGTTTATTTTTTTATTTTAGTGCATTTCCATAAAAGCTTGTCTTTAAAAAGAATCTGTATTTTTAAATATTGTATTTCTCAATAACTTTACAAATTCAAAATAAAAACTTCTGTAATTGTATATCAATTTCTTCAATAGTAAATAAACTTATTGTTCACGTTAAATAAAAACAGCTAACGTAGGGCGATCAAAAGTTAAATGGCTAGTTATTCGATTAGAAATAGAGTAATCAATGAGCAAAGAATTTATAAGGTAAACAAATCTAATGCTATCATCACTAACAAGCGAATGATAAAGTCGACTGCACGCCACGGTTATTTGCTTAAAGGAAACTCTTTGCATTACGTTTTATAACCTATGAAAAAATATTTTCTTATTTTTTTTAGCTTCACGCTTTATCCCATATAGTAAAGAAAACTTAGTATTAGGGCACTCCGGTCTTCGTTTATCACCCAATTTTGAGATTTTTGATAACTGAAAATAAACGTTACGAATAGAAAGAAAAAATAAATAATGTTTATGGAATTTTTAAATTTTTTATGGTTAATATATTACTCCAAGAAAATTTTTTTAGCATGAGATGATAAATTACTTACGTATATTTACATAATTGAAATCATAAAAGCAGAAATAACAAGAACTTTTATACAATCCCACCTAGCGTGCCTTTAGGGAAGTAAAAACCTACATCGTTCCTTCACTGAAAAATAACAAGGATCGCATTCTTCAATAATGAATTCAGGACCTCAGTAGATTCTAAAAGGGATTCAGTTCTTATTATATACATAACATAGTAATGTTATATTTTTTAATACTACTCAAGCAATTTAAACTTTGTCTCGCATAGCAGAGTAGACAGATACAACCTAGTATCAAGATACTACGTCGACCACTTTTCGATTGAGATAGAGACATTGCGTGTGGAATTCAACGCCGCGTTCCATCTTACCAGTGCTGAAAATTACTCTATTAGAGTGGCTACTCCTCCACGCGGCATTTAAAGTCACAATCAAACATGTTTACATTTAGAAGCTGTCTTTACGTATTACGACCGCCTAAAGAATGTTATTAGCATTTAACTATATTTACAAATTATTTTTATCAATAAAGCAATGTTTAATATTTTGAAATAAATCATTTTAAAAACTTATGAAAAATATAAATAATCTCAAAAATAATATATAAACTATATCTATAATTTTTATTTGATTTTAATGCAATTAAAAACATCGTTATGGTATAAATATATGATAATAAAACATTACATGTATATAACAAATTTCATTAATTTTGTTGTATACTTACATATATTTTTATTATATTCCAAGTAAGTGTGAAACGTAGATATATAAGGTTAAATTAGGTCCTACCCACAAGAGCCAAGGGTTATTTAAAATGCCTTACGGTTTCGGCAGTGGTCAAACCCAGACGAACGCCAATGAATTATTGATGGGTACTCGAAAATGAGCTCTATTTATTAATCTGTCCATAGTACGTTTATACAATGGATGTGTTTGTAAATATATTATATCGTCAAATAAGGAGTGAAACATTCGTCGGGCAGTCGTTCATTTCTTAAATGTATAAACAATTTTCGAATTTTGGTTAAATTATATAAGTATGTATTTGTCTTTAGATCATTCGCTTTTGTGTTTTTTAGGTCGTAAATATAGAATTCCAGTAATATTATATTATAGTGCATTTAAAAATATAAATTATTTTAATTTTAATGTCTATTTAATTTTATTTTTAATCTCCGATCTGTATAAATTATATTGCTGCAGTGTAGGTTTCACATCATTGAGGTATACTTAAAAGCTCTGTGCCAAGAAATTATGACAGATGAAATCCGAAGAGCAAAGATTTTCACATTCAAGCTTACATGATGAAGACGTCTTCAATCCCTTGAGCTTTCTCCCCTGCCAGATGGGCTTTCGCTATGAGATATTTTTGAGCTTATAAATGTTTTGTTATTGTATAGTATTCTTATATTAATATTGACAAGCTATTAATACGTAATACATTAATAAGTCACATATTTTCTATTAATAACATTTGTTACTTTAAATTTAGCAAGGAGATTGATGCTACGTTAATAAAGCTACTCGACGCTCTCTTGCAATTAATCATTATTATAAATTTGTTATATATATTAAAAAATCATTATATAACCAAACATAAGAAATATTATTAAATTTGATATATTTTGGTAAACGAGAAGACGAATGACAAACTATCTATTTATGACCACGAGCTAATGTAAAGTATTCAAAACATTAGGTTTTCAAAAATACTGTATCGAATCCCAAAATAATTTTATCTTAAATGTGGAAAAATAACGACTTCCAAACATACTATTTTTAACAATATATTTTTAGCTATAGGTTGCATCATGTGTATAATACACATGATGCAACCTATAGCTAAACAAAACACAAAGCAAAAATATCCGTATAAAATAACCCTTACTATATTAATATAAAATAGTAATGGTACTCTACTTTTAAATGTTTACAAAACAATTTACATTGAACGACTATTGGCGAAATATGCAAACAGTGAGAAAATAAAATTATGTTAAAGTAAGGAATATTTAGACCAGAAACTTGAGTGAAATCAATAGCAAGGCATGGTGCAAAATAATAATATTATAAAAACTCATAATTGTTTTAAAGTACAAGTTTTTATTCTCATTTTCTCTTAAACAAATATTTGTTTAAATTTTTAATAATGTTATAAAGAAAATATATTTTAGAATTTCACGCAGCAATTATGTATGTATATAATTATTTAGTTCTATTAAAATATTTTTTACTTAAGCTATACTACGTGTACTCGTATTATTTGATATAATATCAAGAAAAAAATAGAATACATGTACAAAGTCTTGTCATTTTCGTACTTATGCGTAAGGCCTGTTATGGCGCAGTGTGACAGCGTCCTGACTGTAAGCACAACCGGCTGTGAGTTCGATCCCCACTTGGGAAAGAAATTAAATTTTTTCTGGTAAGACAAAGTACGGCGTTGAATTGCACCACCTCAACACGCAATGTCTTGAATTCAGTGGAAAGCGAAGTACATAGCACATGTCCTGACACCTAGGTACTTTTTATCTACTCTGCTATGCGGAATAAAAAGCGTACTTACTTAGAATTTAATATTTTTGTGTAAAAGAAGAATATTATTAAAATCGCTGCCGCCTATGCCATGAACATAGGAAAATAGAAACTAACCTTTAGTTTTAAGTAAAGGAGCAAACAGCTCCGGGGTAAGCAAATATGCTGACGGAGGCACGGACACACCTCGCCGTTTGTATCCTGGTCCTACCGGTTTTTATCTGTCACTGACAGCCGAAGGGACAGCCTTTAAGTGAACCCTTTGATGATGTTGACTTTGAATATGCCTCTTTGTGGTTTATTGAGCATTTTTCTAATAATTTCTTCGTTTGAATATTCGTTTGAAATATTTTTTTAACAAGGACCTTCGAGTATTAACGAACAATGTATTGCATTTTTTATTACGTATGCAAATTGCAGTTCAAATATTCAAGTGACAATAAAGGCTAAAAAACGTTTTTTGTCCTTCTTCTATGTGTCCCCAAACATTATTTAGATTTAATCAGACCTGATGTAAACCCGAATAGCGTATTAAATAAAAAGTAAATAGTTTGAATACATTTATGTATATATAATTCTGTTTTTATTATAATATGAATGTATAATATTAATTAAAAAAATAATACAAAAGAGCCTATCGTGGTAATTAAACATTACTTAACCAAGAAATCATTTCACAAGTATTGAAATGAAAAAAGGCATTTTTATTAAAAGGTAATATAAAGTATAAAACGCTGTACACTCATAATGTGAGGGGATCATCCGTCAGCTCGATGCAACGTCAGCTGAACAGAACGAGAGGGTATTGTCAGGCCCTCTGAATTTAACGTAGGGGAACGTAAAGTAGACAAGGAACTTATGTATTAGAATTTTCATATTCTGAAAATTTTAATATGTACATAATGTGTAACTATAATAGTGATATGCCTTTTTGTGACTCTTGCTTTAAGTAAAATTTATAGATACACATACGACCTGAGAAAATACCTGTAGTACCAATATAAGCATTACTCTCTATTTAGATGTGAACTCACAATTATCATGACCTCGGGTCGGTCCTTAAGCACCCTTATATAAATTATTATATATATATACTCTTAAATAACTAGTCCAAAGAAAAAAAACT
Source organism: Dryadula phaetusa (assembly GCA_032432895.1). Classification (NCBI taxonomy): domain Eukaryota; kingdom Metazoa; phylum Arthropoda; class Insecta; order Lepidoptera; family Nymphalidae; genus Dryadula; species Dryadula phaetusa. The sequence continues at coordinate 7,660,921 of JAOYRS010000044.1, forward strand.
AAAGTATATAATACTCTTAAATAACTAGTCCAAAGAAAAAAAACTAAAGTTACAACCTTCTTAATAATATTCACCAATTAATATTAAATAACTAATAAATAAAATAATTCCAAAACACCAATTACCAATTATGTTTTGTATAATTATATAAAACTTTAAATTAAAATTAAAATACAAAACGATTGTCGCTTGGTTCTCAAATTTACGCTTTCGATAAATAGCATATAAGGTTTGGCTGGACTCCAGAACATGAATATAAAAATGCTTAACCTGTCAAACGTTTTGCCAAATATACACTAGTATGTAGGTACCAATACGTAGTCTAAGCAATTTTCATAAAGTAAGATTGTGATCTACGAAATTTCCTTTATAGATTTAAATTTATATATATATATATATATATATATATATATAATTCTTTTATAAACATTATTTATATTATAGCAAGTATTTTTTTTCAGGGTAGACAGAAAGTACCTAGTGTCAAGATATTCCATACTTCGCTTTCCACGGAATTCGAGACATTGTGTGTTGATTGATGGAACTCAAGATCACCCTCTGTCATACCAGAGCATGGAAGTGAAAATTATTTAAGTTTAATCACTCCTCCGAGTGGGAATTGAACCCACAACTGCGCCGTTGCCGATCTTATACTGGCCTGGCTATTTAAATTTTATAAAATAAAAGATGTCTATATTTCTCTTCTCTTATATATGTACTTTCAGTACTATGTAGTGGTAGAGTTGTGTGTAGAATATTGTCTGCTTGCTGTCTTACCAGCGTGTAACAGTCACTCTACAAGTACTATAATATTCATATAAATTATAATTGTGTCAAATCACTTAGCATAATTATCATAAAAATCCAGAATTTTTCCTTCTGATATCAATATAATTTTTTTAAGGTATTTTAGTGTCTTTCCTTTCAATAAGCACTTCATTATTTATTTTTTTTGGTTCTCATTAAGACCCTATTAGAATAGTAGTATCTATTTCACTTAACGTTTAATATGATTGAAGAAAAGAAAAGAAGAAAACTCCATCTATCTAGATGAATAGAGCTTAAATAACTTTTAACCTTGTGTCCAATACATAGCTTCAGTTCAATAAGCTTTTGTGTCATTCTACTTATGCGTGTAACACAATTACCACGAGGCTAGTAAAGGAAGTTAGCGTATTCAGAACGAGCAGTCCGTGAAAAGGGCAGACATGTGGTCACCCTTACAGGCTAATGAAAATTCTTTGCGCAAATATTTGAACGTACTGCCGTAAGTGTGACACATTTACTAAAACTGATATATTATACTTTATTAGAGGTTTTCCAATTCTTATTTCTGCAATATTTTTAATTAAAGTAAGCCTTAAATGAGGTAAAAGGTTTCGATTATATGTAAATTATAAATAAAATTATATGTAAATTATTTAAAAAAAACTCTTTACAGAATCTTACTACATTTAAATAAATTTTGTGTCGTGTAAAAAAATATCAATGTAAGCAATCACAGAGTATTCTAATCATGTTTCCATATATGATTGTTTATTTCGTTTCTTAGTTTCTTTTTCCCTACAAGTAATAACTTACACTTGGATTTTATCCAAACGAATCTTCGGAATGCTCTTGAAATGAAGGAGGGTGCTACATGACCACTAAAGTAACTTTATACGCTTGTCTAATTCGAGCACCGCCAATAAGGAAAGTTTTATTTTATGGGGACTTCTTACAGTGATAGTTTAGTCGCACATTTATTATGGCATTAACATATATGGAGATAGTTTACTGCTTATAAATATAAAATAACGCAGACATAAAAATCCAATTTACAAGATGATATATTATTGATATTTTCTTGTCTTCAAATCGGTCGTGGCGCAATGGAACAGTGTTAGACAACACAATGGGTTGTCCATTCGATTCCCACTAGAGATAATGACTATATTTCAATTATTTTCATTTCGTCCCTCTGGTAAGACAAACTGCGATGTTGGGTTCCGTCACTCACGTCACATGTAATATATTTTTATCAGCGTAGCGTAGATAACTCTTCAAAATATTTTGCACTTAAAGCGGTATTTTTTGAACAGAAGAAAGAAAATTTATTAATATTTTTTTAAATCGGACAATGCGGGAAAATAGAACAAAAAATTAACGGTCGGTCTTGACTTTGATTTACGGAATAAATTGCCTCTACGCTGTGAGATATAAAATGCTACAACCAGTTATATTTTTTATAAGACTAGTAATCACTAAATTATTTTTCACTATCCTGATATATATATATATATATATACAAAATTTAAAATGTTAATTACAACAACACGCCCTATACCTATATACTCTATTTGCATACAAGCATAAATATTGACATATACACTATTTAGATTTCTTAAGATCCAGATAAAACCTAGGAAGTAATCTATAACGGTGCTACCAACAAAGTGGAGTTCAGACGATAGGTCATTAGTAATCGATAATGAGCAGTACGTGCTTAATGCGTATCGAAGCCGACCTAATTGGATTTGCAAACCAATTAATGTTGAACATCGCCTCATTATACGTACACACAATATTGTAAAGTCAATAGCGGTCCGGCATTCATTGCTAATTGATTAGTTACTGGAGTGATTGGAATCGCCTTACGGTATAGTTATCCTATGTATGGGTTTACCCAAGCGTCGTAGATACAGTGGGAAACATAATCGGTATCTTGATTCATCAAACGATGTACGTTTACTTACATGGAATATAACTAATAGAAAAGCTTCCAATAAATTATTATAATTAAAATGAGTAAAAAAAACGCCGGTCATGTCTTTATTTCCTTCCAAGCAAACAGATTCCATTATAGTTCAATGCAAAAATAACAAAGATTACCTAATAAAAAATTAAATGGAACAAAAAAAATCTTTAATCTTCTGTAAAAGCGAAAAGTTTTTGTGAACTGAAATCACATTAAGAATTAGATAAAGATTAGGAAACTTTAATGTTTACTACTTTAGTTAATTAAGAGAAATTGTATTATTTTTAATTTTTACGTATTCCACTATGGAGCTACGCTAGATGGTATTGAGTACTCAATTCCATCTATTGGCATGCAATCATGCCGTCCAATACTAATGACATGTTAAACATTGTCATTGTTACATGACATGTAAAATTATAATCTGAATGGATGTACTGCTATACTAAATGTAAATTAAATTTGTAAGATTCTAGTGGTAGGTATTTTACATAAAACATTTTTTGAAATTAGTAAGAGCTTTTAAGCGTGTAGTTTGAAATATATAACACCGTTTTTTCCTGATCACCTGCAAATAAACTTGCTAAAGAACCCTGTATACAAAAATTTTAAGTTAATCTATCCAGTTTCCGCTGTTGACTGTAAATAAAAAATATTATATACTAAATAAACGCAGTTTGTCATCCAATTAAAATATTTTATTGTTGTTATATACTATGTACATTTTTAAATATGTACAAAAAAAGAACGACTTTCTATTTTTTATGTTAATATAACTTCGAACTCTTTATATATTTTTAAGTGAATATAACTCCAAACACTTTATATATTAAACACAAATTTATATTACGTAAAAAAATAAGGTGACTTAAATATCTTTGCCCTAAATAAAGTTCCCTGACGTGGAGAGCAGCCTCGCAATATTCTCAATAAAATGCTGTTGACCTTTCTCTTTGTACCCGAGTATAACGATATGACCTCTACATTCCGCTAAAAATATCTTAAAAGTGAAGTATTTCATCGATCAATCTTTTTAGTGTCACCATCATCTTACGTGTCGTTAACGAAATGGATCCTAACAGAAATAAAGCTAATATCAAGTTTTCCATACATATAGTACAGTCAAATTGTGAGCTTTATGAGTTATTTAAATATAAGCGATTTTAAAATCTGATTAGACTGAGGGAAGGTTTTTGAGCTTATGCTTAAATTTTCAAGGAATTAAAATGAAAATTCACCAAAAATGGGAAACAAAGAGACTGAGTCGTTATAATTTAACAATTTTATTTACCAGATTGACGCTATTGCTTACAGGTTTCCCAAGAATTCAAGACATTGAAACTCCGCGTCGCCTTATATATTACACATTTGGAGAAAAGAAGATAATTTAAAAATAACAATTACTCCGAATATGATTTAAATGTTCAAATAGCGGGTTTACAGTAAAACATTGTCTACCTTGCCGTAATGGCTTCTAATTTAAAAAAAGGTAGGAAAATCGTATTAAAATTTTGTATAACAATTTGAAAGCTTTAACCCTTAGATCACACGCTCGTGCTTTGGCCAATTAAGTTATATGTTCACATCCCGCCACTGGGAAATTTTTAGACGGTTGTTACAATTTTGCTGTTAGCACTTCTCTAGTAAAATTTTCCAAACCAGATGATATTGTTAGAGAATGCTATACACTTATATTTAATTTATAATATATCAAAAGGGCATCTTGTAATATTCCAATTTTTTATAACAAACTTAATTTATGTACTAAATATTAAATCGTTTATATCTATAAAATGTAATAAAAAATATGAAAGTATTTTGCATATATATGTAATACATATATCAAATGAAAAGTTAAATTATTCCATAATTACTTTTTTTGCACAGTTTTTGCACATGTATACTTCTTTGTGTAAAGCAATTCGGCTTACTGTAAATTGCCCCATGTCACGTCCGTTAGGTATACGTACATACAGAGCTTAAAAGCATAGGTCAGTGCATCGCATATCGACGATAATTTGTGTATTGTTCGCTAATACACACTCTGAGCCAAATGGCAAGTAATTATCTCTCTCTCAACGACTTATTGAATGCTGCTATTGCCTATAAATTACATAGGATATATCAGGTACTTTGAATGGAAATTGTATGAAGGATAACAAGGCTTGAAAGGTCAACCTTTTAATATATTTGTTTGCTTAGTTTTATGAATATAGTTTTAATAAATATTTACACAGGAAACTTACCTAAAGTTATCTTTCATACACTGAATCTGCTCTCTCAGATTATCCGGAATAAAACATTAAGTCGTTTTTTTATACATTTATGGGAAATAAAAATGTAATTATACTAATTAGACGTTTCATAGTGGGTACTATTTAAATATATAAATGTAACAACTTCAATGGAACATTTCAATATAATGTCCTTTTCGATTTTTTACAACGGTTTAAGCGGTGGTCTTTATATTTATTTGCCTTCTATAACGTAATCTTCATATAAAAAATAAAATTTTATAAATTAAATCAGGAAATTTAGAAACCACAAAGTTTTAATATTGCAGACTATAAAATTTGGTAATATAAACGAATCCGCTGCGAAAATTCACATTATTTAAATAACAGGCCATCTTGGCCATAGTGCTAACAGACTCATAGTCAAAGTCTTGGCCGAGTGTTCGAGTTTTTTTTATGAAAAATTGTATGAAAATCTGTTTAGCTGTTTGCTTTTAAAGTTTGCTTTTTGCGTAGATCATCATAGAGAGAGATTTGTTCTCTTAAATGACTATATTTTTAAATACCTTAAGTAGGTATGTTTAGAGAGCATACAAAGGCATATTAATATTTTGAACTTAATATATTTTTTTAAATATTTGTTCTAATGTACATTTAATCTCTATTATTTATTCATATTGTTTTGTCAGTAAAAATAATGAAAAATCTGTATGCTTTTTTTCGAATATTTTTTTCTCTAAGTTCTTTAGTTGAAGCCGATCGTGGCACAGTGGGGTAGCGTCCGACTGTGAATGTAATCGGTTGTGGGTTCGATTCCCAGTCTGGGGAGTGATTATATTTAAATTATTTTTACTTCTTCGCTTTGGTGCAAGACAAAGTGCGGCGTTGAGTTCCACCACTCAACACGCAATGTCTCGAATTCGGTGGAGAGTGAAGTACTTTCTGTCTACCCTGCTATACGGGATGCGGGATTTTTTTGGTGTCTTGGGACCATTGAGAAATTTTCATTATTTTTGTTGGTTATTTTCTCTATTTATTTTAGAAACGTCTTATATTTAAAAACGCAGCAGAATAAGAATATGCGCCAATTGAGAATCGCCTGCTTTAAAAATAAATTTATCTTCCAGGTATTCTAAATTTCTTATAAACTTATCTTCCAGGTATTCTAAATTTCTTATAAACTTTTTATCAACAAATAAAATCTATACAATTCTATAATATATGTATGAATTTCAACGTTTCATCCAGATTTCTTTGTTTATCCGGAACACATATTTAGCGCTAACAATAACAACAGATAACAATATTATGCGTAATATCATTAATTTATTAAAATTTATCTTATATCTAATTGTAATAACTTATTACAACAGGACGTTTAGCTAATATGTATTCATTCAATATATTAAACCATACCTATGTTACAAATATCTTTGAATAATCGTTACGAGAATAATCAAACGCTATTGAAACTATGGTATTGTTAGTTGAGCTGATTTACTTGAGCTAAATGAGGTTAATATAAAGAGGTTATAAATATATTTCTTCATGGTTAAAAAATAAATAAATAACTTGTTGGTGACATTTATTTATATATATTTTGTGAAAACTCAACAAAGACGTCTTGAAAGGAAAAAATCTAGATCAACTACGTGAAAAATATCGATCAAACTAGGTAAGTAACTCAGTAAGAAATATTCAAATTAATATTCATAAAAATATAACAGAAATAATATTGTCATAATTTGGCTCAAAAACCTATAAACGAGTTAGTAATAAATTTCATTCATCGACGACTAACTCTGAAACTTGGATCAAGTTGTTCTAATTAAATTATAGAGGGTTCAAAGGCAGAATGCATAACATCCATGCACCGACTAAGCTATGGAAATCATTTACCAAGTTCTAGAATGTTCGGTAAAACGGATGGTACACGATGGAATTGATTAAGCATGATAAGCCGCAATCGAATAAGGGCGTATCGAGTTTAGTGGTTACACATTAGATACGTATGTATGTCCGAATGCGTGTCCAGATCTTAGCAGTTGTAATGTATATAACATTAAAAACATATATTTATTTAATGTTTTGATAAAAAATGTTCTTTTTTTATAGCTTGTTTGTACCATACAATTTTCTAGCTATTTTGATTATCTTAAATTATAATATTAGATACCCAGAGATAAATATTTAATTACTACCCAGTATGCCAATCAAATGTACATATTTAGTGATTATTTGTGTAAATAATATTTTTATACATGATTTTTTTATATTTTTCATATACGTATTTATATTTGCAATCACTTATATGTATAATTTGAAATGTATTCTGTATGTTATGTAGTACATCTATTATGTATATTATTCACCTTCAACCTATTTCTTTCATTTTGTCTTCCAATGTCTTAAGGTTGCCTGGAAGAGATCGCCATTTTAGGTATACGTTCGCCGTTTGTACAATTTAATTATTTTATATGTTTTTTTTATTTACTGCTCTTTCTGGGTACACAATAAGGATTATTATTATTAATTTTTAATAATAGAACAGAATAAGTTTTATTTTTAGAATTTCCACTATCTTATGCAGACTTAGGTAGGAAATAGCTGTCTATTGTGTAATTAACACCTTACAGGAATATAGATCAAAACCTAGGTTTAAATTGTTAGACTAATTTAATTTGTCTATTATATAGTCTCAACTGCTTCCTGTTTATATCTCAATTAATTACAATACTTTCTTGATAAAATGTGTATATCGATTACTTTTTACTATCAGTAGTATTATTATATTTTCATTTAAATAGAAAAGTGTTTCTTGCACAACTTAAAATCACAATTATTGGTCACTTTCACGGGGTATTCAGAAAGAACGGAGCACTAAACTATAGACATTAACCTCTTCATACATACATAAAGCGAAAATAAATTCGTAACGAGTACAATACGTTTGACAGTTCTATTTGTAACACCTATATCGTTAGCATAAACGAAGTGTTCGGCGCCGTCTCCGTGGCGCGTGACTGATGTTTTTACGCGGCCTACTTGTGACGTTTATTGCACCTTTACTCAGAACAAACTTGAAAGAAAAATATTTATATGTATGTATATTCGTATTTTTATGAATGTAATAATAAAAAACAGTTTCGTGGCTTATGACATTGTTGAGTGGCGTAAAAGATTGTCTTACCAAAGCAGAGAAATGATAATACATTTTAAATATCACAATTCTCCCGAATGAAAATCGAACTTACAACCAATCGTGTTTAACCAATTTAGTTACACTGTTCCACTGGCCCACTATAGCCTTACCTGTATATTATAATAGCTCTATAATATTAATGTACATAGAAGAACAATATAGTTAAAAAACTCAAAATTCTATATCTAGTGATTATGAAGTATAAGTATACATCCATTGCGATATATCCAAGTTGCTGGTCTAGACGTTTTTCCAATGCTTTTCTACAATATGATGATAAATGAATGGGCTTGTTGAGAAATGACAATTTACTTAGTGAATTTAATAATGAGCTTTCGTGAAACTAAATAAACACGAGTATATAAAATGACCTTATAAGGAATAATAAAAGTTTTAAAGGAAAAAATTATACTTTAGTAAAAATATTTTTTGTATATATTTTTTTATTTTTATTTTATTTATCTTGTTATATTACCGTTTCGTTCTCTTTGCATGGTTATTTGTTAATTACTTTGTATATTATGCAAAGGTTATTTAAAACAATATTATAAATAATTATCGTAAAGTTTATTAAAATGCGCGTATATCACTTCTACTTTTTTTCATTGTAATCTAAAATTCTCATGTTTATATCGCATACGTTCGCGTTTTATGAGGAAGTGTGATGGTTTTGATTTGAATACCTTAAACTCATGTAGGGACTTAATGCAATACATAAGAAATTTTATAGGTAAGTGGCAAGACTGACTTGCAATATCACTAAATTTTATATATTAAGTCGATACTCTTATCTGATAAGATTACTGTACAGGCTGTAGACAATTTCTATAAAAATGTGACGAAAAGGTAAATACGTTTTATTTACCTTACGGAAAAATGAAATATGTAGAAAGACAAAGTTAAAATAAAATATTTTTTACAGACTTAGTTTGTTAAAAAGATTAAATTAACTTATCTATTGCGAAAGTTATTTTCTATATAAATTTATTACAATTCAGTTAAAAAAACTTTCAATATTCGGAATTAAAAACAAAATAACAATGACAAATATGTGGGACGCAAAAGTTGGGACTATCGCTAAGTAGCGGTCTCTTCCATATAACTCTTCCATATTTTAAAATTTATAACGATATTTTTATTACATACTAATACATAAAAATACAACGATGCCTGTAAAAAACATACTTATATAATAAACTTATTCACATCGCTTACTCGTAGAAATAATGTAAATATAATCTAATAACTATAGCTATTAATTATGTTTGTAGATGTAATGACTAAACGTCTAACTTCTTAATATATTTAAAATAATTTAGTTTAAGTTAAAATATCTCTGAAAATAAAACATAAAACTTTAAGTTTACCCATCCATATATTTTTTAACCAATTGCCCTTGAAAGGTGTTTCTAAATATGTTCAGAAAGTTAATACTTATATAGGGATTATATAAGTGTAGTCAAAATTACGATGTGGTACTTTTCCGAAGAGAAGTTATGGCACGGGGAAAGCTGTAAAGCGATGATAGTTTTCACTCACGTACTTCCTTCCGTGGTTTGCATGCTACAACTTGAACTCGTGCAAATAATAAACGTATGTGTATTAAATGTTTTACTTCACTCAGTAACAGTTTCTCGTTATATATATATATATATATATACATATATATATATATATATATGTATATATCTTTGACATGTTAGGTATTTATATGGGGTAAAATACTTTTTTTATAGTTACGCGCTTTCTTTATCCCGCATACCAGATAGACAGGAACCAGGTATTAACACACTCTGTACTCCGCTTTCCGCCGTATTCAAGACATTGCCATTGACATTGCCGTGCATAACAGGAAATTGTAACCAAATAGATCTAGTCTAAGGCATATAGGTCTCGTGGCAAGTATAGAGAACTAAACAAAGTTTTGCACTAAGTCCTGCGAAAAAAGAAAAGTTTATTTTCAACAAACGTACCATTATGTATCACTCGTATTACTCCTTTCTACGTATCCAAACTACCTGAGTACGTTTTTCATTATTTTTACAATGAAATTCACGCATAAACGTGCTATTCTGCATAAGTCCTCATTATATATACGATCAGCAAATCTGACTCCGCATATTCGATGAATAGATTACAATCCCTACTGCATTCATCTTTCTCTTATTCTTCTTTTGACACACCCGCGTTGGTGGCCACATAACAACGGCGGTCAGTATCAGTTCTACATGCTAAAAGGCAAGACGTGCAAGTACGTCGACGTGTTGCGTTGCATAAATGCAGCTAGAGCACCGTTAACCCTGTTACCGGCAGCAATACACCTTTCCACTACTATAATTAGAATAAAACCTTATAAAAGGTAAATGATATAATTCATCTACTATTCTAACATTATATCTCATTTTACCATTTTCAGATACCATACCCAATTCATTATGGTATTTCATTTTATTGTTTTATATATTGTTTTAAATGAAACTATTTAACCGGATTAATCGCGTATATTTTGGTATTCGAAAATACATTTTTGGACACCTGACGTTTCGAACACTTTACAGTAGTCCGTGGTCACAGGTAGACTGAGGTGGCATTCGTCTGTCAGTTGATACAAAAAATTAATTATATCAAACTACCGCCATCGATTTCTCAATTGCCTCGCGTACTGCCCTGGATTCTTGCAGAATGAGCTCACTGTATCTTTGTCTCTGGTGTGGTGGATTTGGGATTTTAAATTTTTAATAAGTGGGTCCCAGGTGGTAGATAGTTTCCAACCATCTTCTCTATTGAAATTTGGATGTTTTTGAATTTCAATAGCCTCGCGGATCATTCTAGGAACATATCTACTTTCCCTAGCGAGGATATGTGGCTTATCAAACCTGATGTAGTGGTTGGACTTATTCATTGTATGTTCACACACAGCTGACTGCAATACACGCCCATTCTTGACATCGGATATGTGTTCTTTCACCCTAACCCCGATGCTCCTCTTTATTTGGCCAATGTATGACAAGCCACAGTCACAGTCTAGTTTGTACACACCTGCACACTGCAAAGGAATATTACATTTCACAGGTCTCAAGCATTGGCTCACTTTTTTATTAGGCTTGAATATGGTTTTAATAGAAGCTCTTCTTAAGATGTTGCCAATCCTGTCTGTAACTCCTTTCACAAACGGTAGAAGTGCTGGCTGTCTCTCCACTGTGGGTGGCTTGTTGGTCTTCATACAACGCTGGCGGGGAACTGGCAGCTTGTTCTGATGAAGGGCACCCTTCACCTGTCGAAGCTCGTCCCCTAGGTGTTCAGCGTCGCAAAGATGGTAAGCTCTCTGAAACAAAGATTTGCCAACGGTAGATAACTATGTAGGGTGATGGTGGGATTCGCCATTGAGATACCTGTTGGTATGGGTAGGCTTCCTATACACTATGTGGCCTAATGTGCCATTAGGATTCTTTATTACAAGTACATCAAGAAAAGCTAAAGAGTTATTTGCCTGTAATTCTATTGTAAATTTTATGTTGTTATTAATAGAATTCAGATGGTTTAGGAATATATAAATATTAACCGTAGGTAAAATTGTGAAAGTATCATCTACGTACCGCTTATATATTCTAGGTAGACATGGTGCAGAGCCAAGAGCCATCTCCTCGAAATCCTCCATGTATATATCTGCTATTACAGGGGATACAGGCGAACCCATAGCAATGCCATCCACTTGCAAATAGAATACCTGATTGTACACTAGATATCCAGATGTAAGGCAGTGTTCTAAAAGTTCAAGGTATTCAATAGGCATCTTGTTTTTCTCTAGCTTCCGCTTGACAATCCTGATGCAGTCCTTTATAGGTATACTGGTAAACAGCGACTGGACATCAAAACTGACCATGGTTTCATTGCTAGCTAACTTAAGATCTTCCAGTCCGCTAACAAAATGGTAAGAATCCCTGACATAAGATGTTGTGTGACCACGCAGGGGAGAAAGTACCTTCGCGACATGTTGAGCCAGTTTATACGTCGGCGTATCGATTTGGCTAACGATTGGACGAAGTGGTACATTAGTTTTGTGTATTTTTGGTAACCCATACAACTTCGGAGGTTTAACACAACTAGGCACGAGTGATTTAATGTCAACTTGTAATGTTTTTGCGTGTTTTGTTATTAACTCGGATGTTTTTTTAAGTATTTTTGTTGTAGGGTCTTTGTCAACAATTTTATAAGTTTTTTCATCCGATAGCAATAATGACATTTTTTGGTTATAATCCTCGGTATCCAGTATAACCGTCGCGTTGCCTTTATCCGCTTTGAGAACTATTATGTCTTCGTTTTGCCGCAGATTTCTAAGAGCACGAGATTCATCACGAGAAAGATTAGATTTAGGTGGTTTACTACGGCGTAATATGGCAGAAATATCCTGACGGATTGTTGACAAAGACCCTACAACAAAAATACTTAAAAGAACATCCGAGTTAATAACAAAACACGCAAAAACATTACAACTTGACATTAAATCATTCGTGCCTAGTTGTGTTAAACCTCCAAAGTTGTATGGGTTACCAAAAATACACAAAACTAATGTACCACTTCGTCCAATCGTTAGCCAAATCGATACGCCGACGTATAAACTGGCTCAACATGTCGCGAAGGTACTTTCTCCCCTGCGTGGTCACACAACATCTTATGTCAGGGATTCTTACCATTTTGTTAGCGGACTGAAAGATCTTAAGTTAGCTAGCAATGAAACCATGGTCAGTTTTGATGTCCAGTCGCTGTTTACCAGTATACCTATAAAGGACTGCATCAGGATTGTCAAGCGGAAGCTAGAGAAAAACAAGATGCCTATTGAATACCTTGAACTTTTAGAACACTGCCTTACATCTGAATATCTAGTGTTCAATCAGGTATTCTATTTGCAAGTGGATGGCATTGCTATGGGTTCGCCTGTATCCCCTGTAATAGCAGATATATACATGGAGGATTTCGAGGAGATGGCTCTTGGATCTGCACCATGTCTACCTAGAATATATAAGCGGTACGTAGATGATACTTTCACAATTTTACCTACGGATAATATTTATATATTCCTAAACCATCTGAATTCTATTAATAACAACATAAAATTTACAATAGAATTACAGGCAAATAACTCTTTAGCTTTTCTTGATGTACTTGTAATAAAGAATCCTAATGGCACATTAAGCCACACAGTGTATAGGAAGCCTACCCATACCAACAGGTATCTCAATGGCGAATCCCACCATCACTCTACACAGTTATCTACCGTTGGCAAATCTTTGTTTCAGAGAGCTTACCATCTTTGCGACGCTGAACACCTAGGGGACGAGCTTCGACAGGTGAAGGGTGCCCTTCATCAGAACAAGCTGCCAGTTCCCCGCCAGCGTTGTATGAAGACCAACAAGCCACCCACAATGGAGAGACAGCCAGCACTTCTACCGTTTGTGAAAGGAGTTACAGACAGGATTGGCAACATCTTAAGAAGAGCTTCTATTAAAACCATATTCAAGCCTAATAAAAAAGTGAGCCAATGCTTGAGACCCGTGAAATGTAATATTCCTTTGCAGTGTGCAGGTGTGTACAAACTAGACTGTGACTGTGGCTTGTCATACATTGGCCAAACAAAGAGGAGCATCGGGGTTAGGGTGAAAGAACACATATCCGATGTCAAGAATGGGCGTGTATTGCAGTCAGCTGTGTGTGAACATACAATGAATAAGTCCAACCACTACATCAGGTTTGATAAGCCACATATCCTCGCTAGGGAAAGTAGATATGTTCCTAGAATGATCCGCGAGGCTATTGAAATTCAAAAACATCCAAATTTCAATAGAGAAGATGGTTGGAAACTATCTACCACCTGGGACCCACTTATTAAAAATTTAAAATCCCAAATCCACCACACCAGAGACAAAGATACAGTGAGCTCATTCTGCAAGAATCCAGGGCAGTACGCGAGGCAATTGAGAAATCGATGGCGGTAGTTTGATATAATTAATTTTTTGTATCAACTGACAGACGAATGCCACCTCAGTCTACCTGTGACCACGGACTACTGTAAAGTGTTCGAAACGTCAGGTGTCCAAAAATGTATTTTCGAATACCAAAATATACGCGATTAATCCGGTTAAATAGTTTCATTTAAAATGTATAGAAATCGCGAAAATCAAAGATCTTATTATATATTGTTTATGAGATTTGAATATGTATGCATATCAATTATTACTAAACATGAATTTATTGTCTTGGCCTACATTATCGTCCCGTCGTTTTTCCCATTTCTCCACTGTGGTAAGAGAAAGCACGGCGTTGATTTCCGCCACTTGTTGCGAATGTATCGAATTCGAGCAAAAAGCTTAATGAGTAATAAGTTTGATACTACACTGCTACGCGGGATATAGCGTGTGGCTCTAAGAAAAGTTAAGATTATGAATTGTAATATGTTTGTATTTAAATAAGTAGGTATAAAGTGATTTATGAATGGATGACAAAGATGTTCTAGTATATGATATTGTTCATATATATATTATTATGGGTTTGATCCCCAACTTAGATTCTGGAGAGATAAATTCGTATTTATATGGAGAATTTGAATAGTATTGTAGGTTTTATGTCTATCTAGGTATGTCAGAAATAAGTAGACAATGAAGATAAGAGTAACTAGACGAGAGTTGAATCAAAAATTGCTTAGTTAAATGGCTGAGTTAATTAATAATCACATAATAAAATATTAAAGTCATACACAAAAATATAATAGATTTTACACAGTTCTTTTTACATTTAATCAATATGCGTATAAAAAAGTAACGGCAATAAAGTACAAAATAGTGTATATGTAAAAATATAATTTATTTTACTTAAAAAATATAAAAAATGGTTAGGTATTATAAAAAACTTATTTACATGTATATCTTTGTAGTAGTTAGCACTTAAGTATTAAAATAATATTAAATTTAAATTATATCCATTCCATACTATTTACGAATATTCCTCAACTTTTCAATACATTTAAAAATAAAAAATATAATTAATTGAGATTAATTCAAATAAATCTAAATTAACAATCACTTACATACAAATTATATTTATATATATAACGTACTAAGTGAATCATAAAAAAGCGAAAATTTTGAAACCTATAATTGTGTGCACTTTGAACAGTAGTGGACAGCCTTCTTGCAGGCGTCCGTACAATATGGTATGGGGACGCAGGGCCAGCATCTGAAATGAAAAAAAAATAAGTAAACATCAGATGGAGGCACAAATGAAGCCGTTTTTAAAGAACTTTTCACGTTTTTGTATTATAAATTAGTTTCTTAGGCGGAAAGGGATATGACGTAGTGATAATACTCTGTTCTTTCTGGTCATCCCACAAGAATGCCTACATGATGAACATAAATATAAAGAAACTACAAGAGGCATCGTTGATATATTATTAACATGTGAAAGGAGCCTTCACCTCCCTAGCCTTAGCAACATTTACGTGCTTTTATACAAAATTCTATGACAAATACAAGTATGATAGTGTGGACAATATTTATTTTGACAATTTGTTTTTCTAGTGGTCTATTATAAAAATATTGGCAGTTTCCACTACCAAATCAAGTACTCTTCTGACTGTAAATATGACTCTGCAGTTTTTTCTAGGTTTTAATATAATGTTTTATATATGATCTTTACATTTTGATTGCATTTTGATTCTATTTTACAACGTAAAGACAAATACTTTGAACTATACAGATGATGAATGAAAACCCTTTGGTATAATATACTTATTCTACAAATTTTGAAAATGAGTTAATTTACATTCTAACTCTTGCTAACAACTATATTAATAAAAGTAAAGAAATACATAATAAAATTCTTACCCCCCTAGACATAGTATACCAGCTATGAAATGAGTCCGGAACCAAACCGACCTCTCAATTCTTGTCACCATATGCTCGTTACAAGCACTGCACACCATGGCTACCGGCTCTATGCCTAATGCAGTGGCTATTATTACGGGTGAGGCGCCCGCAGATTGTATTTGAACTACATTTCCACTGTATTCCACACCATTATATGCCGAAATCGGTGGTCCTGGGTAGCTTGGAGGTTGCGCAGGCATTTGGTCTGGTGCAAATGCCGATTTTGTTACGTTTACTGAAAATGTATTATTTTATTAATATACGAAGTTAATAGTACTAGTTGTGAGTTAGATTCTTAGTTATATGAATGTATATAATTAAAACTAGTTGTCACCTTCATTTTTTTTGAATTATTAGTTTTCTATACTCGCCATACAATTTATGCTTTACAACCTATTTTTTGTTATAACTAGATTTCGACTTACTTATCATTTAAGAATAACCAAGAATTTTCAAAACCTTCATATTATTTTCTAGTTTTATATTAGTTAGTTCTATATTAGATATTATTAATATTATTTCAATGAAAAGAATAATATATTTATATTCCATTAAGCTGAAATTCATATAATTATTTCTACGACCTTCTTTACGACCACGACAATCCCTCAAATTTGAAAGAAATTAATAAAAAAACTAAAAATATAAATGTACTTAGAAAAAATAATATTGTACGATAAAAAATATTCTACCTTGGTCTTCCATTTCGTAGCACTCAATATCACTATAGAATCACAAGTAATCTGCCACAGATATTAACGTCACCTAATATATACAAGTTCATGTACAATTTTCGTAGAATCTTATCTACGATATCATATATGCCTCCATACGTATGTAACTGATATATTTTTTTATATTTTAACCTATTCTTACCTTTTATAAAAAACTCGTAGATGGATCAGGTAGGACGATCTATTGATCACTTATTACGGTATCCATTTATAAACATGTAGACCAATGCGGTGACTGGACAAGAAGCCTTGAAAGCATTAGAGCTGGTATATATACAAAAGATTCAAAGCTTTACTACAATAAAAAGCAGCTTCATTATTCAATTTCCGTACGGCATAGTATTTAAAGTGAGTCTAGTGCCAAGATATGCCTTTTCCCATTTTGCACCGGAATTTAAGACACATGTGGCAGAAATCTACGCCACACTTAAGATTTTTGTTAAGACAAAAATAAATATATTTGAAATACGAAAGTTTGTGTGTATGGATGAATGTTTGTTACTGTCTCACGGAAAACTATTGAACGGATTTCGATGAAATTTTACAATATACAATTTGAAACTTTACAAGGAAACTTTACATCACAATAACATATAGGCTACATTTTATCTGTCCTCCGAGGGCTGACTAAATCGTTGGAGTTACTCAAACATGATGTAGTGTAAGATTGTGTGTCCTAAGTAGTTCCAAATAAAATCCGCAACAGCATATATCTATCTTTTATGTGGAAGCCACAATGAAAAATTTAGTGAACCATAAATATAATTAAATTAAATACTTTTTACAATGCACATTTTAGTTTTGGAATATTCATCAAACCCCTATCGGAATCAATACATTTGTTACTTTGAGTATTCAATGTAGATAAACTTTATCTTTTACTCTAAGGCATTTGGCCGAATAGTTTAAAATTTATATAGTGATTGGATTGAGCACCGTAAAATGCCTAACAGACGGGTCATCACCGAATGCGCGACCTGAACGCGGGCACACGCTAAACCCTATCAATATTACTACTTACTTTTTGACGCAAAAATTACCAAATGTATTTGTATGAAACTAGATTTATGTAGATAATCAGAATAACGTGTAAGTTATAATTTATAAACACTTTAATTACATCATATTATAACGACTAATATACTTTTTATCAACACATTAGGCGGGCGAAGTCGCGAGCGGAATCTAGTAATTTGTATACTAAAAGTATTTATAGGTAAACTTTGATTATCCACTATACTAAAATAAATACCAATTGTCTCTAGTGGTTGCCGAAACTAATAACTAAGTATTGTATTTGATCAAATACAAGATAATTGCGCCATTTACCAAATACAAGATAATTTTTGATGATGAAGAAAAAATATTGATATGAGTCATACAGATATTTATGAATGACATGACTCATATATTTCTTATCATTTAATTTAATAAAACTAAAATATTTTTTCTTAAGATAATTAATATTACATATTCACTAATCTTGAATTTTTTTATTATTCATCTGGCGTATATTTGCAAAAAAAAAAACAGCCGTTCGGTTAAATTGTTGACGAATATACGAAATCTATAAAAATCCTGTGAATATTAGTCGGTATTACGTAAATTAATAAGTTTAAAATTTTTATTTCTGCATTCATCATCTCTCTTTCTGCAATAGTTTCTATTATTACTCACAAAAATAATACTTTGTAAATGCTCCACAACAAAAAACCATGAAATTTTATCACTACTTTACATTTCATACAACTGATAAAAGTAGATTAACGTTAATATTAGATATGTATGAAACGATAAATCGATGCCCAGACAAAATAGACAGAGATAACCACTACAGAAATACATATCTTCTATGATTTTAGAACCCATAAAACAGTATTTAATAAAATCTTGTATTGTAAACATAATCAAAATATATTTATATTAATAGCAAATTTTAAACGTAGGTAACACGAGCTTTTACTATCATTTGTCATAGCGCCTATTTAAAATAAATAGCAAAGGATACTAATTCCACAACTTAAAACTTTCTTTTTTATTTTCTTCTAACTTATTTTCCATTGTAATTGTCTTTGCCGTTTTAGCACATATATTGTTTATTGTTAAGAAATATTTTCAATAAATACATTTAAAGTTCCCAAATTTCTAAAGCCTAGCTAATATTATGTCTGCTGATCAGTTTTTGAGGGTAGACAAATAGAACTTGAAACTGAGATAATAAATATTATATATTTAAAAACGTACACAGCGTTGACCGATTACAAAAACATACAATTAAATAAAAGAAACAGCTATAAAAATGAATTAACTATATGGATATTTATGTATTTGGGTGCAGCTCAAGAAAGCATATGATGTGGTTTATATATCAACTAACAGGTAGAGGTTTATAAACATATCTACTTAATAATCAAAACCTTAATATTCTTATCAAAAATCGTTTATTGTTTTAATGTCATGTGTATGACTCATGTTTTTTTTAAATTAGATTGTAATTACGATTTTGATAAGATATATATTTTTACTGAATATTTTCATACAGATTTTTTAGTTTCTAGGTGACTGTTCATTTACAGTATTTTTTAAACTTTATCCTTCCCCACTATAAAAAAATGCTTCTTTAACCAAAGACAGGACTGTTTTCTTCCCAATATAGTTCTATATTTCCTAGAATAGAGAAATACATATAGAAATTCTTTTTTCCTCACGATAGAATAGTACAACCAAGCACCGTGGCATGGTCTTTTTCTCGGTGATGTTATCGAAAATAGCAGTACATTAATATTCAAAATTTGACGGACCGCTACTACTTATTTAACTTTGAGATAGTTTAATTAAAATTATTATCAAGACACAATCTTATCGATTATTCTTAAAGTTTACACTTTCAAAAACTTAAGAATTTCCTTAAAATTAACATGATCCTAACAACTATACTTTTGGTTTTTATACTTGTCAGTCAGACTGAGCATTATCCTATGACGCCACATTGTTCCCTATTACTGATATTTCGTTATGAGCAATATTAAATTATTTTCTCGTGTTATTTATCCTTAAAAAAAATATATTCGAGCTATGAAAATATTGTCAACATAATATCGAATCCAGACGGAGTGCTAAATAAATAAGATCTTTATTTTTCGCGATTTATACTTTTTGTAAATAAAATTATTTTGGTATTCAAAAATATATTTTATATTTTTGAATACCAAAATATGCGGTTAATACGTTTAAAATAGTTAAATTAAAAAAGTGCAAAATTTCAAAGGGCAAAAAAAGGAGGTCAGCAGTTTGTTGCAAGAAGTGATGTAACAAATGCATTGATATTATTATATTAAGTAGATAATAAGAATAAAATAAAATCCAGTAATAAAAGCGTGTTAAAAAATAGGGAGATGTAAAAGAAATCAAACAAGGTGGCTTATTAATATTTTTTTTTATTTAACTTAAACAATGTAAAATTATGCTAAATATAAAAAAAATCACTTTTAATATTTTTAATATAGTATTATTCCACACTTTGTGATTTGTTTTCTTACCCTATTGTTTTCTTACCCTAGTAGGAAAACAATTTTTAAAAAACTTGGAGAAACAATTTTTAAGTCGCAGAAATTTATAAAAATCTGTCTACAGATATGCTAACATTATAAATGAATTATAACAATCGTATAAGAACTTCGATACGATTTCCAAGAGGCACGGGTTCAAATCTCGTTGTGGTTAGTTTTTTAAAAGTTTTTACTAATATAAAATTATTATTGTTTTCTGGTGTATATTTGTGTATTTCACTATTTAACACAACAAGTATTTAAAAATTAAGATTACGCTTGATTGTAATCAACATAAAATTAAAGCTGAGATATGTTCATTTTAATATATCTTTTAAATATAAATTATATTGATAAATACAATATGTTTTATAACATGTGTACCATCAAAAAACTACCTCTTTAAAAACTACAGCTGTGTGGCAATATATGAGTCACAATTTGGACAGCAGTGAACAGCCTTTTTGCAGACGTGCGTACAATATGGAATGGGTACACAGGGCCAGCATCTAAAATTAAAAATGGGAATAAAATTAGAAATGAATAGCTTGCATTGCTTTAATTTGATAAGTAATATGAAAGTAGGTATCAATTTCTTGCTATAAGATACTCCTAATAAGTTAATGTTAAAGTAACAAATGATTTTCAAGTCTATTCCTTATAAGAACTTTGATTTTTGCAATTTTTATACATTTTAAATTTGTCTTCTTCGTGTCAATGATATCAAAACGTTAAAGTTGACAGTATCTACTACACCAGAAAGCATGATAGACTCAGCTCATTCTGCTAAGACTGTACGCGATACAGTTAAGAAACAGAATGGCGTTGATTTGATATAGTCATTTGTTTTTATATTAACTGACAGATAGATGCCACCTCAGTCTACCTGTGACTACGGACTACTGTAAATTGTTTGAAACTTCGGATTTTAAATTTTTTTATTTTAGAATACCAAAATATACGTGATTAATTAGCTTTAAATAGTTTCAATTGAAATTTTTTTACCTATCAATTCATTTACAATATAACATTTGCTTTCATAATTTGTCTTTGAATGTACTGTGCAAAATGCGTGATTACAAAGAACCTACTTCGACTTTTATGGTCAGATGTTGTATCGCTGCACCATGGTAGCTTCAGTGTCGACAGCGACGAATATGGGAGTAACGTTAGGTGTTCCTGGATATTTAGGAGGGTCTACCGGCATGTCGTCTGAAACCTGTGCCATAGCCATCGGTTCAGGCGCCGATTTCTTTTCCTTTTCTGAAATTTTATTTAAAATATATCAACTTATTAATGAGGTTAAAAACATTGTTTCTTTAATCTTTTCTCTATAAATTATTTGGTATGATATCATGAGTATACTTGTAAACAAACTTTTCGCGCCATTAAGTTATACACTCAATACGCAATTTTTCGATTTCTTGAAAGCAGTCAACGAAGTGTCTGGACACTAGGTTGCCTCTGGCTACCCTATTATGCGAGTCCAATTTTTCCTTTCTTTTTATATAACATTTGCCAGCGCGTAAGTTGTAGTACTGACAAGATTTCAAACAATCCACACATTGTATTGAAACCATAATAATTATATTAAATAATGATATATTAAAAAGCAACAATAATGAAGATTTATTCATTTATAAGTATTCTTAATTAAAAACAAAATTAATATTTACCGTGTGTTTCCATTTCAAACAACGCTCAATGAATATGACGACTGTATTAGAACTTATCTGCTATCGATATGAATAACCAATATACATGCTTTACTGAAAATTTCGTGAATCTTTATCTAGATAAGCTTTGTGACATCATATATGTTTCATATGATATATACCATATTATATATTGTTCATTAGTTTTATCAGGTTAAATGGAGCCCCCATGAAAGTACTTGAGTATTTATATGGATAACTATAGATAGTTACTAAAATAACTATAGATTATTTTAGTATGAGATGAAAGAGTTCAATGCTAAATGAAGGTATAGTCTAAACTGGCCATAGTGTGTGAAATTTTGTCTGTGCGTATACATATTTAATGTATACGGTCAATAATAACTGATGAATTTCATTGATTTACTTTTACATAAATATCCACCGCTAGAACAATATTAACTAACTGTTACTGTCAATGGCGACCGTTATCGTGTCATGTTGAACGATTTTTTTTCCTGAAGTGTATGTAATCGATGCGAACGACATTTATTTTCAACAAGATGGTGCAACATGCTACACTGCGACCGTCACAATGGATTTATTGCGTGATAAGTTTGGTGAGTCGGTTATTTCTCGCAACGGTCCTCACAATTGGCCACCAAGATCATGCGATTTAACACCCTTGGACAATTTTTTGTGGGGGTATGTTAAATCTCAAGAGTATGCCAATAAACCAGCTACGATTCAAGACCTTGAACGCAACATTCAAACGACTATAGCGGCCATACCAGCCGAAATGCTGCACCAAGTCATCGAAAATTAGTCCGATCGTATTCACCAGTGCAAAAAAAGTCGTGGCGGTCATTTGAACGATATTTTGTTTAAATCATAAATAGCATAAAATTTCCTATCAAATATATCAAAGCCATTGAGCACGAAATTCGAACATATATTACATGTTTTATTTCAATTTCAAAACATATCGTTCTTATTGGGAAACCCCATATAAAGGAGGCTAATTCATAGTGAAATATTTAAATCGTAGATTTTATAATAAGAGCGCCTGACCAAAAATAAAAACCAAAGATGCTGCCCTTACCTCATATCTATCTATCTTCCTATAGTGTTATGTGTCTTAAAAGATATACGACTTTTAGAAATTAATTTTGAATGTTTTGCTTTAATGACAATTTTATTTTAAATTGAGTGGTTAGAAAAAATACCATAAAGTATTACTACGAAATATGGATATTGTGTTAAGCATTACACATTTCAATTAATTATTTTAAACTGATACCGAAATTAATAATGTGAATATATTTCCTATAGGCACATGTAAACAATCACATGGCGCTAAATCTAATTCGTGTAAACCATATTGTAGATGGAATGGTAACCAGATTAGAAAATGACGCATTTTGGCATCAAGCCCATTATCATGCTATTTAAATCGTAAGAATCTATAAACTCAATACCTACAAACAGTTGTTCCAAGAATTATAATACACCGATAACTGTATATGAGGCTGGTAGTGGCGCAGTGCGACAATGTCTGACTTTAAACGCGATCGGTTGTGGGTTCAATTCCCACTATGATTTTATTAAAATTATTGTCAATCCCTCGCTATGGTAAAACAAAGTGCGGCGTTGAGTTCGTTCACTCGACACGCAAATTTAGAATTGGGTGAAAAGAATATGCGGAATAAATGCGTAAAGAAAGAAAATCACGGTAGGGAAATCATATATTTCTTATTATATATAAGGAATATTAGAGGTAATGAAAAAATAAAATAAAACAGTATCTTACTATATTTTACTTATACATAACAAAAATAACTTAATGGAATTAATATGAGTATAATATTTTAAAAGCGTAACTAGGATATTTATATCGGATATATGTATGTAGCTGTTTCGATCATCTTTTTATTGAAGGTTATTTATTATTATTATATTATTTTATTATCAATGAAAAAAGACTGGTAAAAAAACACAGTAGAAAAACTTTTAGACAATAATGGCTAAAGTTTTTCGTCAATCGCGGTTATTTATATATCTGAATCCAAATAAATGTGTTTCATTTAGGAGTTTTTAAAGTACAACTGATAAACTTATGAATAAAATTATTATTGAGACGTATGAATTACTTTTATACTGGATTCCACTTTTGTTTACATATTTTTAAACCTTTTTCAATCATGAAGGTAATGCTTTATAATATAATATTTAGTTATAATTATATTCGTACATAAATAGAATATTGTATTATTTCAAATTATAACTTTCCTCTTTTTATCTTTATACACATTACACATTTAATTAAGGAGGATAATATAAAGCATTTAATTTAATTAAATTTCATCATACACAAATCAAAATCTAAATAACTCATGAAATGTTTGCAGTTACTAGCTCTATACTACAGTTAATAGAAAACGCGATAATAATAATTATTATTATTTTTATTATTATTTATTTCAATGGCATTAATTATAAAGACAGATGACTTTTTTAGCAATGCAAAGGAACAATGGTGTTGATTTCAAGTTTTATCCATTATTAAAAGATAAAGATAGACAAATGGGAGATCAATAAGCTAGTAATTACATACAGAAGTGTTAATGTGCAAGTAAAATCATGATTGGTATGTTCCTATGTATGCATCACAGCTTGGACAATAGTGATCGGCGTTTCTGCAGGAGTCCACACAATAAGGGATGCATATGCAAGGCCAGCATCTGTAATTAAAGAGTGATATTTAGAGGCCGGCCGTAGCGCAGTAACGGGACCAGTTGTGAGTTCGATTCCCTCTGGGGGGGAGTGATTATATTTAAATTATTTACGTTGCCGACTCTGGTAAGACAAAGCGCTACGCTTCTGTCACTCAATACGCAATGTATCGAATTCAACGGAAAGCGGAGAACGAAGTGTCTAGATACTAGATACTTCCTGTCTACCCTGCTATGCAGGATAAAAGCGTGTGGCTAAAAAAGTTTAATAGTAATTTGATTATTGTTCCTTTATTTTTAACTCTTATTTCTTTAAGAGATATTTTCAATCGCCATAACTTCTATAATAATAAATAATTTTATATTATATTAAAAAGATATAGATTAAATAATAAACTCTCATAATTTACTAAAGCATGAAAAATTTCTATTTGTTTTTGATGTATTCTTTTGAGAAACGCTACCTCGGCCGTTAAAAACATGCGTATATTATAAATGTAAACAGTGATGACTTCACGTTATTATATCACTTAAGACAACTGCTGAGAGCATATAATTGATTGTTATTTAATATGTTAATTTTAGCGGTGTTATTATTTATCATAATCTATTTTATTTATGTGCTGTTAAAGTTATATAAATATGCACATATATAATATATTATATATATTTTTATCTGATACTGTATTATAATATCATTATTATGATCATGGTATTGAGATGCAGTTTACAATTTAAACCATAATAATTCCAAACTGTGTCTGGAATAAGTTGTCTTTTAACTTCACGCTTTACTTAAGCGGCATATATATATATATATATATATATATATATATATATATATATATATATATATATATATATATATATATATATATATATATATATATACATTATTTACCCCATAAAAACTTACGTATAAATATTATCCAGACCAAATGCTAGTTGGTATCACTATATCATATTTCATAGTAATTAATATTTCTAGTATTTTTAATTGATGGTAATCAATTGACCTTTTCAGAACACACACGTAAATTACTCTTTAATTATTTAATTGTAATACAAGCTGGAGGAACCACGCGACGACTAAGTTGGACTTTATATTTTTTTAGCTTTATGCCTTCATTACGCAAAGCATGGTACACAGAAAATACCTAGTGTCTAGACACTCCGTAGTCTGTTGTTCCGTGCGCACAGAAATTAAAATAATTTAAGTATAATTATTTCACCTAGTGGAAATCGAGGCCACTACCGAACGCGTGTAAAGACAAATGTTGTCCCATTGTGTTACGAACTTGGCCTCCGTACTACACTATATTTAAATATATAATAAATTATTACAAAAAATATATAAATATTATAAAAATATTTTTGTACCGCATAGTAAGGAAATACTCAATGTGCAGACATTGAAAGTTGGCCAGCAAAAGTTGGCAGTACACAATTTACCAACAAAAACTAATATATCAATAATCTACATCAGAAGAACGAACTAAAATTCTGATTTTATTAAAATCGATATATTTTACAGGGTTGGTATTTTTCATTCATATCATAGTAACTTTAACTAGTTATTATTTCCATATAAATATTATTAAACAACTTATTTTTGTTTAAGTGTATTGACACTACATAAAAAATAAGCGTTTTCACATAACGTTATTATTAACCAAAATACATGAAAAATATTTATAATCATACGACTATGGGTTATCGTAAAATAACTTACAAGCACGCACAGAGAAGGCAGGCTATGATATGTGTCCTTGTGTTAGCTTTGTGAACCAATTTGGTCACAACGTTGGCTCTACATGAAGGACAGACCAATGAAGTTGGCTTTGGACCCACGGGTATGGCGCTCATTTTATCTGGAACTTAAACATAGAATATAATTAAATTATGGCATATATTTATACATAGAAAATTGTAAATTCATTAATTATCGTATAGAACAAAACTCACAGTTGGCTCCGTTGTTCCTTACTTCATGTAAAGCATATTTAATATTATAAGCAAATAATGAATAACTATTGCCAAAGAATTATAATGATTCATTACAATTTTAGTTATTAAATTAAACGCGTGTTATAATTAGTTGCATTTAAAAAGTGACAAGACAATCCGTTCACCGCTTCCCGCCCTAATTCAAGCTTTAGAGTTGAGTTCTGGTACATAATAGGTAAATTATTGACAAACGTAATTCAATGTCTCGCTTTGCCGAACCAGATAGGAGTCATGAGAATAATTTTCAATATAATAATTTCTCCGAGAAGGAATTAATCCCACAACTGAACCCGTTTGCGGTCGGAAGCTATTCCAGTGCATCATTTATTTATTTACCATTAATTTTGTTTATTGCCCTTTTGCCAATAATTTCATTATTATATATTTTTAATGTATAATAATAAAATGTGGGACAGCGTCCGAGTGTAAACGCAATACTTGTGTTGGGTCTTTATTAGAAGGAATGATTGTGATAAATATTAATTTTAAAGTAATTTTAAATCAAATTATATTAAATTTATATTTAAAATAGAGTAATAAAATTATTTTATTTTTAAATTCAACAAGTCATATCTTAACAAAAGTAATTTAATTTAGACGAAATATTTATATTTTTTATTAATATTATTAATTAATTATTTAAATAAATAAAACTATCACTTATACGAAAGGATAAGTTATAGTAAAGTTCAATATTTAGGCTGAGCGTGCTCTGAAAAGTGGGCCGAATCAACATTACTTTTCATGATTTACACCTCAGACATAGTTACATATAAACATAATATAATATAATGTAGGTTAACTATAACGATGATGGAACGATGTCCAGCAATCATATAATTTTAATATATAAAAAGCTTGTATAAGGTATAATGATTATAATTTTTAAAATTATTACATAATTTACCTTCGTCTCTTACAATTTAAACACTGAATAACAGTTTAAGCGGATTGAATCGACTTCGTCGCGGCACAATCAACAGGCAACTAAAAGCGTGTCTGCGGTCCCTTCGTAGTTCACGAATGTAGCTATTATAATGTTAATTTGTTTAGTGTTTTATTTATTACTACTACTGTATGCCCGCAACTTTGTTTACCAATATCTTTAAAAATTGAAATATTCACGAACACATGAAATATTCAGCTGAAGTAATTACATGAAATAATTACATCGAATAAATTAAAGGCTATTGTGTAGCAGTGGGACAGCGTCAGACTGTAAACATGGTGAGTTGTGGGTTGGATTACCAAGAAGGTTTATATTCAATAAAATAATTCTATTTATTTTCTCTGGTGTTGAGTTGGCCATTTGACATTCAAGTTCAAATTTTCAATATTTTGATTTTAGTACTGATAATAAAACGTGATGCTAAAAATACATAATTATGGTTTGTTTAGCTGAAGCCTTGGATCAGGTAATCTAGACCTTTAATATTTTTAATTTTCCAAACTGCCGCATAAACTGATAAACTTTTATTAAGGTAGCATTTTATATTTTTTACAGTTTTACTAATCAATTACTAGGCTTACCACTTTGGAGATTCATTTTGAACAGTGGTAAAGACAAATCTTTTGAAAAACATCATCAGCTAGTTCCAGAGATTTGTGTAGACATGTACACACATACTAACATATGTATTATATTTATTTTTCTTTCATTCTTCTCTCGACACATCCAGATTTCGCTGCAGTATAACAAAAGTCGACACAAGCACTACTAAGTATACTACCATGGGTGCACCATTAGTGTATCAAAGTTCTGAAAATAGCTTTTTAAATGGAATTGTTTTACAACGATATATGTAGATTTTCCTTTCTTACCTGTGGACTATAGTCTATGCAGACTATAATTAAAAAGAGTTCCACCAGGTATACTAAGGATAATAATAATAATAAGTACTAGGACCAACACTAGGGACAACCCCTTAGATTTATTATAACAATATAAGCTATTTCTAAAAATTAAATGGTGCAAAACTTTATTTTATATACAAATCAAAAGAAGAAAAAAGAGAAATATAAGAAATAATTAAAAATTAAATGAGTGAATTTGGTTGTGTGTGTGAGTGGGTGGGTGTGTGAATGTGGGATATAATTGTAATGAATGAACTATAACTATAACAATTTTCGCTCGTCTAAATGTAATTGATGCTGCTTTACACTTCTTCAATCGATACTCGTACAGCATTCATATTGCTATATATTTCTCAGATAATCAAGCTTTAGTAAAAGATAAAAGGATATCAGATACTATTATATCTCAATGTCTAGTGTATGTAGTAATATCCGCCTGTCTTTCCAGCACTTTTGTAGTTGAATGGACAATGTGATAATTTCTGATGTCGATAATAGCTTAATGTGTTTTGCTTAAGTAAACTGCTATAAAAGCATTTAGAGAGATTTTACTTTAGAGAAATATATTAAACACAGTTTAAATTCATACATACAGAAAAAATATTTTGGTATATTTTAAATATACATTTTTGCCGACACTGGTAGACTGAGATGGTACTTGTCTGTTGGTTGCTAAAAAAAATATTTATATCAATCGACCGCCTTCTGTTTTTTCTGTATAGTTAAGATAGGCAGAGGCACAGTTACACAGGGAATCAATTATTATAAATACATATTTCCTAAGTTGAATTTGACATTAGATTTTAATATTAAAGTCAGTATCTTTATTTAATTATAAAATAAAAAATTAAGTCTCAAAGAAGTGATCTAATATTCGTCTATTATAAAAACATACTGGTTAAACGTTATTTTTAAATTCAATAACGTTTATTTAATATGAAAATAAGAATTACCTCTATATTTTTAGATAAATATACTCAGCTTTATATAAATTACTATAATAGAAATATAGACTCAAAATGAGTTCAATGGACGAATAAATCGATTTCACAAATGTGTATTACTACGCATACTAGCTCCAAGTCACTGATGAATCTTGAAAGACTGGTAAAAAAAATCGGCCAAGAGCGA
The DNA here is from genome assembly GCA_032432895.1 of Dryadula phaetusa. Classification (NCBI taxonomy): domain Eukaryota; kingdom Metazoa; phylum Arthropoda; class Insecta; order Lepidoptera; family Nymphalidae; genus Dryadula; species Dryadula phaetusa. The sequence continues at coordinate 7,690,674 of JAOYRS010000044.1, forward strand.
ATCGGACTCGGCTTCGATTTTTTTTCCCAAACAACTTCCCATAACGGACAAAGCCTTCTCATATAGGTACTAATATTGTGGTTGAGCGATTCAGTTTTGCGTAAAGCCGCTTGCGTAGCTTTTCTCTCTGCTCCCTTACGTTGACAGCCGTCTGAGCCACTATCAATGGGGTGTTGTTTGAGGGTTGTTTGTGGTGTTCCTGTGTGGATATTCAATGTCTTCCACTTTAAATAACCAAATTCTTCCTCACTGACTTCATACACTAATACACATCTTTGCGGAAAGTTTAACTTTATACGCGTAAATTCTGAATTGTGCCAGTTGGGCTAGTTGTAATATTTTTTTATTCTATAAAAAAAGTATATTGTTTACGGGAGTCCCTGAGGTTCTTAGTTCTATTTCTAATACTTGCGATGTGAAAAGCAATATCAGTATAATCAAAGTGATCTTCCCGAGGTATCTGCACTTATATTTGGCAAATCATTCTCTGTCAGATATTTCTCCATTTTTGCGTCAAGTTCGAGCCGGACAACAGCAAATTTCGGATTAGAGTATCCGTTTCACACCGATTCTATGTGTTAACTTTACATTCACATGCGAAGGAATCTTTCAATTTAAATCTATTGTTAGCGTAATTTATTTATAAAAAGGTAACATTGGATATTAGTTTTAAATAACTAAGGGGATCTTATTGGATCTTAATAGTATAATAATATTATAACAAAATACCTACCCTCCTTTTTAACTATAATTTGCCTTTCTTTGTTCGATGCCTTTATGAGTCGACGGTTAAAGCCACTCGGGGCTCTTTTACTCGTGGACTTTCTAATAGTAGCATACGTTCGGTGCTACCTATTTTGCTAATTCTGACGTTATTATTATTATTTTCACATACTATACTTGTGTATCGAAAACTGTGCAGGTATTGTGAATGCAACCTCTTCGCCGGATATGGGGTGTCAGTTTAGCTGTCCGTATATGCAACGAGGAGATTCGCAGATGGCAAGCATAAGCAACAATATCATAATAAGAGTGAAGAAGAACGTGCTCATATTGTTGGGATACGTCGAGCGAATGAGAGATAAAAAAATGGTAAGAAAGAGATAAGTAGCAAATATTATGAAGGTTTACTTTTCTTTTTGTTCCTTTTTTCGACATCATTGTTCTTTCTTTATTTTAAAATTAAAAATGTTTAGTTAAATAAAGTACTTTCAGAGACTAGATTAGATAGATGTATATTTTTATTATAAGAAATAAAAGTCTGAATAAAACTGAATTTAAATAATTATAATTACAATAGTAACAACTTATTATTTTGAGTTTATAAGAAAAATAAGTTTAACCTTAATACTCGTAGTATTTACAAAACGGTTAAATGGCATTAACAGTAAAAACACAAAACTTACATACCAACTAAGAGAATAAATACCATATTTATATTTATAGATATTACAAAATATTTTTTAAAGATAAATATTTTATTATTCAAATACTTAGGATAACAATATTTAAAAAGAAACATGTAAAAATTTAAACGCTTCGGAAACCGGGTTGTGATAACCGTTTAAGAACTGAGGCATGTTCTGCGTTCGTTCGTCCCGTTGTGTTAAAATTTTTACATCTATACATTTATTGTTAATCTCAGTCCTTTATCTCAATGTAATAGATAAACGGGAGATCAATAAGCTATATAATACGGAAGCGTTAATGCGGAAGTTAAATCATCCTTGGTATGTGCCTAAATACGCGTTACAGCTAGGACAATAGTGGTCGGCGTTTTTGCAAGAATCCTATACAATAAGGCACGCAAATGCAAGGCCAACATCTGAAATAGACGAAAAAATATTATTATATTATTATGTTGAATGATTTGATTATACATTTAATGTAATAATAATGACATTATAACAATATCCGCAAATGTACGTATAAATAAAAATATATTATTTTTTTATTTATAAAAAAATTTTACAAACTATAATGTAGATTTTCTAGTTTTTTTAGTAAAAAATTATACATGATTTAATATTTTTTAAATGAAATAATAATCGTGTTGACTAATGTCACCTACTACCTACCTCCTACTGTCTATGAAACAAACAACGAAAATTGGCATTTGATTAAGATATAACCAAATAAATAACTATACAAACAAGCGACATACTTTGGAAGACAAAACATACTTTGGAAAATGAATAAATAACGAAGATACAGTAATACATACTAGTCGAGTGTAACAATTCAATAAACCTCATTTGTTTGTGACACACATACCTTCTAATAAACAATTTACCTTGCACTAAACGCTTAAGATATAGCTTCTAACTACAACCAAAGATAACGATCCCACGAATTGTAATTATGACACTTAAGAAAATTGCCGAGTTCATAAATTAAGCGTTCTTTGTTAATATGTAGTTATCTGTAGTTGTTAAAGTAAATGAAATAATATATACTATGACATACATATATGACATATGCATATGCATACATAACATTCATACAAACCATTTCGGTTTAGATAAGTATGTCATTGATACTGTAATCACTTGCAAACTGCATCTGTTATAAAAATATGGTTATTACAGAGTTATATTACATTATAATATGATTTAGCGTGTTCAATACGTTTAAAATTTACTTAAAAAGATACAGACAATTTACTTAAAAATAATACGACAGTTACTGAAAAAAAAAAAATTTTGAATTTCATTTGCAAATCTAACAATATCTGTTAAGTTACAAATGTTGATTTTTCGCAAAAAATCTTATATAAATATTTTGTTTATATTAATGAATATCCGGTAAATATTTATCCAATAACCAAAAGTTTGAAACACACTAACTACGCTTTTAACATTTCACGAAAATAGCGTGAAATTTAAACCTAAAATCCAATTAGCCGATGCAAATAACATACTCGTAAATATAAATATCAAATTCTAAAAATCACAATCGTTATATCGTATTTCAGAGTAATTCAATATATCTACTTATTAAAATTAATGTCTACCGCTTGACCTTTATAGAACACACAAGTCCACTTAATTGTCCTTTAACTAGCATTCATTGTAATGAAAACTAGAGCTGAACAGCACTAGTAGTGTATTACTATATTTTAAATATTCATATAATTTCTATTGGGTGTGGTAGATCGTTAAAAAGTATTTTATTTGAAATGACACAAGTACACGTTTAAAAAATATAGGAAAAGTAGTAGATTTACAATCGCCATAAAACAAAAAATTATTCATTAACTATTTTTAATAATCACAAACTACAATCCATATGATATTTTACGAGATATCTATTTTACGACATAGATTTAGAGTACAAATCAGGGTTAGGTTCCGTCATACTACAACGCGCACTTGCTCTCAAAATTGGCATAATTGGGAAACGTAGTGTCCATAATGCTAAGTTTTACTATAAACGCAAGAATTATTCCTACTTTAAACGCAAGAATTATTAAACCTTAGATGGTACATCCAATCGCAAATTAACCTGACTTCAAAGAATACTAAAATCTATCAATAAGTTATCGACATAACTTACAAGAATAAAAACAAAATGCAGGCTATTATGTGTGTCCTTGTAGTAGAATTGTAATCAACTTTGCTCACGATGCTGGCTCTGCAAGAAGGGCACACCAAAGTAGTTGGTTTAGGACCCACAGGTACGGCGCTCATGTTATCTGAAATTTGTATTAGAATTTTAATAATTTAAAAAAATTATAATATATATATATATATATATATATATATATATATATATATATATATATATATAATATTTTATTTTATTTTATCGTACTATAGTTACGTTATACAATAATTTTTTTACGATTGTAGTACGCTGTCAGCTGTACTGGCCTTGACAGCGGGTTTGCTTCACCGGGCTTTGTGGTTTATATAAATTGCTGCTTGTGATGTTTATCATCAATAAATCGCAAATATCATTTTTATTATAATGTAAAGCTCTGTTTTTTCCGCTCCACGCTTTATCCCTCATAAATCATATCATATTAGGGTAGTTAAGAAATAACTTGGTGTCAATGTAATGTCAGTGATGACACTCCTGCTCGAGTTTAAGAGATTGTGCATTAGTGGCGAACTCAACGCCGCATTTTCTCTTAGTTTACCAGACATAATTATATGGTTGACGTGAAATAATAATTATTTTTTTACTATTTTTATGTATACATATATTTTTATGTTTCAGCATATTATTATCATAAGGTATTTCTTTATTCTTCTTAGAAATGTCAAAGGCCAACAACACTTACGTTACTTATTTTATAATTAGCCACTAAGGGAATCCCCTCTTGGTTATAAGAGTCATAACGGTTTTATCATCAGACTCTTTTGCCAGTAAGTATTTTACAGTAGTCTCAGTTTAAAAATATATGGTATTTTTGTAAAATAAATGTAAAGTAATTACCGTTCTGTTTTATATTACAATTTACATATACAATACCAGCTCCCAGTGTAATTATAAAAAAAAATTATAATTCATACCAACGATAGAGGCCATCATGAGTCGTGACGCAATGGAACAGTCTTATATAGTTGCATATAATTGTAAACACATGTTCTCGTTGTGGGTTCAATTTCCACTTTGATGAATGATCCTATTTTATAATTAAATTATTTTCATTTCTCCACTCTGGTAAAACGCGGTGTCGAGTTCCGCCACTTAAACAGACACACACACCCACACATACACACGCTGTTTTCTGGGACTATCTTACTATAAAAATAAAAAAGGTAATTAAAACTATGGTACAATTCATGCATTGTGATACCTATCCAGATAGTAAGAGTCAATGTTTGCTCACGAAACACTCGAGATATACGACTAATTTATGATAAAATTATATAAATAGTTGAATAAAATACTAACATACTTCGAGAATAGATTTTTGAATATTTTCAAAGGTTATTGCTACCCATTTAGTATGGCGTAATCATTACATTTTCTCTTTTAGTAGAAGCGCTGAGCTAGGTGCGTTCTACATAGTAAGTCGCTGTCACTTTTTATAACATTCATACAAAGATTGACTTTTACATCCTCTTTGAGACACAAAGCAAGAAAAAATGTATTAAAAAATATAAATTAATTAAATATAAAAAATTAGTAATAGTAAAACTTACATTTTTTTGTTTATTTCCTTTAATTTAATCACTGAATAACACTTTAAACCAGTTGAAATCGACTTCGTCGCGCCACAATCAACAGGCAACTAAAAGCGTGTTGCGACCTCTTCATACTTCACAATTGTAGGTATAGTAATATTAGTTTGCTTAGTATTTTGTTTGTTATCGTTTGAAATGTCCGTCTCATATAAAATATTTCAAGAAACGATTATCAAAAATTAAGTTTTATAGTACGAAATCAATTTTTGATAACCCTTTTGATGTTTTATAATAAAAATTAGATATATATGTATTACACTAAATATACATATATAAACGATCTACAATCTTTTTAACCTTACTTATTTTAGTTAATTAAGACGAAACATTAATTATTTTAACATTATTTTAGTTATTATAATTTAAACTGAACGAATACTTACACTTGTTGATGATTCATATCACCTTGTGTCGAACATTCTGATGACGTCATCATAAATCGTGATTATAAAATTAGTCTAGAAGCTCTCATAATACATTGTAGGTCTATCAACTATCTTTGTTAAGCAGAAAGTCGTGAGCTCGTCGAGTAGATAGAATATATTATTGTAAATTATATAGTACGTCCTGTCACGGTAAAAGTCATATTAAAAAAAATAAAATAAAAATATTAATCAAGATTAAAATATTTAAAATATCTTACAATAAAATAAAATTCATAGTATACAATGACCTCCATTACATTATACACGCAAACACGAACACAAATAGTGTGTTCTGAAATTTATTAAAAAATAATTAGTATTTTTTATAATGGTAATTTTTATTTCTTTATTAATGAAAAAAAAATATATTTTATTGTATTAAAAAAATATAAAACGAACACATCTGAAATTTCGTTTTGTTTAACACGGTCTTCTTGGTAAAAGAATTAACTTCATATTATCAAAATTCTGTATTGCCATCGGTATACTTGTATAAGTGCAGATCATAAAATTTGTAGCCTTTTTAGGCTAAGCTTCAAAATATATAATGATATTTTAATAAGACAATTATTCTTATCAACTAAAGTATCAAAGAGCCAAGTGTTAAATGTTTCATTAACTAAGCAATAAATATCACAAGCATAAAATAAAGAAAAAATATTTAAAAAACAAATTTATTTCATAATTACTTTTTAATATAAACATATATGACAAATGTAAATTTGACTAATGTATATTAAGTTTAAAAAAAAATAATTTAATATTAATTAATACAATTATATATTTTTATAACGGTAAACTTACTTTACCGGCATAAAAGGGCTATGCTTTCTTTATTCTTTTTTTAAAAAATTCGGAATTTGATCTCCTTGAATATATCAACATGATATGACATAACATACTAAGATAATAAAACTTTGTATAATTACCTATATTTGAAAATCTTAGAAAGACTTTAAATTTGTGTCAGTTTTGGACTAAAATAATTTAAAATCTTAACTTATCAAACTGCACTTTAATGCAGGACGTCCAATAACAGAACACTATTTAAGCCTTAAAATTCATAATCATCAATTTTTCAACCTACGTAAGACCCAATATACGCGTTACAATTTGTGCAGTAATGATCAGCGTTATTGCAAGAATTAATGCAGTATGGTATGCACGCGCATGGCCAGCATCTGAAATAACACAACAAACATTTTAGATATGGTTTGTAGGTATGTGTGTACATAACTACCTGAGGTAAACAAAGTTATTTAAAAATATTGACCTTTGATTAGATATTTAGTAACATGGAATTTTTTTCCTCTATAAACTTTGGCAGCAGGTTGGCAAGTGTCTGTCGACAAACGTACGTCTTGTCTAAAATATTTTCTATACATTCTAGTTTTATTTAATGTATTCTATATTATATTTCTAGGAATTCTATTAACCTATCTTTTTAAAAATAACTAAATTCAATTTTCAAACTCACGTGTTCAATATTGTAGTAGATTACTTTTAAATGCAGAGTATTCATAATTTATTAATTACATATGTTTTATTAATTAGTTTACTATAATTACATTATTCCAATTAAAAATATTTTTTAAAAATGTCAAATTATTGTTGTTGTAAATTAAAACATTAATCTATGCAAAACATTAAATATTTATATTTGAAAAAGGATTGACGCCATCGTATAGCAGGACAGTTTCTGACTGTAAACGCGATTAGCTGTGGATTCGATTCCTACTTGGAGAAATGATTATATTTAGAATTTATATTAATTTCTCCGTTATAGTAAGACAAAGCGAGACGTTGATTTCGCCACTCAACACGCAATGTTCGCTGCATTTCAGATTATAGTAGAGTTACTATGTGGTAAAAAACGTGAGGCGGCTTTAAAATAATAAAATATATAAATAAAATATACATATTAAAATTTATGAATATATGTTAAATTTTCAGTTATGTAACGTTTACATAGTACTATATATAACAAAGGAACAACGAGCATTGTTAAGAAAAGAACATCTTAACTGACGCACGTTCCATATTTTCTATATGATCTTAATACGTACAATAAACTTTTGCAGATATATCCTAGTCAATTCAGTCAAATTTAATATTCAAACTTTCAAAAAAACACATAGCCAAAAATATGTAAAAAGTCCCCATCCGATCCCATGCCTAAAAGAAATTTATTCAAAGTCAAATTTTTGAAATGCTTTTTTTGGCGATTTTCAGTAAACGGTAAAATTTATTACAAAAATAGCTCTGACCAAATACATAGATCGTTCAATTATATCAATTGGAAAATTTATCTTAACCACTGAGTTTCTAAGATATAATCATTCTAAATGACATAAAAATTGTGTTCCCTATATATTATATGCGTAAATACGCCCCAAACATACATCATTCGAGTTGTAATATACGTTGACATACTTATTTCGGTATAAATTTTCAAACGTAAGTGATTTTTGTAAATATTTATGTTTCTATTTTGCTGTTTATTATTTAACCAAATTAGATTATTGAGAAAATCAATACAAAAAAGTATTTTTTTTATTATTTACTACTTAACTAAGCATTAATTACTATTTGAATGGCTTATTCAAACAGTGTTCAAAGGAAACTAAATATATAAAACGTGTTTATGTTGACACGATATTAATCAACTTTATATAGCCCTTGTATAAAATCATGTACGATTATCGAGTAAATATTATGTTTATCAAATATTTATTCTTTCTTTATCAGATATAAAAATAGCGATAAAACGCTGACGCCTCCTTTTATTACTATAAAAGTAATATTAAATAACAGAAGAATCGTATAATACAAAATATGTACAAAATTTATTTTATTTAAATAAATGATAAGTGATAAGATACCTTAAAAAGGCATACTTAATATTTATCAATGTGGGATGCGTCAGACAAAATTTTTATTATTTATTTATTTTTTAAAGATTACTAATCTTAAGTTTAAAATAAGTAACCTTAATCCTGAGACAATAAGTATCTCAAAAATGTTCATGAGGAAAGTTAAAAGAGATACCCGTTTCTTCATTAATAAGCAAAATTCCAGTCATTCATTTTCTTATATATATTAAGTAATTGTTTATGTAGTATGTGTGTGTAAATTGCATTGCAATTAAAACTGCATACAAATATATGACCATATTTGGTACGGATAAATGTTTTAACTCAAAATTAAGCAATTGTCTGTCTATTTTGAAATTGTCTGTCTCATATACAAAGATAATCTTAAAAAAAAATTTGTTACTCACCCAACAAGACATAATAAAAGGGCGAATAAATGAGTTCGCATGGAAGGTGATGTTTCAAGCCTAGTCATTGTAGGCTGTTGGCACGATCTGCATATAATTTGAGCTGGATCTGGACCCATTGTGTTTGCTATTACTACTGGAACTACAGTAGTTCCTCGAACTATTATAGGATTTGATGAAAACATTGGCTGTGTAGCTCCTGACAATTGAGGCTGCGTGGTCATTGGATATCCAGAGTATGCAGCATTATTCGAATTAGGCGGTCCAGGGTAAGGAGGAGGATCTGTTGATGGCCTAACAAAGGCTTGCTCTTTCATTTCCGTCACTGAAATAATACATGAATAACATTTAAATATTTTTACGGGTATTCTATAGTTTTAATTAATTGCTGTCAATTAAAAGAATGCCATTAGATTCTATAATTTGTAGGCGTTGTCGTCCATATAAATTTCATGACAGCGCTAATACCTCTAATCACCAATTCTATATTTAGATAACGTTATTAATTTAATTTTGTTCTGCTGTATTTACTACATTTTTTTTAGCTTCACGCTTTTATCCCGCATAGCAGGGTAGACAGAAAGTACCTAGTGTCATGACACTCCGTACTTCGCTTTCCACCGAATTCTAGACATTGCGTATTGAGTGGTGGAACTCAACGCCGCACTTTGACTTTTACCAAAGCGAGGAAGTGAAAATAATTTAAATATTATCACACCCCCCGAGTGGGGATCGAACCCACAACCGATCGCGTAAGAGTCAGACGCTTTCCCACTGCGCCACAGCCGGCCTCATATTTAGCTAACATACATTATTAATGTACATGTTATTTAAGTGAATATTTTATGTACAATTAAAAGGTTTCTGTACGTGCAAAGTAAAAATAAGGAAGAAGTTTACTTACTTTTTATAAATTCTTTTAAACACTCGGTGTCACGATTGAACAACGACTGAACAATTTACAATCATTGCACTTAAAGTACTACGAGTCGCGTAGTATCTTATATTTTTTTGGTTCCGGCCCTTATTAAATATGAAAAAAAATTAACATTTTTTGTAATTTTCTCTTTATTTAAGTTATTTTATTAGAAACTAAAATATTATAAATTTGAGTTAAATAAGTATGGACAAAAATTAGTTCTGCTTTTAAACATTCAGCAAATAAATATTGTTTCTTTTTTAGCAGCTTTACATAGCAAGGCAGTAAGAGAGAACCTAGCTTTAAGGTAGTCTATTTGTTACTTTGTGCCTAGTCTCGATTGCACACAAAAAAGTAATTTATCTAGAAAATATTTAAGATCACATTAAAATTTTTCGTATTAGTCTGTGGTCTATTTCACCGTCCATACATATGTACATGTAATTTCCATTTATCTTGGCCACTTTAAAACTCAACCATAATTTGGCTTCTTCCCAATAGCAACGGGCATAAACTGGAGAGTTCAAATGCCTTTAAATGTATTTGAAGTATTGTAATAAATCTTATACAATATAGTAGAACTATACTTTTAAATTACAAATGAATAAGACAACAATTTATTATTTTTCATTTATTTTATTACCAATTTATTATTTTTCATTGATTAATTTAATTATTATTGATATTTTAGTAAGAAGTCGTTTTGAGAGTGCGTTTAGTTTTTGCATGATCACGTATGAAAATTGGCAAGTAAAGGCTTAAGAAAACTCTATTAAATTTATTACGTCATATATGTATATAGTCATTATTGGAGACATATTTAATGAAAGTAGCCCTTCGTCATAAAGTCTAAGCATTTTTTACGGATCTACGAAAAATGATAATAAGCTGCCATCGATAAGGTTTATCTGACAGATAAACGACAAAATACAATATTTTGACTAAAATTATTTTTCGAACATACATGTATGCTATATAGATATTTTTTTCTAATATATTAATTATTATATTTGACATTTTCGCATACAAAACATATTCATTACTATTAAAAAAAATCAGTCATGACTGCTTTAGCATTTTCAGTTATCATTGTGTGTTATCTAAAAAAAATTGTAATTTCCGGACTCACTACGAAGTGAACTTGATAACAGTGGCATGAGTCACTCGACTTAATCTATACTGTAACATCTTAGATATCATTGGAAGTTTGAGATATTTAAAATTTTTATGGAAACATGCAAATAATATGTGGATAAAATCGAACCTTAAGGAACTTCAGCTTTATTCTAAATTCTTATGGAAACTTAAATACCATTTTATTCAGATAATGTTTTTTTTTTGTGATTATCCCAAAATCACAGCAGAATCAGGACTCAACGAGTGAGTCAAAACTCTAGAATTCCTTGTACAATTGAACCATCTTTGTTTTTATTATTTTTCTGTAAAAAAATATTTAAGTATCATAGCACCTTGATCGCGTGTTATATTTCATAACAATAACACAATACCTTAAAAGGTATCGCTATTAAACAAACGACTAAACGAGCATTAGACATGGTGTACAAATATCGAAGTTAAATTTCAGTATCAATAATAAAATGTAATTAACAAAGTAAGTAACGGAAAAACAAAAACAACTACGACCAGAGGAACAAGTTAAGCGGAAAAGAATTGAAAATAATTGAATTTCACGACCTTGGACCTTGAATATCTGTTTTTTAAGGCACGACTTGGGAGGAAAGTTCTGACACAGTTATTAATGCTAAAACAAAGAAGTTTCAACGTGAAATATTTCACGATGATTTTTTTCTAACTTTGAAAATTTATTGGCGCTTTCTTGGTACGTATTAGATTTGTTACGCCAGCCTTTACCGTTTTTAGCACAAAGTAGATTAAAAATATACCCAAATCCTGTGAAAAGATTCCTTAATAAAAATGTCGAATCGTAGTAGCCGGGCGTAGATATAAAAAATAACATATGTACGCAAAATAATTATATATTTATAAGAGTACAGATTTCGGTACCTACAAATGATGTATAAATATCTTACACAGTTCACATTCGGCATTTACGCTAGTACTATTCCTAAACGAAAACACTACCTGGTGTTATATAAATTGAAAGGGCGGTTTAGAGGTCGGTCGCTATCACAGTTCAGATAAGTTAATCTTGATGGAAATGCTATTTGACTAATGCATCGCGAAATACGAACAAACCGACAGCCCAATCTATCACTTAGCTCGACAAAACTGATGTTGTTTACAAATTAATGCACTTTTGGAAACGATTTGGAAGCAGCCATTATTAAATTAGTATATATATATATATATATATATATATATATATATATATATATATATATATAAATACATACATACATATATACACGAGTATTATTTAGTATTACACGCTTATATCTGAAAATGAACTCTCTAAATCGAAATGAAACTCCTTTATGACAAAAATTAAACAATAATAATAAACATCAACTAACCATTATTCAATGGCAGCGAATTTTCTATAGCTTTTTAGACATACTCGTATAATAATAGTACAACAATGCTTTTATTTACCTCACAAAGCTTGAATTTATGTAGTAACAATAAATATTGAATGATGAAGTATAAGGTAAAAATAAAACAGGTAAATAGATCATATAAAGCAGTGAAAACTTTTTGTATAAGGCTCTATTATGCCAACCATTTATTATACCTTGCGTTTAATTAAAATTATAGAGCTACATAATAATGACATTTTCCAGTCTCATTTTAATGTTTCGTAGTGATTTCTTAATTTGAATGAATTATAACATCTTGAACAGCCGATATTTTAAAATAAAATAAAGGTTGTTCTAAAACAATTTGAATACATCAGAATGGTCGTCAGTTCGATTCTCACTTGAAAAAGGATTATATTAAAAAAAACAATTTTATTTTTCCGCTTTTGTAAAAAAAATTGCGTTCGAACGAGTTCGCTAGTTAAACACGATGTGTCGATTTAGGGGGAGAAGAAGTCGGCGGAGTGTATTGACACTAATTTGATTCTGGAACTACCCTGCGATATAACGAATAATAGGATAAAACGTGAAACTGAAAAAAAATCAGCACGGATTAGCTGCTTTTGTATGTGATTTTTACGTTATAACAAGACACAAATGTACAAGATATAAATGTAAGATAAACAAAATCGTATGCTCTTATAAACATAAGATTTTTAAAACACAAAAGATTACAATAAAATACCAAAGTTGTTTATTTATATTTAGAATGTTACGAAATCATGGCGGTTTTGTGATTCATAACGTTATCTTAAAGAGGCTCGCTAGCATGACACATCATGTAAATAATAAGAAATTACTGATAAAATGGAAATGATAAGGAGGACCTTGCACAGTCTTCTGTGAACACAAAAATCTTTAGAAATATAAATTCTATATATTGCAAATGTTTAAAAAGCAGGGGTGGTGTTATTAGATCGATACTGAACTTAAAATAACATTAAACAAAGACGTCTTGATACCTAGACACCCTTACTGCACTAAACGTAAATAATACTTTAATGTCACACATATGAGCAGTTTGCGATATAAATGAGAACATGAGAGGACAAAATAATGAAATAGCTTGCAAACTTCTCCAAATCTGAATCTGTAACCTCTGGCAATGTTCAAAATCTTCAAATAATTATCTGAGCTGTAGTTTTCGTACAAATTAACAATATTCTAGTACATGTATAGTCAAACAACGTTCTATTTTTTTTTCTATGCTAGACATACTAGCATAGAAAATAAACTAAATTATTGAAAATAAACATAAAATTTTGTTACTTTATTCATAATATAATATGCATCTTTTTTATAATCAATTAATCCTAATTAATAATAATTATATAAATAACATGTTACAGAACAAATGTTACCTCTCGTTTAGGGAAAATAAGCTAATTTTGAAATTATTAAACAATAAATGTATACATAACCTTGAATTACATTACAAAGTCAACAGAGTGGATCTGAGCGGCGCGACGTTTCAATTAAGTGATTGCTTGCTCAGACCAGTAGGACAAATAGGGCCTTTGTGTAAGCTATTCAACGAGTATTGAGCTTGATTCAGAGCTGTGATGTGATGACGGGTTTATGTGAATGCTTCAGGGTATATTGCAATTAGAGCAATAATCCTGTATTAGAATTCTTCAGGTAGGTTACAAATAAACACAGCGGTACACTTTTAACACTTAATTTATTTTTTCACTATATTAGTTGTCTGGACTAATTAAAGTGCAAATAATGAATAATTCAACTCCTTTTATACTTTACAAAATTAATCAAATCCGCAACTATATTTTACAAGTGCATCAATTGACTAAAATAAATTTAGTCATAAATCAAATCAATCAAATATTATCAGTTAAACATTTTAAATATAACAATTGGTTTACAATAAAGTGTAATAAATAAAAATGAAATTCATGTTACTTTATGTTGTTGTTACATGTAACTCACTAATACTAACACCTGTAAATGCCACTATCGTTGCAATTGACATATAAATGGTGAATTTTGATGTACATATATATTTACAATTTTAAACCAGTACTATTTTATAGTTAAATATACGGTAATTCTACTTTATACTGTGTTTCCTAACACGCAATGCTTTGTGGAGAATGAAAGAATAGAATTGTGTAAGCATCTATGAATCATATACAGGTGACTTTAATATTTTTTTTTGTTTAGCATGCTTTACATATATAGGTATTAATTTTAAGTGGGTGTATATTCATATTCTTCTACTCACTTCCTGTTTTTTGTTTATAGTCACAAACGTGCTGTTAAAACATTGTATTCTGTACCAAACACAAATGAAATTTATAATTGTCGCATAAACAATTACACCCTTACCAACTACTTAAAGCACGATTTTGTCCTTTATCGATATAACACAATAGATAGCTAGATAAGTGGATAAAACATTGTGATACTTCAGTGTATACGTTATATTTTACTATTTTTAGAGTGTTATTCTACATACTCTTAGGATTAGAAAAGATTTTTAAAAAAACGTATATTTGTTTTAACGCAGCTAAATTCTTATTCGTGTTACAGGTATAAACATATGTAATTAATAATATAAGAGGCCTTGTTGACACATAAAATACATGTAACTTTAACAAGGTATATGTAACTTTTACAGAAAATGTTAATGTCAAACATATAGCACACATAGCTGTATGTGTAGTGTTTATTTTATTCTTAATTTAATACATTTTCAATATTAATGGAATGAATGGAAAGTCGAAATTTTTAAAATAATTTAAAAAAATTTGACTTTCTACACATCAAAATTAAATCATGTAGATTGTATTCAAAATGCAGTCGAATTTTTTCTCCACATATAAAGATATTTTGTTTAATTATAGCACCAAACGCTTAATCGTCGTAATATATTAAATTGTCAACCAAAGAGTGATATTATTAATTACTTTAATAATTCTAATGGTTGAAATTAGTAAAGGGAGTGTAATCCATTATCCCAAAAGATTGATTATGTCATTCATCTCCGCTTTTGACCGAATTAAGCTCACTAGCTGCCAAGGGTCCCATACAAAGATGTTTTAAATGTATGCCCGTGCAACTAAATAACAGCAATAAGCAAGGAAGATATATACCGGTTTGGTTTATTTACGAGACACCCTGTACACATTATATTGTAACATTTCATACGCTTATATATATATTGCTTATACTGTTGAAATATATCTATTTTAAATTCGAAAGAATCATCTCGATACGGCTTTTAGGCCTAGAACAACACACCATAATATGAATTTCAACTACCTAATATTTAAATATACATAACTATTTATAATTATAACATAGTCTACAATGTTCATACAACAGTATACTTTGCAAGCTGCTACCTGATGGACCTCATAAGTTAATGTTTTCATCCATTAACTCAACCGAGCACTTATGAATTTCATGCCCGCATCCGAACAAGATTACGCAGGCTAGCTGACATGTCTTCATTTACAGGGTTGACAGGAATTTACCATTATAATTGCTTAATTAAAAGTCTAAAAGTTTTGGCTACCTATATGTTTGCTTGAAGTACAAAATTTTATTATTTTAATGGGATACGAAAGATTTTGTATTTATAAAAGAAATTTATAAGCAAGATCATAAAATATCATAATTAAGGGGAAATAAATAGGTGCATTCGAGAAATCATGAGTTTAAAAATAGCTTACGCCATAACGTCTTAAATCAAGTAATTATTACTTAAGCTCTTTTTTATTATATACATCTGAACAATGAAAGTCAACAAAGAATGTTAAAATAATTATTAGTGCTTACACAGTATTGTTAAAAAAACATACAGATAAAAAAAGCATTATTTCATAAAAAAAACATAATAAAATATATTAGAAAATATAAAAAAGAGCAACTAATAGAAATTACATAAATTAAATATTTGTTTATAAGTTAACAACCCTATATCTTGCCTCGTTACCTGCACGAACACACCTCAGGCGTTTGCTGCGTCTTACAGCGACCATTATAATTAGATCCATGATCACACATCAACGACTTTTGTATTAACCTACTATAGAGACGTCAAGATAGGGGAAAGAGGTCTAAGAAAAATGGTAAATCACGCGACAGGTTGGATATACTTGCTAATGGAATACAGATGTGAAAATGAACAATATTTTGAGGATTATCAAAATTCTAACAACTTTGTATATTTTACGTTCTGTAATGTATATTTGCTTTTACTCTTAAGCATTTATGACGAAAATTCTATAAAATATTCAACTATTATTATTTCAATGTCAAATATATGGAGGCGGTATACGTACGAATAAATGAATATTTAACCAAATGAAAAAAAAAACACTTGCAAATTACAATCAATACAATTTTAAAGGTTTAGTATTTTAAATTATATGTATCGTTTATTGAAAAATAAATAAATAGAAGCGAGTGTTGAATATTTTATTCAAATTATAACAAACTGAAACAAAATGAAATTATAGAAACAATCAAATCTTAAAAATTAAGTCTTTCTCAGGTCAATTAAAACTTTATAAGAAAATTAAATAAATACAAGAAACTAAGAAAAGTCATTGAAATACTACCAACGAAATACTTCTCTTATATGTTAGCATTGCGGGTTTAACTAAGTTCATAGGCATCGTTATTTAATGTTTAATTTACTCAAAATTTATTACACTATTATATATATATTAAATAAGACACAATACCTTATATCGTACGAAAATATAATACGTAATCTCAAATATTTAAGGCTTTTGGGCTAAACAAAATAATTTACCAAGGGTTCATTAGTATTGGTGACTCTTCGGTATAGATAGATAGATATATCATATAAAAGTTATCTCTGATTACGTTATTTTTTATTACTGAATAAAATTAAAATGATTCAAATAGAAATAGTCGGCGAACGGAGTGTTTTGATACAATTTTTTTCTGGCTACCCTACTAAACTTTTTATTTAAAACTTAGAATACTTCGAGTGTGAATTAAATCCATAGCCTTTGAGTTTACATTCACACATTATCCCATTCTAATATGACGGGCTTAATTGGTTAAATATGTAATATGAATGTTTTATAGCAATATATAATTTTAGCTAATCAACCCTATAACTTTTAATAATATGTTACATTATTTGTATGACATGTTAGATTCCCTTTTTTCATATTTTATTTAAATTGCAAAAGGTATTAAAATGGGGAATTGTCATATTATGTATATTCAATTTTCCACAGCAAGGGAGAAAGGCGTGAACTTAAAAAGAATATTAAATAAACTGCAAAAGTAAAAAAAATATAATCACTTAGGGGCGATTGTGGCTGGTACAAGCTTCGCTTAATAGGGGCCGTGGCATAGCAGTGAAACATTAAACAGATCGTCATTCTCAAGAACTTTCAGTTTAGTTACCTGCTAAGTTAGAAATGCTCCGAGAACTTAATTGGTATCTCTACCTTTTATGGTCCAATAATAAATTAAGACAACCACACCGTGAAACCCTCCGCACATTGAAGATCTTTCAACCGACAAGTGCAGGAGTTTGTTTTGCAAGATTCAGTGACGGTAAAAACGCTTTTGATGTATTTTCCAGTGTTTGATGTCAAGGTGCCTTGTTTAATATAAAAGCAAATCATATTGCTATGTTTAATAATTAATAAACTCACGACTTGCATAAAAAATATAAATAATTTTCATACAAGTCGTGATTTCCTGTTAACTGGAAGAAAAATAATTAAATTGTAATTGTATAAAAAAACAGAATCTCGTTCGTTGCTTTCCACCCGAATTAAGGCCTCTTAAGTGGCGGAACTCAACATTGCGCGCTTTGTCTTACCAGAGTATATAAAAAAACAATTATATAAAACATGAAATATATTCCTACTCGGGGAAATAAATGTAATTAAATTACTTTCATTTTCTCACTCTGGTACGACACAACGCCGCAATGAGTTCCGCTACTTAACAAATAAAGACTCGAATTTGATACGGAATGCCTTGACACTAGATAATTCCTATCTACTCTGCTAATAGAAGTATTATTAATCAATCTTCCATATTGATTTTTCACTGTTCATACTGTTTGTACGGTTGAACGAACAATATCTGATAATAATATCTTAAAAATAAATACAGAAAAATATAAGCTATAACGTAAAAATACGACATACAGGTAGAAACGGAATGACGTTGTGATAACTGCGGGCGACCAGCATTGTGCAGCTACCGGAGGGCACGAACTACGATAATCTTCGACGGACGTAATTTCCAAATTGGAATTAAACATCTATAGAGACGCCATATACCATAAAAAAAATTGTGGAAAGTTTCAATAGTCTAAATACTACAACTATATACATATACTTGGTAATGATAACAAATATCTTTAGTGCTTTACCGTTCCTAGTCTCAATATATGACAAATCATGTCAATTAAAGGCTAAATGTGTAAGAATCTATTTTACAGAAATTAAAAAAAAGACAATCGCTTAATTCATTTACAGCAAGATTCTCCGAGATAAAGATACAATTGTAGAACAAACGCTATATATTTTTATTTTTTTTATAAAAGGAAATACGTATTTATAAAAGAAAAGTCAATGGTATTTTCTTCAACTAATATAAGAAGGTCCACATGTCTTTCAATGTGCCAGCACCCTTCAAAATTCGAGTATAGTGACCCCAGTCGCTCCCTATAGGTAAACAGCGAAGCCGAACACCTGGGATCAACTCATGCTATTAACTTTATAAGAGCAACATTTACCAACGTTGAACAATTCCAAGTAATTAAATGTAAATATTAATTTCAAAGTGTCAAACAGACTAGAACTAGACATTGGAATATTTATTGAACCTTGCTATTTTAATGTACCTACATGAGTGACAAACATTTTGTTTGTATATCTAATAAATTCGATAACCATATTTTTATACTATATTTTCTTCAATGAGAGACCATCGAGGCGCAGACTTTCAATAAACGCGATTGGTCGTAGCTTCAATTTCCACTAGGATTAATGAGTTTTTAAAACTTATTTCCATTTCTCCGCTCTGGCGTGACAAAGCGCGGCATTAAGTTCGCCACTTTAGACGTAACGTCTTGATTTTACATGGAAAGCGGTCAACGGAGTGTTGACTTGACAATATATTACCTCTGACTATCCTTCTATGAAACTGATTTTTCTATAGTATACGTTATGCAGTTGTATTAAGTTAACAATTCCTTTCGGTTAGTAATGATTTTTTAAAATAAATATTAACGTAACATTTTTCTAAAATTGTAGCTCATACTAACAAGTTTAAAATTTTATTAAATATAGATTATTGTTGTTTATTTCATATTTTAGTCCCAAAAAATCGTGTATTGTTGATGTACATTCCTAACAATTTTATGACAAACATGAATAGGTGACCAAAAATCCCAATTCACGTCATACGAAGCTTTAGTCCACAAAGCCAACACCTAAAAGCTTACTCTAAAAAGGTTACAAACAAAAAATTTTCAAACTGTCCGGAACAAATCTGAACATTTGAAATATTTATGATGTGTACCGTCATATCTCTGGCTTTGCACGCACTTCCGGTACATTGAGCTAAACAAAAACTAATGGTGTCACGAAATATATAAAGTTTAACCCTCACCCTTGCTTAAAAATGACAACCTGAACACCCAATTTAAACTCAACAAGATAACATAATTGGTAGATATAAATTGACATCCATTTTCTTTTCTATTTTAAAGCGTTATTTTACAAAACATAAAGAATATATTAGTTGAATAAAATTAAATTTAATATACTAAGCTGATTATTTATTTTAAAAGAAGTTTCATTACAGTTACAGGTTAGAAATGTGAACTTATTCTTCAAAGCAACTTGTGATATATATACGTAACATATACACATACATTTAACCATCAAAATTTATATATGTATCTTAACTTAGATATTTATGTTCACTTTCACTATATTTATGTACTATATATAGATATTTATGTACACTTATTAATATATAAAAGTTTATAATAAGTTATTTATTATAATTTTACCTTAAGATTAGAACCGCGAAAAACATTAATATTATAAGCTAAATGTATAAATTTAACGTCTTAATGTTATAATTCTAACAAGTCCTGCCAAAATCATTTCACGTTAATGCTGATACTTACAACTATATTAAAAGCATTAACAACATATTATATCAAAATTATAAGCTACAGGCACCCCATTAAACTAATTCATTAAAATCTAAGGGTGTTAAAAGGTTTTTTTTCACTATATATATATATATATATATATATATATATATATATATATATATATATATAATATATACGCATATATATATATATATATATATATATATATACGCAACAAAAGATAATTTTCCCGGTGGAAAATGAAGCTATAAATCAGGCGAGCACTCGCGGCATGACGTTCATCTTATTGGCATTATTGTTGCTGTGACGTGGTAATAGCTAGTATAGAGTTATATAGAAGTAGGCTTTGTATCTATTACTATAAAGTTCATTTTATTATATGTTCAATAATTTATTGAATATTCTCCTTATATTCGTAGTGTGGTCAGTTTTTTGTACAATAAATTGTTGCTGATGTGCTAAAGAGGTTTTAGTGTATTCATTATTTTTTTATTTTAATTCATTTAGAGTTTTAAAATAAGTCTTATTAAATTATAATTAACAAACATATTTCAAATTATTTTTTTTTTTAATTAAAAAAACCAAACCATCCTGACATGCTTAAATACCTAGTCATACAAAATTAAAAACCAAAAAAATATAGATCTAACGAAAAATGTTTTATACAATTAAATTAACTATTTTCATATTATAAATAAATAGTAAACTCCAAGTTAAATACTTAAGAAAATGATCAAAATACACCCAAGTCTCAAAGCAAGTGTTCCCAGTTAAATTGCTTCGTGGCGAGTAAATATTGTTGGACCCTGAAACAATACCGTCCTAACTTACAGTGGAGTTGCTAATTGATCTTATACACGGACACTTGGAGCTTCAGACCGAATTTGTGAGCATCAGTTCCAGGCATTATCAAGTTCCATAATAGATATGTGTTTTATATATATTTGTTGTCAATTGAGTAAGTAATTGGATTCTTTGCTATCAAAAAAAAAATTTTTTAAACCACAATTAATAATTTTAAATAATTTTTAGTGTTTTTTTAAGGTTTACCATTTTTTGTCATTCTTCAATTTTGACTTTGCTGACACTGTATATGTGTAGGTAATATAATTACTCTTAAATACTAAGTATAATATACTGAAAAAGACCTATGATATTAAGATAAGAGTATCAATGTAATAACCACATTGAATAACACTATTAGTAACACAGCATAACTTTCATTACATATTAATAAAATCCTCATTTCAACTCCATAGCGCAATTGACATAAGTCAGATTGTACACATACAATGCTTGCATTAAGAAAACGGATTATGAAACTGACTGACTTACCCTTTTTTTCTCTTCGTGACGGAAAACTGGATGAACGGACTCAATCGTCCTCCGACCTGCAAATAGTATTGACAGCCGAGACTCCCACAAACTGACTTACCCTAGGATAGGTACAAATTACTTTGCCAATGCCACGTTCTACGCAAGATTCCTTAGTCCCAAAATGCAAATAATATATTTTCATAAGAAATGGCCCCAACAAAATGAAACGGTCAGCATCATAAATTTAATTTAATACAAAGTAAAAGCTAGATTAAATACCTGCAATTCTAATTTACATATCAAACTACCTTTATAACACACGCGCTTACGCTTACACGTTCACTTAAGCCCACATAAATATTAATTAAGCGTTTTATATGAATGTAAAATTACACAATAGAAAAAATAAAAAAATATATATATTATACGCTTATATCGTTGTGACTGATTGTGGTGGTAATGGGTTGGAAACTTTATAGATAATTGAATAATAAATGAAAAATAAAAAAAGTCATATACGATTCGTCAACGTCCTTTGCTTCTACAATCGGCACTTTTAATAATATGAGACGATATAAGTTAAGATTTAAATTTGTATTTTATAAAAAAAAAATATAAGATGTTTCAACGTATTATGAATTATTTATTCATTAAAATAAATTTTCAACACACAAACGTTTGTTCATCCAAAGTTCTTTTATCACAACCTAAAAGGCATTATAGTCGTTTGTTAATTAAACTTAGCACTTTTAAACTTTAGAGCCTTAATTAAAACTGCATTTACTTTATTGGGCACTAACTCAGAGGCACGCATGGTCGATTTCAGAAATTAAAGAAACTACTAAGAAATACTGAAAATCGGTTATTTTTTCAGAAGCAGTTTCCTATTGTTTTATTTTTATATGAAAGTATAGCTAGCAAAAAATGTAAGTAAAGGTAAGGCACACATGTGTGCGATGTGTGGGACACTGTCGGTTTTGGGTTCAAGTATGATTATGTCCTGATTATTTTATTTTCCTTGGTCTATTAAGACTAAACGCGGCGACCACTTAACACCTAATGTTTCAAATTCAGCGGAAAACGGAGTGTCTTCATACTAGGTACTTCATGTCTACCAGTCTATACGAAGAGAAAAAGCGTGAAAATGTGGGTTTTTTAATATTGTCAGGGTTTGTACAAAATCATAAACATTAACAAAAACATGCAATGGCAATGAAGTCAAATCTCTCTTTCTCCCTCTCTCTCGTTCTCCCTCTCTCCCTTTCTCCCCCTCTCTCTTTCTCCGTCCCTCTTCTCTCTCCCTGCTCTCTTCTCCTGCTCTCTCATCCCTTCTCTCTTCTCCCCCCTCTCCAGCTCTCCTCTCTCTCTTTCTCCCTCTATCTTTCTCCCTCTTTCTCTTTCTAGCTGGAATCCCACATAATAATGTAGTTAGCATTCCTTATTTTTCTGCTCCACTTCGTTCGGGCCAGGAAGTTGATCTTTGCACACCCTCCTACCTTCCATCTTATCCTTCAGCACTACGTCCTTCTACCACGATCTGAAAACGCTCTATCACGCACTTCAAGGCTTCATCGTATGTACTCATTGCGGCGGACTCTGTCGAGCCTGATCACGCCCACGTCCCCCTTTCACTACTATATAAATATAGAAAATATTAGTAACCACGTTCAATATATACTAAATACTTAATAAAGTCATTATATACTAAATATTTCGTTGTAATTAAAGTTTATTTTAACAATTTAATATTACATAACATCACAAAATATTTTCCTTTGATTATGAATATAATAATGACAATAAGATTTAAAGACGTAGAAAAGAATTCGGTACAGAAACTTCATAAAATAAATAATTGAGTATTAAGTCCCTATAAACTAAATAATTCTCTACTAAATTCTTCTGCGTACGTCATTATATATGTCAGTAATGTAATGTCATTAGAAAGTATTGTTTTATTTTAGCAGTAAAATTTACATTATGCAAGTGACCATTTACCTGTAGTTGCTAATCAGCTGCATCAAACATTCATCTCACGTGCCTCCAAATTACTCATGAGGTACAGATTTGGAACTTTAACAGGGGAGTACGGGATACTGAGGAACCTCCATATAATTATTGTATTTAGTACTAAATATTATTAAGCACAGTATACCTACATATTAAATAAACTATTAAAATAGAAATTTCAATATTGAAATTTGACTATATACTTTTTTTATATAACTATTCTCACTAGACGTCCCATTGACACGTTGCCTTCGCAACGTGTATGTTGGCTTACACGTTGCTATGGCAACGTGTATGTTGACTTACACGTTGCTAAGGCAACGTGTCAACATATGGTAGTGTGTGTGACATTTATTTGTTAATTTAATATATTTTTATGCATAATGGGTAACAAATATCAGCATTCTGCACTCCTTCTGTAAACTTTACATAAACACTAAATACTGCGCAAAATTTGCGCATATTTCTCAATTCGCATTATTTTCAAATATTTTGAGTATGGTTGTGGGTATAAAAAGGGTACAAATACTTTATATCACGTATTAATACATAGTTTACAAACACATTTAAATTATTATTTTAATAATGGAGGTCTCCGAGTGTAACTTATTTGTAAAAAGTGTTTTAAATTCTATTAAATTTTTTTTCCTGCTAACTTTCGTAGTTTAAAAGAACTTTTTATTAAAGTACTGTTTATAGTTTCACCTTAAAGACTGCTGTTAAAATATCTCATGTTAATACATGGGAACGCAAGTTAGTCTGTCTGCCCGAATAATATCTGCTCATCCATATATTACACCAGGTATGTGAGCGCAATAAAGGGGTCCCAATGCAAGGGTCGAGGCTGTAATTATAGCAATTGAGAAGTAACATATGTATATATAGCCTTATAACTGATTGAAGCCGAATGTTGGTTTATCAAAACCTATGAAAATTTTATTAAAAAGGTAAAAATTGTTTTTGCAACTTATACTTCCTGCGAGTTAAGTATGTAGCATTAAAACGTTCTTGAGTTTCTGCAATTTTGAACCATGTAAGTTGGGTGCCAGAAATTAAAGCCACTTAGGACTGGATGAATAGAAATAATTAAAATAATATGAAATTCGAACTCGTATCCATCACATGTCCAACCAAGTGTACCATGGTAGCGTTTATTTATTATACGTATTGTAAATAAAAATATATTTTAACCGACAATCGTCTATTTAATTTATAAATGGTGGTCTTAACTTTTAACCTATGACTAAATAGTGTTCAAAGACAACATAAATACTACAACAGTCGTACTAACGAAGTTGTGGTGAATTTTAAGTGCTTTACCACATTTTGTATGCTGCAGTAAATCAGAGGGCTTTCACTAGGAGAGACTCGACGTTTCCATTTCCAGAATGTGGAAGGAATTTAAAAGTGTCTAAGCAAGTAATTGTCCTGCCAGTTACTAGCAAACATATTTGTTTGTTGGTTTTTCCAATGTTATATTCTGCTTGCTTTTATTTACAATGTTGGATGCAAAATGTATTCAAATATTTGTGTCATGAATGTAGCTTTATCTCTTAGATTATGTTTCTGTAAAATAATAAAAATATTTTTGATAATTCTCATACATTTAAGTAAAGTTTAATATGTAACTAGAAAATTCGTCTAAAGTATTTTAAATAAGATATTTTAAAATAGATTTGAATATTATTTTTTATAAAGGACTAAAACGTTTTCTGTTAAAGATTACAGAGAATTATCAGTTAATAGGAAAACATGTACTTAAAAAAATGACTATTACAATATAAAACAAACGAATACAATAAATTTAATAGAACACAGCGCTCAAAGAAATATATGTAGAACACAGTTTTGAATATAGTGTCCTACAAAATGCAATGCAAATTTCCGCTTCCCAAAAGTTACAAATAATTTAGTAATTACGAAATTTACGATGAAAAGAAAATGAAATGGAAATACGCTATTCATCAGCAGCAGTGCTATTTATCTCTCAAATCTATCATCACAAACGAAACGTATCAAAAGGGGAGTCGCAGCTATTAGCAGAATGAACGAACAAATATTAACATTGACGTTTCAAAGCAAACCGATAAGCCTTTTAACACCATTCGTTTATACAATTTCATATATTAGGTAATAATTATTTCGCTTTGTAATAATTTATTACAAGTTTCACAGTTTTATGTGTATTTTTTAAAGCCAATGCTTACAATATTAAAATATTTTTTATATTTTTCTTATAAGAAAGATGAAACTTAAAGATGTTTCTTTTTAGGAGACGATACTGTATTTTGGCACACACAAAATCACATTATTTTAATTTAAATATTTTCCAGAATATTTTAACCCTCGTTTATTGGACTAAGATCTATATATTCTTTTTAAAATACTTTTTATTTTTAAAATTCAAACACTTAGTAAGTAGGAATGTATAAAAATATTGAACGCTCCAGGAATCGAACCCGCGCATATTCAAATTTAAGAAATATGGATTAATATAATTATTTCAACAGAACACTCTGTAGAAAACAATAGTAAGAATATATTTTTGGATATAGTGTCCAATCAAACGCATTCGCAACCAAATTCTGCTACGTTCAATTTTTTTATATTTTTTAAACTA
Source organism: Dryadula phaetusa (assembly GCA_032432895.1). Taxonomy (NCBI): domain Eukaryota; kingdom Metazoa; phylum Arthropoda; class Insecta; order Lepidoptera; family Nymphalidae; genus Dryadula; species Dryadula phaetusa. The sequence goes on from JAOYRS010000044.1 coordinate 7,717,153, forward strand.
TTTGGCCTTAGTTTTTTGTATACAGAAAGTACCTAGTGTCAAGAAATTCCGCACTCCGCTTTCCGCCAAATTCGAGACATTGCGTGGTGATATGCCAGATCTCAACGCAGCGTTTTGTCAAGCCAGATTAAGAAAGTGAAATTAATTTATATATAATTTCCTCGAATTGAACCCATAACCGCGTTTACAGTCAGATGCTGTCCCATTGCACCACGACTGACCTCCAATGTTTTTGTGTTAATTAACGCTTAAAAAAATAATAATAGTTACTCTAAAGACATCAAAACTGACAATGATAGTTTATTTTAATCACTTACAAAACTAATTCACATAAGCTAACGACCATAAAATCCTTACAACCTAAAATTTGCATGTATTAGAGCACACACGCGTTAAATTTAAATTACACATTATGTTCACTGATAATGGCCTTAGTCCATTGTAGGTAAACATCAGCTTATGTCTAATGATACATACTCCTTTGATGTGAACTCAGTGCGGCCCAGCGATATTTGCCTATTTGCTCAAAGCTATATTTAATTGCTACCTCGTTATTTTTGGATTATTTACAGAGAGAAACTTTTGAGCCGTCCCTCTACACTAAGTTCAATTAAAATCGTCAAACAATTTTTTCCCATATGTAACTGTTATTTAATTGTTCTGTGGTGCGATTTTAAATATTTTATTCTTTGTTTTAAATATTTGCGTATACGATTTCTTTTATAATATTTTTTTAAATATACTTATTACGTATCCTACAAACAACTCGTTTTGAAGTCATATTGGTACAGTAGAAAAGCGTTTTAATGTGCTTATATAATTATTTTTAATTCTCTAATCTAGTAAAACAAAACTCGGCGTTAAGTTACGCCACTTAAAGCCGACTTTTTTGATTTTTTTTCATTTTCCCTACCCACTCAGGCAACTGAGGAATTACAAATCTGTTAAAGAAAAACTTAATACAAAAAATAGCTCTTCAGAAATAAAAATATTACACATAGCTAAAAAAAACAAAATCAGCACATATTATCATTTACACATATTTATATACATTCAAAGGTTAACTGGCATAAAATTATTTGGTCTGTAGCTTAGTTATTTTGTATTTAATACTATGTGATATTTAAAAATTTAAAATAGAAAACTACTTGTCCAAGTCAAGTACCACCCTTTGACTATAAAATCCTAAAAAGTACACACACCAGTGAATTCACACATATTGTCTGGCGTTTTTCTAATCTCATTAAGGAAGTCCGGTGAAAGCCGCATCCCGGGATTGTTAACACATTCGTAACAAGTAATTAGGTACATGTAATCTTGTTTAATGGCGATTTGAATTTCGTAGTAGGTTGCTGGTAAGTTACTATCGAGTCGTAGATTCGAATCGAGTTTAATGTTTTCTCGATTATATTTTGATTCTTTATAAACGATAAAGATTATAGCATCCTGCAACAGATATGCACTCATCAACTGCGTCAGAGCGCCTAAAGCCATTCTGTTAGTAACTTAAAGGCCGTCACATATTCATCTTACGAAATTAGGACGAATATATGAATATTTTATTATATGTTAGTTTTATTTATAGAACTTGGGTCTATTCTCTAGATAATAAAGATATAGATTAAGACAATTTTAAATCTCGTATTGAGGTATTTTATTGAGACCTAGCTCTGCCATGTGGATACAACTTTATCCGCACTGGCACAATGAAGAAATAAGAAAACTTACAAGGTACATCGCAATGCACGCTAATAAAGTAAGCTTTGTGTAGGATCTCTAGGAAATGACGAACTTTACCATATTCCATTGCAGATAAAATCTTCAAATGTACAGTTGAAAGGCTTTCCAGCTCGTCTGGAATGTCATAAGTCTACGAGTTTTAACAAGACAAACTTGTCTAACAAGTCGAGCTTTGTGCCCTGTCGAATTTATGAGCGGCTTATGTATGCAACCCTTGAATAAGATTAAATACTGTATGGAATGGAAGATAATTAACATTGTATTTTAGTTAACTTTTCCTTTTGAAGTAGGTAAAATTTAGAATATGATTTTTGTACCATTGGGTTTTATTCATTTAGTATAAAATAATTATTTTTTTCGTTGTATAAAAGTTTAACATTTTATCCCACATAGCGAAGTGATCAGAGAAAACCAATGGTCACGCTTTATGTCACCAGAACGGAGAAATAAAAATATAGTCATTCAAATATAGTCATTTAATTGATTGCCAATCGAACCCACAACCAATGGCATTTAGAAAAGGTACGCGGTTTCTGCGCCATAACGACCTTTCTGCCTCCAGAAGTATGTATATGTAACTGCCTACACTGTTTTACATCCGCTTACATCCCGCATAACACGATAGACAGAAATAACCTAGTGCTAAGACACTCCGTACTTCGATTTCCACCGAATTCAAGACATTGCGTGTTGAGTGGTGGAACTCAAAGTCCAGCGACTTTATCTTTAACAATGCGCGGAAGTGAAAATAATTTAAATATAATCACTCCCCCGAGCGGGGATCGAACCCACAACCATAACAACCATAACCATACAACAACAAAGCATTTACAGTCAGACTCTGTCCCACTACGCTACGACCGGCCTCATTACATTACATATTTACCCTTTTTACTGGACATTTTATAAAAAATATTTTTTAAATTATTATTTTAAAGCATCACTATCCTGATAAAGATCGTTTTAGCTCAAGAAAAACTGCACGACAGTAAGCAAACACTGTGCAGTATGTTCTTTTAGTATGAATTCATTATCATCGATCGACAACCGACACTCGAGGCTTCTATGAAAGTTAAGTGCAGTTTTCCTCCCCTAATCTCTAATGTTACGTGAGGTATTAAGAATTTAAGGAGCATCCCCTCTCATCGATTGGCTTACGGATGTACCCGTAGCTATGGAGCTTTGATTTTCTATTATTATTGTCATCGAATAATACCGTGATATATGTTTGAAAAATGTTTTCTTTGCATTTCTCTCGTACCATAATGACTAAAAAGAAAACAACTTTTACAATGAAATTTGACGATTTTAAAATATTATTATAAATTAACAGCATTGATGCCTAGAAAAAAAGTCGCTAAAAACACACTGAATTGTAGAAAACGTCATATACCTATAAATTTGTATGTATAGTACCATCATAAACATTCCGTAGGTCCCCTACGAACCTTCTAATTTATAGGGGCGGACGAAATCAACCGCTTTAAGAAACATTGTACACATAAACAGAATGCTTGATTTAAAATAAGTAATTATGCAATATGTACATACTCATATTTTTAAAGTTTATCATACCATCATCTATAATTATAATATGCCTTTCAACTCAATATAATTATCCATTTTTTATTGAATTATTCTACTGTTATTTTCTTAAGCATTAGAAACTAAAGGTAGACTTACCTGTGCAAGTATTAGACTATTGTATTATAATGATACATCTATAATCTACTACCATATAAGAATAGACCATTAAAATAATTGCAATTAATGCAAAAAATTACATTCGAGGCAGGTCATGGCGCAGTGTAGGAGCGTCTGACTATAAACATGATCGGTTATGGGTTTGATTTCCACTAGAGGGAATGATTATATTTTACTTATTTTCCTTTTATCACCAAAAAGACAACGCGCGGCGTTAAGCTCTGTCAAGAGTCTTGACACTAGGTACTTCCTGTCTATCATGATATACGAGATAAAACCAAAATTGATAAATATTAATAAAACCAGGAGTAAATCTATTATACAAAACCAATTACTTTTAGCAATAAATTAAGTTAATAAATCATAAGGTTTACCACATTCCTACGAATGAATAAATCGGCCCACTTCTATATGAAAAGCGTACATGACGGGCGAATATGTCACCCGCCTGATATATGATAGGCTTCGCGGATAGCTGTTAACTTATAGAGTTCCTTGCAATTTAGAGATGTTATGTCTTTATCGATATAGGAATAACTAAATTCTTTTCAAATTTATTATATATAATAATAATAACATATATATTAAGGTACGAAAACTAAAATAATATGAAAATGCTAAATAAAATAATAATTACATAAAAATAAAAATATATTTAAAGTACTGTGAAGATAATTATTTAGTTAAATTAAATACATTTATCATGAATCATAATTTCTTTTTACTGTTATATCGAATCAATAATTCGATATAATCGACAATATCGATATTTATTCACTAGCTACCACTTTACATTCAACGCCTTTGGCGGCGGCGGCAAACGACTAATCTCTTGATATATTGACGCTCACCTTCCCTTATCTAGAGATCTCCGAAAAAGTGCTCCTTTATTACGGTATTTGGATTACTCCCCTACATACTTCAAAGCCTACAAAGCCTTCAGGACGCTTAAACATATAAAATGTTTGAATTTTAAATTGAATTATTTATCAAATGTTTGTATTACAATTTTTTATATTACATAAAAATAATTGCAACTTTGATCTTTGAACACAAAACCTTTATAAAATTTTATAATATATTCTCAATCTTAGTATCAAATCTATAGAAAAATATAAAATTAATACCAGTAAAGTTAAAATAGAATGAAAATAGATACGAAAGACGCGCTATTGCTGTTTTCTCGTACAATTTAAGACAGCTGTACAATATACTATGTGTGAAGACAAGTGGAAAAATTAAAAGGTATATTTTTCTTTCAACTTCATATAACATAAGGAAGATATCATTATAATATTTTTTTTACTATTTACTAAAATTTTATAGAGTTTTATAGTGTATATCAATTATTTAGTAACGAAAAGTCGTTTTTACCGGTTAAATTTTTTTACATAATATACTTTTGATAAAATCTATAACTTTAAAAATAATTGAATTCAACACTGCTACTTTTGTAGTCATATAGTTGATGCACTTTGATAAGAGCTCAACTCAGCTCAACCTCTATAAAAGTTTCACTGCGAATAAGATTTGAACCTATCAATTGTATCCACATCATATATACATTTTATTCGAATTATTTTATATATATGCTTAATATAACAGAATATAATTCATACATTAATGTATAGTCTAAAACACTAATCGTTTTATTCTAATCGTTCTATTTTATATAATCTATAGTATCTAATGCAATATAACTTATTAAGGCGAAGTTTGGCTTTAAATCTACTCGCGCTCGTTAACATTATACAAACACATGGATCGATTTACGCTAGGCCACCTCCGAGCCGAACAGAGTCAAAGTCTATAAAGGTCTAAAGTGAGAAACCTGGCAAGTTACAGCAGAATAAAGTTTTATCTTTTGAGCTGGAGGAAGTTTGACAAAGCATTTATTGTTAGTAAAGAAGTAGCAGAATAGTCACGATGCCGGCGGAGCAAGATAACGACTTCTAAAGTACAAATCTATTGGAGAAAAATATATCATTTTGATTTTTATATTTAGTTTCGCTCTATTTTTATAGTGGAAAAATAATCAGCAATATCATATTTATTCTTATTATTATAGGTTTTTTATAGTAACTATGTTAAATTTAGTTGTAAAGTTATCTATGTTAAAGACTTTTCATATTTTAATATAAAATATTTAAACATCTTAACGAAATGTCTTGATGAAGTGTATACCTGTTTGATCTTATAGTGACGTTATAAAGTAAATGAAAGTAAAGTCAAAATATATTTAATTTTTCTCAAAAAACTCCTTTACCCTAGTCTGAGATAGTTTCGCCTTATCTAGCACGTTTATCTGCTGATTAATAGTGGACTGAACCCACAATAAATTGTGTTAGATAACACACCGATGACTAAGTGTATCGCATTATGCTAAACTGCGACCATTTCTTTGCAAACTACTGAAGTACTTGTTTTATTCAGTATCATATTTCAAGGAAAATTCAATTCTGTTTTGCATAGATTTATATCAATGTTGCATGGATCAAGATTTCATGGGTACATTAATTTAGTTTTGAAACAATAATATAACTATCATATTCTTTTTGTCAAAAAATTAATAATATATTAAACAAGTAATAAATAAAAAAACTCTCGACTGTGATTAAATATTATTTATATAATCCGCCATTTTTTTCAGTAATTTTATATTTTCTTGGACTCTTTTTCTGCGTCCTTAAGACAAATCTAACGATTTGTTTAAATCGTTTTACAAGCTTAGCAGTTACAAGGTAACAAAAAAAGCACTTACATAAATATTTGCATACGCGCTAAAAACGTAATAGTCTTTTTGACAGTCGGTTAAAAATAACACAATAACTAATATAGTTCCGCAAATTCAAATATATATATATATATAAACTATTCAAATTATTAAAAATTTCGAATATTTAGTTAGGTATACAAAAAATGTTTGATTGACTTTGTCTTTACCAGAGCGAGGAAGTGAAAATAATTTAAATATAATCACTCCCCCGAGTGGGAATCGAGTTAAGGTTGTTATATTATCTTGTTGTTTACAACAACATTCCGAAATATATGTAGTAACTATCAAAAAACTAATATTTGTTTATACTTATAAAATAAATTACTTCACGCTTTATTTCGCATAACAATATTCTCAGAGAGAAGCAAAACGTCTAAAACCGAATTCAAAACATTGCATGTTAAATTGCGGAACTCAACCCCGCACATTTACTTGTTACGCGTTGTATACTAGCTAAATTTCATATTTGCAGTTATTTAAGTAACTATAAATTTAGTAGGAAAATATAAAGTGTAAGTCAGATAGCCAGACAGCATTCATTATATTAGAAAAATATATTGCGTTTATCTTTCATCGCATATGAAGAAGAGCCGTTTTATATACTATACGTTTTGAATTTATAATATAATTCTAGTTCTCGTAATAAAATATTTAAAATTAGTGATGTCAAAGTGAGCATCAGTTCCCATATATACTACTACTTACTAAATAAAAAAAAAGATCTTTGATTTTTGCGATTTTAAAATATTTTAAACGAATTAATCCTTATGGTTTACCTTAACCATATTTGGTTTTCGAAAATAGATTTTTCGGTTACTTTTTCAAATTGAAAATACTTAATCAACGTATTTCATTGATAACAAAAATAAATTATAAGAGTAGTAAAAATAATTTTATTTACTTTAATATCTTGTAACAAAAATTGTAGTGTTTTTTTTTTTTGTAAACACCCTTATTATCACTCTATTCGACCTTGGTCCAAATCTTTTTATCTTGTAAAACATACACTAATATGATTGACTATTTAAAACTAAGGCTAATATTTAAGCTATTTTGTGAAATCAGTGTATTTTAAGGCCCTTCTAAAGCAATATTAAAATTATATTATATGAATACTAAATTTAACTAAACAGCGATATCTATTATCGGCTTTATTGCATTATCATATTCTACACCACTCAGTTTACGTCTAATAATTTACTTCCACTCTCTGACCTCAATTTATAACTGCCTTTAATTCCCGGTTCGTTGGAAAAGCGGAATAAATTCCTGTGAGATAGCCTAGGCTAGGATAGAACGAAAAGTGCTGTAATAAATTAGCTCCACCCTGGCGACAAGGATTAGCTTAATCTGAGTGTAGAACTAAGGCCGTCAACGTTTGCAAAATTTTACAGTAACTTATATGTTAAAAAAAATTACTGCTTATAAAAGAATTTAACTGCTTATAACAGTTGCTTTCTTTTTTTTAATATTGTGCCGACAACTGAAAGTTAAAACTCAAAAAAGGTTATAAATTTTAGTAGTATCAAAAACCATTCAACCAGAAATGCTTCGTTATAATATACGTATTTAATATATATGTAAAAATTGAAGGGAAAACTTTCGAATAAAGTTTGAAGACTACGAGTGAAAAAATCTTATTTTGGCATTGGCATTGGCTTGAAGTTAATATAAAGAAGTTCAGAATAATAATAATTTTAATAATGATGCAATAAAAATACACTATATATAATATATTTTCATGTGTTTGCGAACACTTTTTTTGGTTCATATTTCTTTATTGTAAAGAATAAAAAATTATAGTAAAAAGTATCGATTTTCTATTTTACATCAAGTATTATTTTTACTATATTAAGTTTAGTTAGGACAATACAATAGTCATATTTTTCATACTAACCACACCATTATTTATACATTTTTGTGTTATATACTTTGATGTTGCAAATTATATTAATATGCTACTTTCATTGACATGTTATTTGAAAGAGACAATTTTTAGTAAAATATTTATAACTTAGTGGGAGCTTATGTTCAATTTACGGTGCAAAATCTTTATCGAATAGGTAAAAACAGTGTAATTCTGAAAAATAATTTTGTTACTAGGTTATAAATAGTTAAAATAGTATATCTCTATATTAAATGGAAACAATTACTTATATGTATAAGTGCTGATTTCCATTTCACATAATATTATACTAGTAGCAAAGATATCATCCCAAACAAAATTATGAAAATATTTAAAAAATTCTTATCAAATACAAATATATGATAATCAAATAAATATTTCCTTACCCTACAGACCAAAACAAATATTAAGACATCAGTTAAATTTTGAAATGCTATAGTATAAAACGTATGCAACATTTTGTTTATGGCACGTCACTAAAGCTGTAGTATGTAAACTTTACACTCAAAGTCTTAACGTCTCACCATTGTCGACTATAAACAATCCGAGCTTGTGAAGTTGAGATCATAAAAATGCACTCAATTTAAACAACTCATAAAAACGTCTGCTTCTTCAAACAATAGTTCATATTTCATCACAAAACGAATTCCACTTCACGCGACGCTAAATTCTTATAAAGTTGCCTTAGCAGTTGAAACTTAATTTACATTTACGTAATTCCATCCCAAAGCAGCGGTGCTTTAAAAAAATTAAAAACATGCCAAGTTACTCGCTATAATGGTTCAAAATGAATAACCAAACAATGGACTTAAAAGTTTATTCGCTTAATTCATAACGTCAAGAACCAGTACAGTCATAAAACAATATAATAATGTGTGTATTGTTCAAGGCTCCGCTGTATCAGAGCATTGTGCGACGTTCAGACTGTCGTGCCTGAAAGCTGCCTTATGAATCCTTTTCATGAGGACGCCGGCTTAAAACCTCATTTAGCGAGACCTCGCCGCCTCTACCACTTAAACGTTATGGCCTAAGAAAATTGTCCCCTAATTTAAATAACTTTGTCAAGTCGTCCATTGTCTTGGGTTTTAGACACCTCGAGTGCATAAATCTTTGCCGAAACGTATTCACTTTTGTTAAGAGCATTACGTCATTGTTCATGAATCTCGGCGTCTACTCGACTCGTAATATCTGAGGACGATATAAATCTTGTAAAGTTTCAATTGATTCTTTCATATTTATTTCGAAGCTTTTCTAAAAGCAAATGAACAGATACCTCAAAATATCACTGTGTAGTGTGTATACTAAATATAAAGTTTGTGAAAATATGAGAGGACATCAAAGGCCGAGGTATGATACCTGAACACAAACAGTTCCTGAAGTTAATTGAAAAGCGAACGGGCGTCGGTGTATTTGCTCAGTACTCGGTGGCCAGACTGTGTGTTCAGCTCTTGTCCAACTTGTATCAAAGACTGAATTCTAAACATACATTGCACTGAAAAACTATGAATATTCGTAATTTACTTAAAATATTAATAATTTTGTTACATTTTTAAACGCAGAAACCGCATAATGTTTTACTTTTTTTCCTCGTGTATTTACCAACCGAGAGTATCATAATTATAAAATATTATATTTAATTATAATGGTTATTTAAGAACTATTCAATTTTTTAACGATAAGTTTATTTTGAGTGTATAGATCGTATTTGTATATTGCATTAAATTTAATTTAACTTATTTTATCATAGTATTATGAATGGATATGATTCCTGTGACTTTTCAGCTATCCTTTACATTATTATTATTAAAGTAAATTTAATGTATATTTTGACTCTTACACTGATTTTCTTACGAAATATATTTTATTAATTTCGACCGAATGTGTTGTAACTGAGGTTTCTGAGGCCAATTTAATAAAATACAATTCGTCTACAAATTCTAATGCCACAAACGTAATCAGTAAATCTACTAATCTCAACAACAGAGGGTTGGTTAATGGAGCTTACTGATATTTTCTGATGCTGCTTATCAATAAACATAAACGTCGGATCCTGACACGTAAAGTCAAGTCTTAATTCCGAAGGGGAGAGTTCAAAGGTTTCGATGCAGTAACGAAGTAAACTAAAGTTGGCGAAGATTAAGGCTTTACATCCAGTACAAAAACTGAACTGTCAAAGCTCTCTTAATAATGAACAAGTTTGGATGGAAGATTTTATAGTTTTGAAACTTTGCTTTATAAGTTAACAAATAATTGAAAAATATGTAGTGATCCTTGCAAGAAACAATGAACTTAAATATTAGATAGAAGTGTTATATTACATTATAAATAAATAATTTGTTTTATGTTTTGTAATTAAAAATGTTAAAATACGTTCTTTGCTATTACAAAAAAAAATAAAACATTAATGACCGTTCACTACTAACGCATCGTACTAAGTTAAATTACATAACTCATTATTAGTAATAAGTAAATAAAGTTATCTTGTACTGCTTATTAAATCAACCTAAAAAGCTCTATACGTTGAACATGCGACAAGGAGCGATTAGCGCTGAGGGCGGTGTTGCCTGTTGCAAGGAATATATATCTTTAAGAAAGATTAACGATCTTCAGGTAGAGCGCTTGGGGTCGAGCCATAATTAAACGCAATAGATGAAGCTTCCCCAAAGATTCCGAATAAGGGTACGCGTCTCGCTGAGTTATGATTTCACGCGAGACGTGATTGGCACCCTGTAATGAAGCCGTGATTCGACTTATTGTGAAGTGAACATTACAACTTTTTAAATATCCTGTAGGCCATCCATTAGAGCATAATGATCTTTCTTCAGTGCCTATTTTGTACCGTGTAAAAAGTATTTATATTTACATATCTCTCGGGTTTTACACGAAAAGAGATTCCATTTTAGGCTTTCCTATTAGGCAGATGAGATAGAGAGGCGTTTTTTTTTTATTTTCTTTAAACTTTCTGCAGAATAAATTTGAAGCAGTAATGACAGATACTATCCCGGATAATTTACTGCAACCATGCCACAATGATGCGTTAAGGAATATAAGTACCTCTTAAGAAGGTGGTAAGAAGTAGGAAACAGTAAAAAAGTGGTTCTTTGTTCTCCCTTGTCTGTAGAGATGGAGACCAAACTTACAATTCTGGTTTGTTAAAAGCGTATTTTTTTTTTTTAATTTTTTATTTAAAATGTTATAATATGGAATTTTATATAATATCAGTATTAGTATGTACATATGTATATGCATATTGGATCCATACTCATTTCCTTTGCATATTAGTTTCTGACTATAACTACTTGAATATTTTTAAATATTTTCACACTTTGTCCTCTATTGTAAGGGCAGAGACAATCTACTTTCGAGGCCTCATTGAATACTGAGTCTAATTTAACGACTTAAAATTTAAGAAACTTACTCAATAGTACTTCGACATAAAGTAGTATATCCTGTTCTTCATTTTTCTGTGTTTACTGATTATCTCACAAGCAACGCATGGCTGAAACTACAATGCAACGAAACACCCTCGGGTACTGGGAAAAATTGAATTTCACACTTTACAGTCATAAGATGTACGCATACAAAAGCAACTATCAAGTATGTTTAATATTACAAAATAAAAATTGAGTTATATGTTTATAAATTTAGTATACAAATTTATTTAGAGTTTTATTTTTATTATTAAACTCAATAAACTTAAATAAAAAAAAACCAGTTTAGTAAATGGCGATCGTTTCATATTGTGTTTTACCAAATAATAATTACGGGGCCGGTCGTGGCGCAGCGTCTGACTGTAATCAGTATCGGTTATTGGTTCAATTTCAACTCGAAGGAATAATAATATTGAAATTATTTTTATTTCCTCGCTCTAGTAAAGTAAAGCGCGGCGTTGAGTTACACCACTCAACCCACAATGTCTTGAATACGAAGTGTCTTGACAGGTACTAGGTACTCCCTGTCTACCCTGCATAGCGGTATAAAAGCGTGAAGCTAAAAATGATAAATATTGTTATATTAATTATATAAAACTCAAAATTAATTATACAAATAATACCACAAATAAGTCACGATTTATATTATCATACGTATTAATGTTTTAACCACACGTCCATTATCTCTTAATGTATTGAATTATTAAATTAAGTTCGTGGCATTAAATTAAAACTATCAGTACTATAGCATCTTTTTACAATAAAATGTATTAATTACTATGATAAAAAGATTACTCCTTTTTTATGTTTTCTTTTACGTTTTCTTATTTCAAATCCATAAAAAAATATTCTTCAGTATTAACGTACTTCAGTTAGTTCACTTGTAAAATATAGTAGACTTAATCTTTACATTTACATTTTTATCTTTGTTATAAACGATTGAATAATCGAAAATCCTCTAATAATTCGATTATTTCATATGTATTCGCTCTACACGATATTGGTATGAGTGCTTTCGACAGATAGTAGGTCCGAGATCGGCCTGTCACCGAGTATAATCCGACGGTAGGATGCGGTCCACCGCCCGATATGTCAATTAGGATATTGCATGCAGCTAGAACAGACAAAGTTTGAGTTTGCCTCGAGAACGCTGTTTGAACTTGATAATTGTATTGACTGTGGCTAAGGGTTACTTAAGATATAAGGGCTTAACGAAAGACAAACTTCTATATGAACTAAGTTAGTTATAAAGAACAAGCTTATCTTAAATAGAACCTTATTATTTTTGTTCTTTAAGTTGGCACTTCGGTCGTATCAAAAATATAATTATGTTAATTGTATATCTTACACAATATTTATTAAGAAAGTAAAGAAAACACAAAGAAAAATGAACACACACCATTACTATGATGGTCAAATGTAGGAGCGAGAAGTAATTACATGACGTCATAATACCTGCGTCATAATCGGATCAACGTTCGACTTCAGCTAGTTATATATAATATTCAAATTTAGCTTCAGATTCTAAACAAATGTAAGTTTTATATTTCATGAAAATATATAACTATATTTTTAAATAATTTATTAATATAATATAAACAAGAACTGATCTAGTTAGATTTATTCTAGTCTAATATTCTATTCTTGTCTAATTCTAGTTAGATTAATGGCAAAAATTAAAAACAAATTAAATTATGATTAGGTTTTACCCATAACATAAAAAAGGGATAGTTGTATGGAAATAAAAAAGAAAACCATAAAATAATCATAAAAATAATTCTCTAAAACTACGCGTATTAAATACCTATTTAGCTCATATAAAGCAGGTCGTTTGCAACATTCTTACTTAGCAATCTTTGAAATAAAAATCCGAAATGACCGAGGCCACAAAGCCGAGCCGCATTAGTATAAAGCTGGCCAGCAATTAGCTTTGCTGTTTGTGGACAGAATCAGCCCGGGGGTAATTAGCAGCGTAAATATCTTGGACTGTAGAACCTTAGACGAGTTAGATACCAGAAGTGAGGCGTGTATGGTATTAAGCAATAAAATGAAAGGAAAAAGTTTTTCTATATTCATAATTTATTCCGCATAAAAATGTAATCAGCGAGAACCTAGAGTCGAGACACTCCATTTTTCAATTTTCGCTCTAAGTGTCGAATGGTGGGAATTAATGCTTTTGTTTGTTTTACTAGAGCCAAGAAATGAAAACTTGTCAAATGTAATCATTACAGAGTGGGCTATAACCCACAACTAATGTTGTTCTGACCCAGTCCCAGTGCCCTCGATGGTTGCAAATATTTTGAAATTATATATATACATATATTTTTATACAATATAATAAATATTCCTCAATCTAAAAACAAATAAATTATCATTTTTTTTAATTAATATTTTCAAATATAATATAAAAATTAAGTAATAATTAATTAGTAATAAATACATACAATATATGATATATAAAACCTCAATAAAATAAAATAATGTTCAATTACTAAAATACAATTTTGTAGTACCAAATTGATTACATTTTCTTATCAACTTCTAGTTCTAAGTTGAAACCCAATGGGACAAAGGATCGCCAGCTAGCACCGTTTCGTTCAATAGTTGTAATTAGCAGGAACTCTTTCACTATATTTTCATATTCCAGATATTTTATATAACCAGGTACTGTACTAGTAATGTCAAAGCTAAATACAAAGGCAAAATGTGCGAATCTGCAGTTGAATAGCTACAAATACTCTGGGGTTCTTCAATCTCAGTATTTTTATTTTTAAATGGTAAATTTTAAGAAACTTAACTAAAAATGGTTAAACGTAAAATATTTTAATATTTAAATTTACTTTGTTTTAATTATTTTTCTTATTCACCTTAATGAAATTACATTAATTTTAGGCAAACATTTTTATTCTATCTTTGAAATGAAACTATGAACAAACCGCTACTGTGGTTATAAAAAATATATACAGACCATATAAATCATATCGATACTTTCAAAAATATAATAACTTTTATGACAATTTTGTACTAAATTTATTCATTGAATATCATAACAAAATATTATTCTTTAAAACCTTAATTATCCATACACTTGTCCTTGCCATACCAAAAAATACATATCGAAGAGCAAAAACCGTACCTTTGTTAACAATATTAAAAGGAACAGCAAACATTGTCTGTAAGGGCTCTAATTAAATTCACCGTACTCAGACAGCCCAAAAAACACACTCATTTGAATTTCGAATGCAATGCGAACGTGACCTAAGCATATCCCCATTTGGATGCACTGTGGTCGCTTCGATTAAGTTAAGCCCCACAAATAATACTTTCAACGTAAAATGTTACGTTAAAAGGCAAACGCTAATGAATATACCTTTAATTATTTTATATAATATTTCATTACTTAGTTGGAATAATGTTATGTTAAATATATTAGTAGATTAAATGAAACTATTTTAAACGATTCGCGTATATTTTGATATTCAAAAGTATATTTTTGGAAACCTGACGTTTCGGACACTTTACAATAAATTTGAAATTCGAAAATATGAAAATTCGATTAGTCTATTTAAAATAGTTTAATTTAAAATATGCAAAAATCGCGAAAATCACATATCGTAATATTAGATTAATTATTTTATTCCAAGTTTAAGCCGATCGTGGCGTAGAACTGTAAAGGCGTTCGATTCCTCTCGGAGGAATGAGTATATTAAAAAAATAGTGCTGAGCTCGTCACTCAACACGTAATGTCTCGAATTCGATGGAAAGCGGAGCAAGGAGTGTTTTGACACTAGTGTCATAACACTCTTTGCTCCTTGCAGTAGACAGGAAGTACCTAGTTACTTCCTGCCTACTGCTGGATAAAATACCTGCATTAATTAATGTAGTCTTATTTATATTCAGCATTAAAACGTTTTTCGTGATATCTTTTCATTATATCTATTTTTTTTATTTAATTCTGATACACAGCTTAGCCAGATTCTTGAACATAATTTAATCATAAATATTTAAAAATAGGAATATTATTGGAGAGATGTGGGTTTCAAATTTGTTTATGGTCGAAAGTACTCACCTTTTTCATTACACAATTAAAGACGAACGCCAGCATTTTAATATGGTTTGAATATTTATGATAAGGAAGTATGTAATAGTAACAAATTCAGCAGAATGACTGGATAAGGGTTACGTTTAATTATGCAGACCCTTTCACGTCAGCGCATATACGCTTCGGTTTCGCTGATTGAATCAAATATTAAGAAAAGGGTCCAGTTAAGGCCTTAAAACTATTCGTTTAAGATAGCAAAATAAAATTGTAGTTGAATTTCACATGTGTTTACACAAATTAAAAAAAACATAACCTTTATATTAGATTATAATAAAAATCTTAAAGGAAATTGTTAATAATGCGGCTGAAATTTCTTATTTTAAATTGATTAAATGTATACGATTATTTAATGATAATTAAAAAAAATGATTTTGTAATTTGAAATTCTTACATGGTCGTTAATATGGTTTATTGCTCGGTAAACCTTTAAAAAATATAGTTAAAAGAATTTAGCATTTACAATAAGCATTATATAATAAATTTACATGTTTATCCACAACTAAATCATTCAGTATATAATTATTTTAGTCAGACTGCAGTCGGATAATGCACCTTGAATAAATAATGCGCCGGCACACAAATAGACGACACGTCCAATGCATTTGCTGATTTGCTCTATAAATATCTTACCGGTCTTTTTAATCCTTAATTGATCGAAACGGTGGAGCTAGATTCAGCCCCTAAATTACAGGAGGGTTTGAGATTCTTTATGTCCTATCTAATAAGCTTACTTGTTCTCCAAAGTTAGACAATTTTTAATTTTTATTTGGTATGAAATAACCCAAATGGTTGAGATTGTGGTTCGACTCTCACCCTGAGCGTTAATTACATTTTAATTTATTCCTTTTCTCAATCTGGAAGACAAAGCGCGGAGTTGAGTTCCAGTATTTAACACGTAATCTATATTTTGGGCGGAATATGGAAAGACTCTCTAAATATCTGCGACAGGACAAGAACTACAAAAGAAGAAAAACTGACTTCATCTGACTTTAGATTTTTTCAGAGATTGGGAATTTTTACTTTATCAATCACTTTGTTAACAGAATTACCTTTATTTATAGCCAATTTGGAAAATGACAAATTTATCCTCGTCTCTTTATGTAGATAATCAATAAATTATGTGGATGACAGAAACAAGTAATTTTCGAAGTCATAACGTCATAATGCCTCATAATTACGATGTCGATGGTTCTTTATTAAACCTATAAATTATCTCTAGATGATTCCACAAACGATGTCTCTGTAGGCCATTATATCAATATTAATTTAAAATAAATAAATGACATTTACGAAATGTAAATAAGATATTTAATTTGGTAAATATTATATTATATTATTTACGATTATGTAGTTTTTAACGAGGCAATATGTAAAACAAATAGAAAAATGAGCCCATTGTAAACCTCTGACTGTATACGTGAGTTGTTATGATTTCGATTCCGACTCGCTTTATTGATAATAATTACAGTTTTTATCAATGCCGCGTTTTTCTACACTAATATCTAAAGGCATGTACTTAACTTGATCTAATAAGTTATATTTCAAGTATATTCTTAGCTAGGTAATTATTCTAAGTTAATTCTAATTCCACAGTTCTTTGAAAGTTGTGATATAAAGCAAGTTTTGTAGTGCCAAAATATATTTTTGTAGTTTTCTTGCAAGGAAGTGTCTGGCGTAGTCGCCGCCTCGTCGTCGCCAGCGGCATTATGTGCCTTCCTAAATTTGGACACATAAAATTTCACTGGTTTTCTTAAACATCTGCAAAGTTTATATATAGATATTCTTTACTGAGCACAACTTAAAAAAACACCTAGATTCATATATTGCAGCAAAATGCAAATGTGACCTTATCACTAAGGTAGTTCAAGGTAACCTTAGATATACATTTTGATGAAAAGAATATATTAGGGTGCAAAAGAAAAACAAATAGTTAAATGGAAGTGAGTTATATTCAAAATATTAATAGACATACATAGATATATATATACATATATACATATATACATATATACATATATACATATATACATATATACATATATACATATATACATATATACATATATACATATATACATATATACATATATACATATATCTATAACGGAAAGAACAGTTCAGTAACATTTTAGTCACCTTGTTATGGCATCGGTCTTGTAATTGCCAAATTTATGGCTGCCTACACTAACGCAATTGTGGCAGTATGCGGGGACGTGTATCACTCTAAATTAGATTGCAATGCAAACGCAAAGAGGTTGTCGTTGAGAGTGGACTGTTATTTATAGGCAAAAACAAAGCTTGTTAATTATGGCCACTCGTGTGGTTTGTTATTTTCTACCGTGATAATACAAGGTTTACTTTATCGTAATATATTTGTTATTTTACGAACAAAAAATATTTTCTAAAGTGTTATTTATTCCACACTTAGGATTAGAAAACATTTTTGGAAAACGTATAAGAATTTCGACATAGCTGGTAGTAGCTTAGCGGTTAGAGAGCTTGGATGGTCTCCAAAGGAGCGGTTTCGGATCCCGCTGCGTATAATTTTTAAGTATTTTCAAAAATTTCTTAACTTTTAAATTTCCAAGATATTATTTTTTGTAAAAACTATGTAATTTTCAGGTACTACAGTGTATTAAGAGCACGAAGACAAGGTGAAATCCCCATAACTTTCTGGGATAATTAGTTACAAAAACAATCATTAAAGCATTTTCAAGTTGGAAGCTTAACAAAGCTTGAGCTAAAAGTGTGTATACAACAAATCCTTTGAAAATTTCATCTAAACAGTTTTAAAGTTGAAGATCTTGCTGGTTCCTCAGTTCGTTCGTCGGACGCCTGAGGCGGCTGCTTTAATTTATTTTCAGAATTAACGTCACAACTCGCAATGTTAAAGTTACGGGGTAGATAAGGTACACAAGACTTGCCCTATTTGGTGTTGCATAACTTGGTATAAAAGCTTGTACGGCAATTATTTCTTAAATTAAACGTTTAGTATACGACCGTAGAGATATTATATAGCATATTGTACATTGAATTTATTCACAAAATGAAAATTTACTGTCTATTCTCTTCAGCTGTGAAAACAATGGCTTAAGGCTAAAACATATATCAAAATAAATAAATTAAATTAAAGTATTTGCCTGTAATTTTAAAATAAACGCTTTTAACTAAATACATGTATATATTTACATATACTAAAATAACATTTTTACAATTTTTATCTGTCTGTATGTTTATTCTGGCTAATCTCTGGAATGGCTGGAACCATTTTGTCGGATTTTCACTGGCTGATGTAATATATAGAGAAACTTAGGCTAATTCTATTTTAGAATATAAATGAATAGAACATGAACAAATGTTCTATAGAACATTTATTTTATAATTCCAGAGATATTAAATTAATGAATAAATCGTAAAGAGTAATATTTCCATATATCTTTATCGTGTTTCCGTTATTCAATATTTTTTTAAAAAATCTAACATTTGTTTCATAAGGCTTGAATTTGTTAAGTATAAAAATTTAAATGTGTAAATTAACGAGACGCACTTGTTCATCAAAAAGAAAAAAGGATGTGAGATGACTTATTGGTAAAAAATATAAAACTATATATAGAAATTTAAGACTATTACTACGCTACGCTAACGAGTATTACTCGAATAATCAGATTTCATCTGCAAAGTTTTAAAATAGTGCAAATTTTATAAGTAATTTTAAACCTAAACAGTGAATATTCAACAATGTTTCAACTCTGAACGCAATATACGTATAACGTATAAATCTTGTGCTTTAAAGCGTTATCTTAAGACAAGTTGTATGATATGATTTAAATATGAAGTTAGCGTGAAGTTTCTCCTTTGGGAATGCTTGAACTCGCCGTGGGCTTAGAGGTAACACTAGTCTTAGTTACACTGAATGTTTGCATTTAGACCATAGTTTAAGCTGCTACAAATACCGACTTAAAACTTTAACCATTCAAAAGCATAGCAAAAATAATCATGTAAATTAAAATATTTTTCGAATAAATTTTATAAAAGAGATAAAATATATTATATAACGAAAAACGCTTGAAGTCGGTCAAGTGTCGCAGTGGCATAGTATCTGACTGTAAAAGCGGTCGGTTGTGAATTCGATTCCCACTCGTGGAAATGATTATATTTAAATTTTCCTCACTTTCTCGCTTTGAAAAGGCAAAGTACGACATTGAGTTCCACCACTCAACACGCAATGCAATGCAATCCCGAATTCTTTGGAAAGTGAAGTACTTAATGACACTAGGTACTTTCTGTCTACCCTGCTATGCGGAATAAAAGTGTGGAGCTAAAAAAATGATAAAATAACCAAATTTTTTTCCATTTGAATAAATTTATTTAATTATACAAAAATAATTTAATAATTTGTATAGATTTAACAAATAAAAAATATAGTACCTGAAAGGTATCATCATTTACTTACTAGGCTGTAATCTTCTCTAAATAATCCCGCACATGTTCTTTACACGTAAGCCACATAGAACACGCTATTAATTAAGCCCAGACAGATAGCCATGACAATGATGGTCTCACGTATACTACATATTATCGTATGTAGATATAAAAGGAGGGTAAATTAATCTTGCACCATATTGGCTAGGAAAAAGCTCCTCTAACTGGAAAATAGAGAACCATAAATGGAAAGGCCTTTGCGGAGCAGTGGTATGACTGAATGTACACCTGACTGGTTGTAGGTTCGATTCCAGCTCGGTTAAGTGATTACATTTTAAAGTTTATTGTCATTTCTTTGCTTTGCAAATACATAGTGCGATTGAGCTCGTTACTCAAAGCATAATGTCGTGATTTCGAACAAAGTATGTTTACACTAGGTACCCATCGATTGTTCTGCTATGAAGGAGAATGAAAGTTTGCATCATTTATAATAATTAAAGCTTCACCGTTTAATTTAATATGATTAATTAAATTTACAAAAGCAACAAACATTAAACATTTTTGAAAAATGTATAAGAATTTAAACGCAGCGGGATTCGAACCCGCGCCTCTTGGAAGCCGTCCAAATGCTTTGATTGCTAAGCCATACATTCTACTACGGCTGCGTCAAAATTCTTATACATTTGTTACAAATTATTTATGTTGTTAGCATAATCATAATATGTAAGCAATCATAAAATGTTAGCATAATCATGTATGTATAACACTTTAAAAAAAGTAAACTAACTTACTTTAAAATGTTTTGATTAATCTGTATAAAATTTTATATTAATTATGTTCAACTCTATTAAACATGTTTCGGGTAAGCCTGAGCAAATATTCAGGTAGTAGAAAATTATACTTTAGTAAATTCGTTGTTTTGACTTTTCACATTACAATGGTCTATGGTTACGGACACTGGTACACTAATAATATCAATTAATCGCAATTAATCAATTAATCCGATTTAAATACTTTCGTTAAAAATATGATAAAATCGCGAAAACCAATGATTTTATTATCATATTATTACATTAAGCTAAATAAAAAAAGTCTTTTCAAATGGTAATATTATCTGAAAGGTATACGGGAAGGATGATTCACATTAAACAAAAGCATTGTGACCGACAGTGGGTCGGAGCTATTAATCAACACCAGACAGATCGCCATTGTCTTGTTAAACGTACCGAGTTACTGTTGCGAGGTTGTTTAACTATTGTCCTAATAATATTAATTTTACTTTGATATATATCTATTTAAGTCAATTATCATTTAGTATTCCGCGTGCTAATACGTAAGGAGACAAAGTAATTCTTGGACGTCTTTTTATTTATTTTGATTGATTGAAATGAATGTATTAGTGAAATGAGTTATCAAGTGTTTAAAATTTCTATTAACTAACAGAATGATGTGCGTTGAAAATAAATTATTGAGCTCATATATTCAAAATAAATTACATAATAACTTGAAGCCGGTCGTAGCGCACTGTAACACCGTCGTACTTTAAACACTACCAGTTGTGGGTTTCATCTCCACTCGTGGGATGATCATATTTAAAATCATTTTAACTTCCTCGCTCTGGTAAGACAAAGTGCAGCGTTGAGTTCCACTACTCAACGCGCCATGTCTCAAGTCCGGTGGAAAGTGAAATACGGAATGACTTCACACTAGGTACTTTCTGTCTACACTGCTACACGGGATAAAAAGCGTGAAGCTAAAAAAAAGTTACATACTTATCTTATTCATGGCTTGTTCTCCCATATGTTCAACTTATGACCGCATCATATAATTATTACGTTATTAATTTATTTTAACATTTAATCATAATAAAATATAACTATAGAGTTCTTAATTAAAGTGCGTTTAAAGTTATATGAAAAATTCAATTAAAAGTTTAAAATAATGCTGTGCACTTAGCAATTAAATCTTTTTCTAATTAGTAACAAAAGTGGCGTAGCAATAAATTTGATTACAGGTAGCCGCGGGAAGCGTTTGTGCGTGAAGTTGCTACGCTGAGAGCCCTTTGGGGGAAACGTCAAATAAACTTTATCAACTTTCATTCGTAGCGTTTGGCAGACTTCGTAATAAATTAGACACGATTTTAATGTTACTAAATGCTTTATAAAACTTACCTTTTAGCTATTAAGTTAATTAAAATGAATATTATGAAAATATAACAGCAATTTATTTATGAAGAAGAAGAAATATAATCATTTTTTTAGATTATAAAAAGCTTAAAGCTAAATTAAACAACCATTAAGAAAAGTTTTAAAGTATTAAGTTGTCAGTTTCTATATTCAGTAATTATTTTCATATTATATTGTTATTTTACGTCTCAGATGTTTCTCGTTTTATTTTTTGCCCTTTCACTAAATAAGATGAAATTATTTAGTTATATAATGTTAAGTTAAGTTGTTTATAAAATATCGATATACATTCTAAAGACTTAAAGTACTTTACAAATTCAAGTCAACTGATCTACTTGATTCCAGCTCCACGCTTCAACTTGGTAATAATTAAGCGTAAAACAGTCATACCAACCAACAAGTGCAAATATGCTTGTGTATTTTAATACCCAGCGCTACGCAACGTTTGATTGTGTACACCACTTATACGCTTATATTACAATCTAATTAACTTTGTATATATGAGAGATTCAATGTTGTATACAATAGTTTTAAATTAAAACATAATTAAATTAATTTATTTAGAAGAAGAAGAAATAAATCAAAATTGTGTCATATTATTCTGATCGCTTTTTAAGTTATCATGAGTAAAAACATAATTCTCTACCACTACTTTTGGCACATAATAATAATAAATGTGTATTTTTGGGAATTTCCTTTTAATTTTTGACTTTTAAATTTATTCATTCATGTTATCTAAAATTTTAAAACAAAACAGAATTACTACTACTATATTCTAAACACAACAGATAATAAAATACAACACAACATATATGCAAATAAAACATTATATATTTCTAAATTTAAATATCGAATAACTATACTCTAAAAATAAATTAAGCCCTTACCAAGCACTTCAACAAATGACTTTTTTACTTTATGGCCCTCAATAATCAAATTGAATCACCAATAATCCATTAATTAAGGCCATTTTCTAAATTTTTTTTTCTATGTCAGCGCCCACTTTGTCAAAGCAATGATGGATGGCAATCGATAGGAATTTATTTTATTCCCCTGATTCGTTTAGCCGAACATTGGTGTCATTTTGAATTGATTGCTTGTGAAAACTCAGAGAGCCAACCTCGTATTAATTTCCAATTTTGGTTTTTATGATTTGAAATCTAAGGGTATGTAATCTACATAATAATTAATGACTTTGGTTCCACAATTTGCTTATTATTCAATGTTATTTATGGTTACACTTTTATTTTGATGGATTTAAGAAACCAGTTCTACAAATTTTCTAGTTTTGCAACATCCTATAGTTGCACATTTCAGAAGTCCTCTCAAAGACTTCGAAACTAAATTCCAATTCCATTACATTTCTATTGACATGAAACATGCGATTTAGTTAAAACTGGGCCACGACTGCAATGTTTGTGATGTTGTAAATTTGTCTAAAATAATCTAAAATAAATTAAACGGCAACAACTTAGCCTATATTATCTTGATGCAGTTAAGAAGTGTCTGGTAGTACGCGATGATATATGCGAATTCGCAATCTCGGGAATGTATTTCTTCAGGGAAGCAAGCAATTCGTGCATAAAAACTAAACGTTGTGCTGACAATAAACGAAATAAAAAGATACCTATAAAAATAGACAAGAAATTAAAACTCTCTAGTATTACATTATTGTACCAAAATTAATAAATCTGCAAACAATCAAATATCTTATTAAAAGTTATTATAACATAGTGTTGAAATGTAGTGACTCATCAGTCACTACATTTCAACTATCCATAGTTGCTTGTATACAGTATTGAAACAATTTCCATGCAATATATTTTTTTGAAAAAAGCTGACTCAAACTGCACGCTAACGTCTTTCCGACATGAATGTGCTGACTGACCTACATTTGCAATGTTTTTACATTTATTGATATATTAAACTACATGTATGAAATAGATTATCCAGAAAATTGCGCTTATTTGTTGTATTTGGTTAACTTAAGTTCTATGTACATTAATTTATATATGATATCCGGTTCTAATGAAAAGTAAAAAATATGTTTGTTGTAAAGTGTGATATTCTTAGCGTCTGCGCAACTATCACTTAAGTATAATTAATTGATTATATTTGATATTTTAATCTATGGCGAGAAAGCCATTGGCATTGAGTTCCGAACATCTCGAATTGTGGACCGATGGGAAAAATAGACGTCTAATATCGTGTCTCCAGACAAAAAAAACAATTAATATATCCACATATATATCAAGGACAAAAATTTAAAAAACAAAAAAGAGAATACATAAAAAAGTAGCAATAAATGAGATTCTCTTCTGAATATTCTTTGCGTGCCTCGCTATACGTTATAATCGAACCGCTAATAAAATATAAGTACGGTACAATACAGAGTCACTGTCCGGGCACATTGAAGCGATTTATGACAATCCTTTTTACCACATTTAAAAAATATACATACTTATTACAGAGTAGGGACGTGATGTATGTACGGCATCTTTCAGCTGAATTGTGATTGGGGCTTAGGGGGCGATAACTCCATTTTATGGCCCAATTTTTTTCGGAAATACAATATTTGGAATGTTATTAAGAGTACCGCCAAATAAATGCGTAAGAAAAATAATATCTTCTAAATTTCGACCAAAATATTTTTTAATAATAGAAAATCGAAATATCATCGTCAAACTCTCAATAAAGCGTGTCCGCTACAACTAGCAAAGCATAGATATTGAAAATTATAACTAAGTGTTGTTTTCTTAGATTTTTTGAAGTAATCTTATATTTTATTTATCAAGCAGATCGTTTAACTCCTGAGACTGAATATTCATCTGCTAACTCGCTTTACCCGGAGTGCTACATTTAACTTGTTATCTTCAGTCTATATTTATAAAGTAAGGGTGCATCCTAATGTAAAAACAGTAATCTCCATATAAATGTTGGTAATATTACCGCAATATATTTGGTGTGCTACTTAAGTACTGAGCTACTTAACTATAGTGCTTTAAAAGTATAATATAACAATATTGTATATCATAGAAACATGTAGCTCTTATATATGTATATACATATTTTTAACGATATGAGTTTACTTTGGCAGATAAAAAAGATAACAAATACCATCCTAGCACTCTGTTTTAAATATATGCAATAGAGTAGAACATATAAAGGAAATACCAACGAAATTCAAAATACAGTAGAGACGACCAAATTGAACTGGACTTCTCTAAAGAACCTTCACTATGATGCAAATTAAACGGTATTCGGAACTAATTACTTTTCTCATATACTAAGATAAAGCCTTTATGTTTGTACAGTTTTCAAACATTCTAGACAAGAGTTAGACGTGTAGTTTATTCGAGGTGTAAGTTTCGTACGTAATAGGGAAGTTTGTTTTAGAGTTGCTGGAGATTATTATTGAGTGGTAAAGCATGTAAAGTTACATCCCAGCTTGGATCAAATATTGTATAATACATTCTTTATTCAACACATCAAGTAGCTTGTTAAGTTCCTGTAATTGAACATATATATATATATATATATATATATATATATATTATATATATATATATAGGTGTATAATAAGTTGCAACTTCTTTAACGTATGGAAAATCTTTAAGCAATGATTTAAAAAAAACTCCATCATTTTGATACCATCTTGAAAAAAATCTTCAAATTTTCCGTCATTTGCAACTGTTGCGCTAGGAACATGTCTATCAACTTTAATTCAGGAGTGATTTATAAATAAATATTTTTATGTTAACAAATGATATTATAAATGGAGTGGAATGATATAATAAATGGCCTATTGGGAAAAGTATAAGTAATTGTATAAGATAATTTATTAAAGTTAATTTATTAAAATTCATAATTAAATAACATGACTGTTAATTTAGCAGTATAGAAAACAAAACCAGTAATATTTGTTAAACTAATTATTCGCATTGTTTTGGAAATTATCAATTTTCAATTAATCATTAATTAGTTCAAAATTATAAAAAGTAGCGAAAAAGTAGCAGTAGTCAGATACAGGTTAGTAGTCATTTAATATTTGCACTACCTTAGATAGGTAATTTCTATTATTAATCCAGCAATTGTTTATGCGAAGTACGGAATGTTTTGACACTAGATACTTTCGTAAATCGAAAAAAAATTTTGTTTATTAGTGGTACCCAAACTCTGAACTTTTTGAATAGTATACATATGTATAAAGTGTGTTATTAGTACACGTATTTAATACTTGTTGAAATTATTGTAATAAATAAATCCCTAACTATAGTTAGGGATTTATTTATAGTATAGTACTCATCATTTATCCTCTCAAAATGTCACTTCAGTCGTATATTATACTTACAAATATATTTTTAATTAACACAGGATTGGTCGATAAATATTTTTTACCTTGCTTAATAGCATATTAATATATATATATATATATATATATATATATATATATATATATATATATATATATATATATATATATATATATATATAAAGTTATTAAATGCTTAGTTATAAAAGAATCCAGAACGTAAGTTACTATAAGACTGAGAATATATTTGACATTGTCACGTTGGTTAACAATGTCGAATTTCAATATATGAGAAAAGCAAACTTAACGTCGCCATGTATTGATACGAAACAGTACACTGTCAGAAAGTACTTAACAGTAACGAGTCGGGCACGGAGTGTCATCGGTACTGCGACCGGGGTTTTAATAAAAAAATCCAGATAACTTTCAATATTTTCAAACGGGTCACCACTTCGAGCATTGTTGATATCCACGACAATACAACTGTCTAAGGCTTTATCTAATATCCACTCTATACATAGCTGTAAGGTTTCTTGTATTGAAATTTAAAGTGAAAATATTGCTATAAGATGCTCTACATCGATATTCATATTGTGTTACTAGATATGAAGTCTATTGTATCTGAAGTCAATTCAAAATAAAAGCAGTGATTTTTAATAAAACATAACGCTAACGGTTAAATTTAAAATAAACGTTCTCATGTTTTCATTGATTATATTTTTATTCTACAATATATATATATATATATATATATATATATATATATATATATATATATATATATATATATATATATTAATTTTTAAGGCTTTCAGCATCCCGGCATCCTGGGTAGACAGGAAGTATCTAGTATCAAGACAATGTATTCTGCTTTCCGCTGAATTCGAGACATTGCATGTTGAGTGGCGGAACTCAATGCTGTATTTTGTCTTACCAGTCCTCCGAGTGAGAGTCGAACCCACAACCGGTTTCATTTACAGTCAAACGCTGTCCCACTACGCTATCATCTTAATCATATTATATCACGTTAATGTATTATATAACTGTATTCAATGTCCATATTTTACATAATAAAAACAAAAATATTTATTTATGATATTGATTAAGATCTTTAATTAGTACTGTCTAATCAAAGCGAAAAACCTTACTGATGTATTCCCATAATAATTACCATAGAATTAAACATTTTTTCAGATCATTATATGAATTGATTTGACTGACGGATTTAATTGACTGATTTTAAATCTGATTTGTGCTATGAAGCTCACGTAATTTTCACATGCATGGATGTTTTTTCGAATTTTTATCTAACCGATCTTTTCTTTAGATTGGAAAATATTGAAGTAACAATTGCCAGTATATTCCTTTTAAAAGTTACTGCTTAAGATATAAACAATCCAAAAGAGTAGCAGTTTATAATATCCGCAACTTTCAGACGTTGTAATACAAATTAAATATTTTTAAACGTTCTGAACAAATTGAAGCACAGCTACTCAAAAGTCAAAGCACTTGGACAATTTCTTCAAGGCGCAGGTATAAATCCTGCGTTTATTTTTTTATATGTTTTTAAATGTGTTTTATAAGATATTAACATTTAATTCATAATACCAGTACCTCTAGCCTCACGCCTAACGGCTCACCTACCTTTTTTACTTATGCACACACACTTACATTTTCCAAAAATGCAACACAAAAGTTAAATTAGTATGTACTTTCAGATACTTTTACGTAACATTAAGAAATTATGTAATTATGAAGTAGAGTTTTGAAGTGAATTATGTAATTATGAAGTAGATTTTTGAATGAAGTTAGCTTCGATTCTGTAGATGGATGAAAAATATTTTACGCTTACAAGACTCACTCTTTGGTGAAAGATATCAATGGCAGCTCAAAAATTAATTACTTATAACAAACACGCGTTTTGGCACTCATATTAAAAAATACAAATGAATATGGCGTTGAGCTTTATTGGGTTTTACACATTAATTTAGAAGGAAAACAAAACATTAATTTCTGTTATCGACATCACACAGGCGCTCAGGCGTTCTCGTAGGATGTAATCTCTGTACGAGCCGTATAACGTGTGTAAATATGCGCACATTGATAAATAAATACCAGAATACGCGTTTATTTTGTAAGGAAATTGAATAGATACATTATCATAGTATAATATGAATGGGGTAATTAGGTAAGGGTAATACGTCAAATAGGAATTGGGCCTGAATGTGCTCAATTTTCAAGAAATGCTTATCATCGTTTAATCAAAATTATATGATAATGTGAAATCATATTTTTTTAATAATATAAAATAGAGTTTACTTGGAACAAAAATTGAATTAAACATACACCTCTGTCTATTGTTAGTAAACATTGAAACTGCTTAAATTATAAAACTGCAGCGCAGCGTCAACGCCCACTTATTTAAGATGCACATTACTGCTCTACATATAAATATTTGTAAAATTCTCATTATATTGTAGTTAAGAATAAAGTATTTTTAGAGAAAAACTAAATTATATAATAGCAATGTACTTACATTCTTGTTCGAATTTTAATATTACATGTTTAATATTACGCTATTCAAATATTATTAAATTAGAATAATCAAACTGCACATTCGATATTCTAAAAAGAACAGCAATTGTATCAGCCCTAAAAATTTGTCATAGTCGTTTTATAACATTAAAATATTAGACAAAGTTTACCAAACTTTGTGAAACTCGTCAATGGTTATACAATACGACAGCATCATCAAATAATAGGGAATAGGAAAGGTATTGCCATAGGGTTGCCAAGCTTGGGCCAACTCATTAAACACTGCCTATGTACACAATAACCTTCCTATCTCAATACTATATAATAAGATAAAAATATTGGCAAAATATCAACAACCTACTTAGAAAATTATAGGGTAGCCTCACTACAATCAGTAAGTATGTAAGTTTCTATTACTCTACATTGTCTACCTACGTGATAACCCTACCGTCTACACAAATAAACGAAAACCCAACCAACCAAACAATGGCTGAATCGTGCTCATTTATACTTAAACAAACATCTTAAAGCGCCTCCAAGTACCAAAATCAGTATTATTATGTTAAAGTCAAATATTGTCTCGGTAAAATCTGATTCGTTACTGAAGTAGTACCAAAAATATTGTATGTGTTTTATATGTGATATTTTGACTAGAATAACCTTTTTCTTACTTTCCAATTTAAAAATTATATAGCATACATATATGTATGTACTTACAATTTTTTCTACGCTTATATTTTACGTAGCAGGGTAGACGGGAAGTATCTAATGTCAAGACACTCAGTTTTCTGCCGAATTCGATACATTGTGTGTTGAGTGTCTAACATATTCCTTGACGAAATTATTAATATAGATGTGAAATATTCAAATTATTTTCATTCATATTATCAAAATATTAGATGTAAATGCTAGATAGTATAGTATTTAAAGTAATGTTTGGTTTATTATTTAACGTTTAAAAGTGTAGGGACAGGTATAATCGCCTTTCAGTTAAGTCTTATTGTCGAGTTGGAGGCTCGAGTCTTTTCAGGCAGGCTTTTGCACGAATTATTAATTTATTGCCGCCGTACAATTTTCGCACCGCATTTCATCTACTTATTCGCTTTGAATCATTTATATGGCTTTTTATTTGTATTTAGATACTCATCACCCCGTTGGAAGCATTGTTAAATATTATTGATGTAGATAATGGGACAATTTATAATATTATCTTTATTACAGAATAAATATTATTTTCTTTAGAATTTAATTTTTTATGATAACTAAAACTTGGAAGTCATTATGGAGCATTAGATTAGCGTGTGGGAAATAATTATAACTATTTAAATTATTTTCATGAATCATTCTTATAAAATTAAGCGGCTTTGAAGTCCGTCCAGACAATTGAGAACGGAGTGTCTCTCTAACTTAGTTAATATATGGGGTTTCCCAATAAGAACAATATGTTTTGAAATTGTAATAAAACATATAATATATATTTGAATTTCATTTTCAATGGCTTTATTTGATAGAAAATTTTATGCTATTTATGATTTAAACAAAATATTGTTCAAATGACCACCACGACTTTTTTTGCACTGGTGAATACGATCGGTCCAATTTTCGATGACTCGATGCAGCATTTCGGCTGGTATGGCCGCTATAGTCGCTCGAATGTTGCGTTCAAGGTCTTGAATCGTAGCTGGTTTATTGGCATATACTTGAGATTTAACATACCCCCACAAAAAAAAGTCCAAGGGTGTTAAATCGCAAGATCTTGGTGGCCAATTGTGAGGACCCTTGCGAGAAATAACCGACTCACCAAACTTATCACGCAATAAATCCATTGTGACGGTCGCAGTGTGGCATGTTGCACCATCTTGTTGAAAATAAATGTCGTCCGCATCGATTTCATACACTTCAGGAAAAAAAATCGTTCAACATGTCACGATAACGGTCGCCATTGAAAGTAACAGTACGGCCTTCGTCATTTTTGAAAAAGTACACCAATGATTCCACCGTACCATAATCCGCACCAAACAGTCAGTTTCATGAACCACTCTTGGATTTGACTTACTCCAGTAACGGTAATTCTGTTTGTTCACATAACCATTGAGCCAAAAGTGAGCCTCATCTGAAAAGATGATTTTCCTATGAAATTCAGTGTCCGTTTCCATCATTTCAAGCGCCCAATCAGCAAATTCACGACGTAATCGATGGTCTGCTGGCTTGAGTTCTTGTGCCAACACAATCTTGTATGGATGTAGGCCAAGATCCATACTTAAAATTCGCCAGGATGTCATTCTGGATAAAGCCAATTCTTGTGCACGTCGTGGAACGGAAACATTTTCATTTTCATCGACACTGGCTAATACGGCGGCAATATTTTCTTCACTACAGCCTGTCCGTTGTCGTGTTGGTGGTCTACTATCGTGCAAAGAATATTCACTTTCCAGTTTTTGGATTATGCGACGTATAGCGAGCTCAGACGGTGCACCATGACGAGCATATTTAGCACGAAATGCTCTGTGAGTAGAGACAATACTTCTGGAATTTTGATAGAAAATTTCCAAACGTTGAGGTAACGTGAACTTGTTCATGATTAAATGGCAAACATTACTGAACACACAAATGTCAAATGTTAAACAACCAAAATGGCGGCTGTGAGCTATCAAAATCCTATCATCCCTATTGGGGAACACTACAAAAAAGGCTTAAGCTGCTTATTTTAAAATATTTCCTAAGACTAAAATATTTAGTCAATGCAACTTACTTACCTCGTACAATGTTTGTAAACGATTCAAAATCTCCTCATACAATGTAACTCTGGTCCAATGTAACTGTAGTCTTATACTCCACAACTGTAAAATAATCAGTTCATACAATTTCAATTTCAAGTAAATATAATATAGTATAGTAGTGCTTTAAAAATATCAAAACTAGTTAAAAGTTTTTCCTCTGAAAAAGTTATATAAGAAAGACGCAAGTTGTTAAAATATAGCGGCTGGCATAAAGAGGGCTGAAGTACGTCAAAGTGGTGAGGCACTCATCTTACTTTTGATTTAATAATATTGGGAGTATACTTTTTTAACATACACATATATACTGAAATTACTTAAAATTCATATTTTTGCTTTAAATATATTTCAAATCTAAATACACAAAGCCAGTCTTGGCACATTGGGACCGCGTCTGACTAAGCGCTGTTTGTTGTAGGTTCGATTAGTTATTAGTGTATTTAAATTATTTCCATTTCCTTCTTTTGGTAAGAAAAGGCGCGGCGTTGAGCGCAGAGTACGAATTGTCTTGACATTTCGTACTCTATACTATACTTTCTGTCTACCTTGCTACCGCGTAGTGTGAGGCTATTTATACTAAGATTATAAAGGGGTAAAAATTTTATGATTGTCGCGTTTTCACGCAAAAACTACTGGACTGATTTAAAAAAAATCTTTTACCATTGGAAAACTACATCTCCACTGAGTAACATGGGCTATGCCATTTTTAAAAAACTAGGAATCTCTAATAAAAATGCAATAATGTAAGTCAAAGTGTGAAAAAGTAGCTGTAAAAATGTATCGTCACGTGCGCTGCAAAAATTATTGATGATAGAACAAAAAAAAGTTCTACAATATTATAGATCATATCAATATCTACAAAAATGTCCGCCATACCATATGTCCAACCACTTTAATTACGCCACTATAACTACTTTTCTACCTTTGAACAGTGGAAAAAAGGCTATAAAATCGAAATTTAAATAAAGATCCATTCAAAAGATATAACGAAATTAATTAATTTAATAGTAAAATAACGCGGCGTGGTCCCGTGCAGCGTAGTAGTGACACTGCGGGGGTGAAGGGAAACAGGGCATTTATATCTGTAATTTAGAAAGCTGGTACTGGCTCCTTACGTAGTGGACGGGACGGCGATTGAACGCTTTGAGTTTTCAAAACACATTATTTATTCCAGTCAAAAAGTTATCTTCTATATTCTATTTAATTTTTCTTATAAATTTTATTATTTTATTAAGATTTTTCATATTAATACTTTCTAATATATTTTATTATTCCATTTTTATTTATTTATTATTCATAGATATTTATATTTTAAGCTAGTATCAAAAGTACCTTTCCTGACCTATGCCATTACTTATTATTTTCTGTGACTTAAATAAAAATTTCATCTACCCTTACTTCCCAAACTTCCCAAATTATTCTATTGATATATTCACTCACTTCACAGCAGCCAAGCCGCGAACGGGTCGCTAATAAAAAATAAAAAATGCGATATATAAATGTCAAAAAACAATTATTGATCTTATAATATATTGAATATATTATGAGTTATCAAAAAAAATGTTATTCTATTCTTAAAAAAATAACTAAACCGTAAAATTGTATTTACAAAAGCAACGCTATAAAATGAATGTTTAAAAAAGAGATTTCATATCACATTATACCAAAGTGGCTATTTACAGACTAATATAAATGTGTTCTCATTTCGAATGTTAAAGGAATATAAGGAGATAATCTTAGATGCAGCATCCCGGCTCCATCCGAAGGCAATTTCACGCCACGTCGTCGTAGGCCTCTCATGTAATTCGTTTCTCTCAAATATACTCGATGAAAAATTTTGTATCTACTTTACTCAACAATGTAATTTCCGTGTGGTGACACTCACGTTCATGCTTTGGTAAATTACAATATGAATATTAGAAAAAAAACTCGATTTATTTGTTATAATAATATAACACATGTATAATACTTATATGCCTAACTATTGAGTGAATAAGTTTATATATTGTAAAGCCAAAATCAATGTGGGAAAAGTCATTTATATTACATAACATGAAAATAGAAATTAATTACTGTAATAATTATTAAATAATATTGTTACCTAATAATCGGGGTTTAAATTATATAATAGTTAAAATAAATACTCATCGCATATATTGTTTATTGAGTTTCATTCTATTTCATAAACGCACCGTAATGAAATAGACTGTATTGCATAGTTAATTTACAATATCCCTCAAAAACAATTTCATTGGAGTATAAATAGATATAAAACAAATGATCATTATTCATGCTCGTTACCACTAATTAAAACTATTGTTATGCTAACACAAACAAGGCTAATGTGCAAACCAAACATAGCGCTAAATATCAACCATTGCCTCTCAATTTGTTTAGTTAAGAGCAGTACTCGCAGGCATCCTGCGTAAATTAGTCTAGTTAAGTGCAGTGCAGGAATTTAATCCTCATATTTCGTCTGCGCTTGGGTTCGAAATATCTTCCTACCTTCCAAATTTACCAACACACTCAAACAAAGCATCTTCGACTAAGCCAACTCATAATTAAGACCCAATTTCGTTTGTAAACAAAAACTAACCATGATTTTATAGGTATTCTCTCCGAAAGGTATGCTAAAGCAATTTGAGTCGTATGCTATGGTAAAATGTATAGACAGCTAAACAAAGTTGCCTAGTTACTATATCGTCTAATTTAAGCATCCAAATTTAATGATGCCGATAATTTTGCGACTAGATTTGAAAAACCAGACATTGTCGTTTTTATATCGTAACTAGCGGAATTCCTGATCGGTTTCACGAAGGAATTACTATTATAATGAAGGAATATTTTTTTATTACTAAACTTTATACTGTTTGATAATCTCAAGTTTGAACAGTTGGTTAATAATTTTAAAGAGCTATACATGATACTTATTTAATAAAATACAAATAACCAAAAAAATAGCATTTATACACGTTAAATTAATAATAAAATATATATGTACAATGAAATGTGAGAATTATTTGTCTGTGCTGTTCTGCAAATATTTATAGTACTGTACCATTCACAGAGCTATGTACGAATAAGCGTAAGCTTGCTATAGCATGTTATATTTAAAGAAAGTATTGACATTAAAAACAATAAACTACAATAAATCGAAAACTTCATATATAAAACTTCATATTGAAAATACGAAATAGTTACAAAGATATTTACTTTATTATTTCAAAATGATACCCTAGGACAAAAGAATTTGTTATCAATAAAAAAATATATGTTAATAATAAAAAAAAGCCATACAAGTTACTCTATAGACAAAAATGTCTTTTAAATAGAAACAGAAGAGGTTGAAGCCTTTGTATTGTGCTAGTTGTAATTTCCTCGCAGACAAGCTTGCGACAATCCGGACTTATCTTTGTTCCTTCAGTACACTTTCCCTTGGGCCTGTCTTCAAGCACACTTATAATTTCACCTATTATAACATTTATTGCTAACGTAATAAGGATCCATTTTGGCATTTGACTTTTAACAAGTCTCGTAAGTACATGGCATGATTTATGACGCAACTTCTCAACTTTTCAGTAGTTGCTTTCATTCCACACACCACTATGAACAAGGCTGCTTTTTCTTCGTACTTCTTTATAAAGTTATATTTAAGTTAAATTTGTGTTCTTTTTCTTTTTTGTTTTTCTTCAGGTTCGTTTGTAACGACGAAATTGTTATGTTAATCAATTTTGTTATAACTTTATTTTTTTGTTGTGTTCTAAGAACTTCGTAATACTTGAAGAATACTCGTCAAAAATTGCACAAATAATATTAAAAAAAAGTAGTATATATATGTGTGTGTGTGTGATTTTTTATATTTTACTTTTTAGCTAAATTGCACTTTCGTTATTTTGTACTCATCCATTACCACGGGTTGGCTGGAAGAGGTCTCTTCAAGAGATAAGTCCACCGTTGAACACATTACTTTTTCTTGTATGTATATTTCATATTTTTTAGTACAATAAAGAATTTAATATTAACTAGAATCCAGACTATAATAAAAATTAACAAAGAAGACGATTCTTATAATATTATTGTAGTAGCATTTTAAAAATTACGGCAGTCCCCAAAATTTATTCTTTCTTACTTACCTTGATTTGTTTGTATGTTCCTTATGTTTAAAAAGTATACTATACGTAACAATATTCATTAGTAAACAAACATTATTTTCAAATTAATTAAACTTTACGGTGCTTTCATTAATACAATATTAACTGGAATTACCAATTATAAAACTACACAAAAATTGTTTACATTTTACTCCAACCCACTGGAAAATATACACTCATTATCCGTAACAAAGTGCAACAATTAAAAGCTTGTTGGTAA
Organism: Dryadula phaetusa; assembly: GCA_032432895.1. Classification (NCBI taxonomy): domain Eukaryota; kingdom Metazoa; phylum Arthropoda; class Insecta; order Lepidoptera; family Nymphalidae; genus Dryadula; species Dryadula phaetusa. Next base: position 7,753,415 of record JAOYRS010000044.1, read on the forward strand.
ATTGCTATTTGAACGCGCGCCTTTAAATTAACATTGTAGAACAACCAAAGCCCTTCTATTTCATTCAAAAACAGATTTAAAGCCTGATAATTTAGTGATAGAGGCTCTAGCGATTTAGACTTTTTAGTAGTCAAAGTAATTATGTAACAAAAATGATTATATTATTAATTTAAATATTAGACAACAATTATATTAACTAGGTTCATAAAAGTATTTATTGCGAAATTTATATCTTGTTGGAATTAAATAATAAAAAAGAGTTTAAAAAGATTCAAAGGAGGTCCATAAAATTATTTTCTTGTTTTCCAGCTGGATCTAGCTACGATATTCGTATCTAGAGATGTATGAAAATTATATAAGTAAAACATAGATACAAAGAACATATACATATATAAAAGCATATTAGGTAAGTAATAATGCTTTTATTATTAAAAAAAATGAAAATAGTACAAAATGAGTCAATTATTTTAGCTAATATACTTGTTATGAAGAGTCTTCAAAAAGAATTATTTTAAATATGTTCTATTTGATTGAAAGTTAACGTTAGAAAAATTTAACGTAAGAGAGGTACGCTATCTACATTGACATTTGTGGTCATTCTGCTTGTTTTGTTGTTAAGCGATAGCCGCTCTAATGCTTGCAATGCATTGCAGTCTACGTCCCGCTGAGAGAGACGTAATAAATCGTGGATACCTATGCGCCAAATGTATTGGATAATGTTATAGGAAAAAAGTCATACAAAGATATATAGGAGCTATAAAGTTGAATAAAAAAGGTTTGTTATTGTTTTGATTTATTTAAAGCCATGAAACGCAACACTAATTACGTTTTATTGTACACTTATTTCTATAGAGAATTTATCAACCTATTCAGGTCTGTTCGTGTATTAACTTGATATACATAAAACTGTTTGACCGTATGACACAAATACCTATTATGTGAAATGCTGCGATATTATCTTTTTTCACAATAACAACTATTCATATATTAAGCTTAGTTATTAAACAAAACAAAATTTTAATAATAATGAAATATATTTACATGTAATCCATATTGAGGTACCCTTCTTAATATTAACACCGTACAATCTCACAACAAATCATTGTTTTCAATGTAAAGTACAACATTAATTAAATGTCAAACATCTGTCTTTTCTAAGACTACTTAAACAGACGTCACGTGCCAAAAGATGATAAAATAAATTTTAAGCAACCCCCATTACAAAGCTAATGGGCTGTATCTCGAGAGCTAGGGAATAAAAGATCCGTCGATTAGAAACTTTATGTTTGCAATTTTCCCGAATCCCCTTTAGAGCCTGTTTCTTGCACCGCCGAAGCTACAAATTCTATACTTTATATACATACACACAAGTAAATTTATATAAAGCCTTTTTACTTTTAAACTATAGACGAGCGTAAATTGTTTCCACCCATTATAATTTTTATAATCCTAACATAAAATGTATGTTATATGTTTGTATAAAATGTATGTTAAAAAAAGTTGAAAGAAGTATTTCAAATGTGACGTTATATATAATATAGCATAAATTTCAGGACTAAACAAAAAATCCAGGTCGAAAATGAAAGTAGAAATGAGTTCTGATTACTTTTAAAGATGTAAGCACAGAAAAACGAAATTCAAACATATTTATAGGCTTCTCATGGCACAGTGGAACAGAATAGAATAGAATAGAATAAAACAGAGCAGAAAAGAGCAGAGCAGACGAGAGCAGAGGAGCAATCTCTTACAGACAACCTTTGGTATCAAAACGAGGTAAATAATGTGACAAAAAAATAAATAAATAAATATAAAAGAAATTAAATGGGAGATAGAACAGTGACTGACTGTAATCACGATCGTTTGTGGGTTTGAATCTCACTTGGTGGAGTGATTATATTTAAATTATTTCCTATTACTCTCTCTGTTAAAATAAAGCGCGGCATTGTGTTTCGCCACTTAACACGCAGCTTTCAACGGAAAGTGGAGTACAGAGTGTTTTAACACTAGGTTCTCAGCTATAAATTTTATTCAAACATTTATTAATTTTATGTTCTGAAATTCTACAATGTTCGATCTGAATGACAACTTGAAACGAATTCAAACTAAAGTTCGTAATAAAACCTGAAAATTGAGTACGCTAGGTTTTATATTACGTGATAAGATTCAATGGCTAAAAGTTATTTTCCCTTAAGAAGTTATACGGTAACACGTAGAAGGGAAAAGGGTAGACAAGTGTATCGAACCTTTACAATTTAAAGGTTGGGGAGAACAGGAAATAGACTCAATTATCATTGACTCCAAATAATCTCAGGCTATTGAAAAAACTATTAACCGTTCTATATACGCTGTAACTCATTGTTCCCTCTTCAGATAGGGAAAATTGGTTAGAGACACAATACAATATCGGTTATATACATATAGCAAATATATAAATTATTTTGTTATAATTGAACATGTAATTTTAAATGAAACTATTTTAAATAGATTAATCGCGTATATTTTGCTATACGATAATACATATTTGGAAACCTGACGTTTCGAACACTTCATGTAAAATGTGTAAAAATCGCAAAAATCAAAAATCTTATGACATAAAATCTTATAACTTAAGACAATCTTATTTTATTTGGTTATTGAAGTTATAGTTACGTTTTTACGGTGTCCACGTCCAAAACGTGTACTTAACATTGTATGAAGGTTGGGTTACATTATCTTTAGTCTAACATGTCATCCCGGATAAGGTCGTTTTATAGAAAAATTAGTATTTAATACTAATTCTGTTGATTATTGAATATCGGTGAAGTTAAATTTGAAATACTGCCCATATTTGAAGCTTGTTCGTTTTTCATTATTATTTAAATTGTATTCCTCAATTACAATTAGAGTTTTCAAAGTTAGTGTCTGAAGGCCTAATAACATTGAATGTTATTAGGCCTTCAGAGGCTGTCTTAAATTTATTTTTTAAGTAGCTCTAAAAAAAGAAACTGAGGAAGACTTAATATAAAAATGACGTTATTCCCAAAAAAATACCCGAAATGCCAATTTCATGAAGGAATTAATTCAAAGTGAATTAATTAGAAATTGCGTCTCTTATGTAGTGCAATTTATATATTATGTGCAGATAAAATAAATTTTAAACACAATATTTTTAAAACATACAGTCGCTAAGACCTTAAGTATATCACTTCAACGTAAAATAAAAAAAAATCGCTCATTACTTTGTCTTAAAAATGCATTATCCTTTAAATAACCATTCACAATACGGAAAGGTAGAATGAAAATTGAAGTGACTGCCTTTTTGGGACCAACCTAGCGTTTAAATTAAAAATCGTGAAAATTGACGGGCAAACTGAAAACATATAAATCTGCGGGCTAGCGGAAAATTAAAACGTTCGGAGGCGACGCGACGCGCGACGTTGCGGTACTTTGTTATCGCTTGATCTGATCAAAATCACTTCTCATTAATGATCACGATCTTAAGCCTCTTTTGTTACGGTTATCTAAAGTGTCTGGAAATTTATTAATTTAAGAATAGAATGAACTAGAAGTTTAAATATATCAATTAAAAAATCGGCAGTAGTCACATAGGTATTAGTCATAATATAACATATTTATAAATATATATATTGTACTACCAACTGATAAGGCGGAATTAAGCAAAAAATAAATATGTTTTTTACTTAATTTCTATTACAATAATAAATTTATTACAAAATTTCAGGTTAGGGTTTTTTCTGATAGCATGGAGCTTAAAAAATGCCAACTCACTTCGTTTCTTACTATCTGCCAAAATTCGAGACTTTACATTTTGAGTGGCGGAACTCAACGCCGCATATTATACTTTATATTTTTCCTAGGACATAAAAATTCAAAATATTTTCTACATAATGATTACTCCAAGTAAAAATAAAACTAAGAACTAATCACATTTACATTCAGATTTTATACCACTGCGCTAGTATAAGTATATGCGAAAAGAATGAAATCGAAGTTGGGAAAATATAGTTGATACATTTCAAAATATGTCTATAAAAAATTTCTACATGTAGAGTAGTTATACGTTCAAATCTTAACAAGGGTATTAAATATATATAAAAGTATTTATATAATAGTATTTATATAAAAGTTAATATAGTAAAACAAGTGCAGTTTTTACGACGCATTAACAAGCCTAAAAGAATGAAAACGAAGTTGGAAAAAGATAGTAGAGATATTTCAAAATATTCTACATGTAAAGGACTTATACGTTTAAATCTTATGAAGGTTAATAATTATATATAAAAATATTTATATAAAAATATTTATATAAAAATATTTATATAAAAATATTCTCAAAATTCTATTTAGGAAGAATCGAGAAAGCACATTGTGTATTACATTTCTTACTATATCTTTCAGAAATAAATAATAGATGTATATATTGCTTATAGTAACAATAAAATTTAATTATTGAGATGAATGTTGCCAATCTTCTGGTCACTGTAAAGTAAAACCTTTACATGATGGTGCCAAGTGAGAAGTTCTAACTAGCCTTTTAAACATCTCAAGAGCCATAACATTCAGCTATATTACTATACAACTCCATTTCTCGCTACCGACTGCGTTCGTCGTTTCATTTAATGATGCAGTAATGCGTTTGCACTGTTAACATATAGTAAGTTACCAGTTAATTTTTACATTAGTGTAACGATTAATATTAGGTAATTATATATTGAGATATGTTTTTTTATAAGATTTTATATAGGCTAATGTCCTAGACGTTGTAGATAAAATACGCGTTACATTAACAACTATATATTTATGTCACTATATACAAAATTTATGTCACTATATACAAAATATATGTTAAATTTAATGTAGTATTAGAAATCATAAAAATAAAAATTACACAATATTTATTTTTATTCATTTCTAATATATTACAATGGAAGGTATAGGCTTCTTCTGTGGACTTTTAAGTACATGTCCCAAATTTCGCATTATTTCCGTAACAATGGGTTCAATTTTTTTCCTTTTAGTATGTCAATACAGATTAAAAAAAATTATTTACTAATTATCTAATGAATCATACAATAGTTGCTAGTACATACGGTAGCTTGCTTACATACATTTGCCATAACATACATCTAAATAATCTGGCGCCCACTTTTTCTTTAGTGTTATTAAGTAAAAAGCGTTAAAAGACAGATACGCTGAAACATAGTGAGTTAAATTAACGTTGTAAAATTCCCTTACAAACTCAGGTAAAGCATACAAAATTCATAGAAATAATAACGAATAAGCTAGAAATAATACAAACCGCGTGTCTGTGTCAGAGAGTTAATTTTAATATGGCACAATTTATTTATACATTGAATAAATAAAACACTAGAGTATCAATTCCCCAATGAAAACATGAAAAAGCAAGGATGTTTCGTATATATTTACAAAACCAAAAACTATATCATACAGATGTAAGAAGAGATCAAATTCGATACAATTTATGTTTCGAATACAAATACAATCTAAAATTGTACCCTTCATAAAGGATTCAGTTCGTGTATTCGCGCATTACGACCTCTTTAGATTTATGGCAACCCGCTGTCCGCCATATTGTTCCGAATTTAAAAATTATATATGTTTTTTGCCCGCTCAATCTGTTTTTTGTTACTAAAGGTAATACAATAAATCATATAAAACTATGTACATAAAGTATGCAATAACAATGAGTAGTTTTTAAAATAGTCTGGGATTTTTTAAAACAGCTTTACTTTGTATACGTATTTTATTCATAAGATTAATCCTTACTTGAAAAAAAGTGGGGTACATAGTAGGGTAGTCTGAGATAACCTATTGATAAGGCACTCCGGCGACTGCTTTCCATTCGGAATCGAGACGGTGCGAGTCAACTGACAAACTCAACTCCGGGCTTTGTCTTAACAGAGTGGAAAAATTAAAATTTTAAATATAATCATTCTCGTTATTTAATAATCCCAAATATTGACAAAGTTTTCTATGATCACCCTATCGCCACCAAAAGACTGTATTGAAAGTGAGATATATTGAAATAATATTTAACAAGAATAACTTTGTCTAAATATCTATATTATTTCGTAGAATTTTAAAATCAGTTGAACTTGATTTTAAAATATAAAACTACTAATCTTTTTACTTTGTAGAAACGATATGACATCTAAACGATATGACATCTTTTAATTTTAAAAATAATGAAAACGAAAAGAGTTTTCTTCTTAATGTTAATAGAGTTCAAACAGATAAAAGCTTCACGCCTCACCCCGCATAGCAAGCTATGCAGAGTGAACCTAGTATCCATACGCCGTCCGCTTTCATTCTATATTCTAAACATTGCGTGGTATGTGGCGGAAATTACCGCCGCACTTTACCTTATCACAACGGAAAAATTATAACAATTTAAATTATTCAATAAATGTATTCTTAAATACAATTTACAAAAGTTATATTCTGACAACATATTACAAAATGATTTAAAATATGATTGAGTTTTAAAATAATTAAATAAAATATTTTACCTAACTATATATACTTTATTTTAAAAAAAGGAACAATAATATATTATATAACTATAATATACGTAAATATTGATATTTATTCCACAACAAAATGACAATTTTTATGTTAGAAACTGCAAGCTCTCAACGTAAGATTAAACCATGTGAAAATTTCCTCTCCACTCGCTACCGGCAAGCAGCATAAAAATCAGAATATATGCAATATTCATTCAATTAGGTCCTACGAGCCAGCAAATAACCAGCAGTGAACAGCGTAAAAATTAAAATCCTAAACGTATCCTTCAAAAGGAATAAATTTTAAGGATGACGGAAAATTAAAACGATACCCGCGGCGCTAGCGTCTGAAAATAATGGAGGCTACTGGGATTGATATTAAACATTGTCACAAACAAACACAATATAGAGACCAGTCGTAGCAATTATTTCTCCTTTACAATGTTTCATTTTATTACTTTGTCGAGAAACGGTAATGAGAAGAATAAGATAAGCTGAGAATTGCATAACTATTGTTTCGATATAAACGAAATGTGTAGATACGGATCTTAATGTAATAGAGGTCCAGTCCTTCCAGAACCATCCAGTGTTTTTTTTTATATAAAAATGGATTACTGATATATAACATTAATGAAACAATGTCAAATACATGCCTATTGCTAAAGCGACGCATATTTTACTCGTCAATGACTAATGTATATTTAGGCAGTATTGGAATTTAAGTGAAATTAAATTGTACAAAATTTGCTTTTCGAGCGCAATAAGAATTTTCTTACGGAATTTTATTATTAATTTAGGAAAATTCCCACGTGCTTAATAAAATGTATGGATGAAATTTCCCGCACACCTGGCCGGAGAAAGATAATTAATTTGAACGTGTAAAGAATGTTGTTGCATACAAAATAGCCTCTGGGTAATTGGGTTTATGAAGAAAAATATTATAATTAGATACAAAAGTAAGCTTCCTTTTTAAATATTAGCAAAGAAAAACAAATTATTGTTACTTAATGCTTATATACATATATATTTCTTATCCTTTTATTCATCAGACTTAAAACATAAATCTAAAATCAAATATTTTTAATTGAATCAAAACAATTGAGAGAATCAAATTTGTGGAGCTCAAGAAGAGATCTAACGGTAAACTTCATGTAAATTGACAATTACCGGAAGACTCAAAAACAAGTTTATAACATTAACTTGTAAATGCCAGGGCATCCACCATGAAAGTTGTCAATAGACGTCTTTTTTTGTTTTTAAATCTTTGAAATGGTATTTTTTTATGTTTATAGTCCTTTTCTGTCTTTCACTGTGTATATTTTTTGAATATTTACGAAAATAAATCTATTTTATGATAGACGATACTAACACATTTAGAAAATCCTAACATACATAGATAAGTTACTAACACATTTCTTGCTGGATTATACATTTTATTCATTTGATATAAAATATACTTATATTTAAGTATCTTCTATTTATATTCTGATGGCAAAGTACTTTTATAGACCAGGCCTATTTAATTTAGGTTGAGGTAAACCTCACATAGATTAGTTGTCAAAATGGCTGCAAAATAGAATTCATTTAAATCGTGTCCATAATAATTAAATGTTACTCAGATATATAAATATCTTGTAAGTCCATAATTTTAAATTTCGGTTGCGATTTTCCTTCATTACATTTTTCGAGACAAGAGTCTATCTAATCTCTTGCGAGCGAGCTCGACCTGTCTGCTAAAATTAAATTATGCCTTTCCATGAATATTATACTCGATGTCGCAATCTTTTTCCTTTATTTAACTAAACCTTGACTTTGATATATTTCATTTTTTTCTTTATAATCTAAAAAGATATTATTGGTAATTATTTCCATTTTTTTTGTTATTTAGGTATCTATGATACTTGCTAGGAATTAACTTCCATAAACTATGGTTATGATAGAATAAAAATAAAATAATTATACAAAAATAAAAGTATTGTCGTCAAATAGTATTATAAATGAATGTGATGAAACGTTTTAATTAAATATATTTCTTATTCATGACGTATGCTTATATTAATAACGCAATATAAATCCTCTGGCTGCTGAAGTTATTCCATTCGAAGTTTATGATTGTATAATAAATTATAGTAAAATATAGTTCATCTGCCATTTCTCAAATAGCTTGATAGATAAAGTTTCAGATACGTAGACAAAGTAAATAAATACGCCGGACGTAGCGATCCGGCATACATTTCAGCCCTTCCGTAAAGTTTTTTTACCGTTGAGCCGAGATAAATGTCCGGTTAGCGGGGGTCCAACATTGATTTATTCTGGTTGTCCGTCAGCCAACGAATTACCAAGCAGCGATCTAAATCACCTGACAGGGAAAAATCAATACATGCCTAATGGCTTTTTAATAAAAATAAGAAATATTTGTTGTTTTCGCATCTTGGGATTTTTAAAAAAATTATAGGTTTGTGAGATTGAAATGATTAAGCTTTTAGTTAATCTAGCATTCATAATTTTTAAAGTAAGTAATATATATGTATGTGTATGTGTATATGTATATGTATGTATGTATGTATATATATATATATATATATATATATATATATATATATATATATATATATATATTTCTTCTTCTTCTTAGCGTTAATCCCGTCTTGTGACAGGGTCCGCTTTCCTGCTATTCTTCTTCCACTTCGCTCTATCATGGACATTTTCCTCCTCCAGATCGCAGCTATTCATGTCGTTCGTGACTATGCTCAACCACCACAATCTCGGTCTTCCCCTTCATCGCTTGCCAGGTAAAGTGAAGTTGAGCGTTCTATTGCCTATGTATTGAGGTGATCTTCTTTTAACATGCCCATACCATCGTAGCCGATTTTCTTGCATAATCAATTCTTGTATTATATATATATATATATATATATATATATATATATATATATATATATATATATATATATATATATATATAATACAAGAATTAATTAGTCTCCGAATGTGCATACTGCTATTCATAGTAAGTAGATAATGTTTGCGTGAATATAACTTTTTTTAGAGCTTCTTTAAAAAAGGAAGTAACAAAACCCTAAACTAGATATTATTCAACGATGAACATACAATGCATTTATTGAGTATAGTTTCCACTTACTATACTATCTAGCGGGAAGTTTCACGTTATAGTAATGATAGAAACTATACTCAATACATTTCATACGAAAAACGTAATTTTGCAAGGTTGCCCTCATCCTCCAGATTGTAATTTAGTATTCCTCTAAACACACCCTTAAGAGTAAACAATAACAGGATACATAAAAACGAATATTTACCCCAGTTGATGTTTATTGCAGCAGGTTGAGTGTCAAAACTTTTTATACGTAAAAGTTGACGATCGTAAAACACGATCAGGTGGATTAAAAAGGGCCTGAGTTCCGCATTTGCTAGAGGGTTTAGACAAACGGGGCTTATTTGTGTTTTGCTATTCCAATTGCCTCGTTTGCACAAGTCTTAGCTGATTTTTATGGAGAAAACTCTAAATTGTGTTTTCAAATTAACACAAATATTTATTTAGGTAAACATCTGCAAGCACTTTGTTAACTTAGATAGGTAAATCGATACACGCTTTAAAGCAACAATGTACAAGTTTCATCAATACCTTTTACGTTATCGGAAAGATTGAAACGTAACGTGATTGGCCTTCCTTATGCAGCACTTTTATAAAGGAGATACAATCTACCTTGTGTTCATACCCTCGTAACGTAGATAAACAGAATATAGAGTTGTCGTAATCCTAGATTCCATATGTAGTATCTTCTTTTATGTAGCTTATATAGATATACCTACTACAAACATTTTTATTTTTTGTTTTTGTAATATATATTATCTTAAATAAATATTAAAACTTTAAGTCAAAACAAACGAACACTTACTAATATCCGAAATACCCTCGCTGTATTGTTATTTTAATTTAATTGAATTTAGATAGAGTCAAAGCGTATTTCAAGACATGTCGAGAGCACTTCACTCAGTCGTCTAGATAGAAGTGCGTCCTTTTTCCTACTGCCAAGAATAGCGGCTCGTCTCGTTGAATAGGTTTTCAACGGTGCGTAGGCTTCAACCTAACTAGACATTTACTATAAGCTACCATTATAAATTGAAAGGCATGTACGTAGGCACTTAGGTAGTTAAGTATAAAAAACATCGTATAACTCGTTGTTAACTAAGATGTATATCCTTGAAAGTAATTAAAACGTATCTACATTTTTTATTTATTTATGAACAAAAACTTTTATATTTTCTTATATAATCCAGCATATATTTTCCGCTTTACCGCGTTTATAGGTCATCAAAACACAATGTTGCTCCGACATCGCGTCACTCAAGACTCCACAATGTGCAGACTTGTCAGCGACTTTCATTAGAGAAACACTACATACAGAACTCTTTAATTTGACCCTAAATAAACCTCTTGTATACCTTATTATTTGAGCAGTAAAGTCGGTATTAAAACGTACCACTTTAATCACGAAGTACAATGCCTTGCAAATGTCTGAAACAGCGAAGGAAAGTGTACGGTAATAGATACGAGTGTGAACTGTGAATACGGAACCACCGTTGACTTTTTACCGATTCATACTACGCTTGAATAGAAATGATACAGTAGAGAATTATTAAATTAAATTATATATCATACATTGATTCGATTTGATTTACACTCGGGGGAACGGTTATATTTTATATTTATTTTCCATTATTTGCCACTCATTTTACACTCGGGGGAACGGTTATATTTTATATTTATTTTCCATTATTTGCCACTCAAAGGAATGTCTTGACCACAGAGTGTCTCTGGCTTCTCTGCTATGCAGAATAAGGCATGAAGCTGCTTTCTATCATATTTCCTTTAAACGTCCGCACTAATTAAACTATACATACATTCACGTATGTAACTGTAGTTCCATTTAGACATTATATAAATTTCATTAAATTGATTAAAACTGAAAACATTTAACAGTTAGTTTAGGATACAGCTTTGTTTGAAAGCTAAACAGAATGGTTGCAAAACATAAAGCTAAACACACGAGAAGTTTCACATCAGTACAAAAAGTTTAATTTAGACCGAGAGTTACGGCGCAACGGGTGTGAGACGTTATTGGGCATTGGAATACAGTGATATGTTAGCAGTAGAAAATCTCGATTGCCATTCTTGTTTTGTGCAAGAATATAGTTATTTTTAGTAGTTTCTGGTAACATTCTAAAGATATTTATAATTTATGAATAATATTATGAATTAAGTACCTACTATTGATATAATTACCACCAGACCGCCATATTTTTTTCCCATTACTTAAAAACTTCCATTGCTTGAGCCAGCTCGCAATGTTTTTATTTTGGACGGAAATGAGTTAATGATTATATTTTAAATTACAAGCATTTCTCGCTTTGGTAAGGTAAGATACCCTTACGTTTATGGCGGCAAGCAGTGACCGGAGTGTCTTGACACTAAGTTGTCTCTGATTTTCCGTCTAAGAAGAATAAAGCTTGAAGCTGGTTTAGTTAACAACTTTTTCCCATATTACTCGACATTATTAATCAGAAACTCATTTATGTAAGGTGTATCCTTTAAATTAAGTTAAAAATAATTTGTATATTAAAAAAAGTAATTGTTAGTCATTACCAACTGTTATTGTTATAATAAAACTGTGTTGTAATGCAAATATTATAAATTTCGCATTTTTGTATCCCACGATTAACCTCAAAATGAGCGAGCCGATATTAAGCTATGAAATATTCTTTTTATAAATACTAAGTATTTTTATACTGTACTCACTCATACTAGACGAAAAATATGTCATTTTAGAGGATAAAAAGTAGGGTAAGAATGCTTGACAGTACTAAAAAAAACGTCTCATCACATGAATTCATTCAGTCAGTTTCATACGTAGAACAGTTCTTAAATATAATGTCTATTTAAATTTTATTTTAAATATAAATATATTTAAAAACTGTTCCCGTATAATTTATTACTTTATGAACAACGTGATGATCTCATTTTACCTAAAATATAAAAAAATGCTGTTGTAAAAATAATACTTGACAAGCCTGAAGATTCTTAACGTTTTAATTAACTTTAACTGTACCTGCATCAGTTAATGTAAAAACTTTTGATCTACTTTTTGCCTTCCAATTTATTTAAAGACCTGTATGAGTCCGAATTCGATGGTATACCTGAAGCTGTAGCCAGATAAAGATGAGAATTATTATAATTAATCTCACCTGTTTCTAGCAATAAAATTTTTAAATATTATTGTAAAATATATGTTTCAAAATCATTGAGTTCACTTCAAGCAATGATGATTACGCTACTTCTGCTTAAGTTACAAATAACATGCATATCTACTATCTAATATATATCATTAACCCTTAATAGCCTAGAGTTTCAATTTTGATACCAATCTTTTAAACCGAATGTTCACATTCCTATAAGTTTTTTTTTATAGGTTGGCTGTACGTATTTTACTGTTGCATAATATTCTTTCGAACGAAATTAAAAAAAAAATCTAATGTCATTATTGTTTTATTTTATCTATGACATATTACTTGCGCGGCAAAGTGGACAAGTAAACACATTCTACTAAAAGTTTTGTTGAGTACAAATTTGATATATTTTCTTTTTCTGAAGAATATAAATACTTTTGAGGAATATATTATTTAAGTGAATATATTATTTTTGCTATGATGTAATTATTTTTTGCGAGTGCATGTTTTACTTGAAGAAATTAGTGCCATTTTTGTGAGTATCAATTTTGATACTTCAGGCATTCCGCCCTACATAAAACCTACCTACTAATTCTTTAGCTATTCAAAGTTTTTGAACTACCGTTTCATTATTTTTCTGCATGGCTTGGTGTTGGGATTACATTTATTTTTATTTTATTATAGAAATATATCCAAAATGCGACCAGAAGACATTGAGAGCATATTGAGGCGGTTAGAAAATGGTGAAATTTCGGAAGACGATTCCACCGACAATGAAGATGACATAGACTATTATTCGAGCCAAAGAGATCTTCTGATGGAGCTAGAAGACGAAGAGGATGACCCGAATTTGAATGCAGATCCGCCTGCAGCAAACGTAGACATGCATCATAATTTTGAGACTGTAGAACGAAGCCCAACTCCTACAATTAGCAGCCAGAACAACCTGCAAACTGCACCTTTCAACTCTAGAAACTTAGTGTGGAGAGTAAAGAATATGGACACAGTCCAAAATGCTTTCCAGTTTGATGGAAACACTGAGTATTCACAAGAAATTATGAATTTAGACACTCCTTTTCAGTTTTTTTCTTATTTTTTCGGTGAAGAAATTTTGAAATTTCTAGTAGACGAGTCAAATAAATATGCCTTCCAAAAGAATCCCGACTTTACAGAACCTGTAACTGTCTTAGAATTACGTAAATTTATTGGAATTCTTATTTTTACTAGTGTATATCATTATCCCAGTGTCAGGTCATACTGGTCAAACATCACAAAGTTTGAACCCATAGCACAAACAATGAATCGCAACAGATTTGATAAAATTCGACAAATTTTTCACATGAATGACGACTCTAAACATTTACCTATTGATCACCCCCAGCACGACCGACTGCATAAAGTAAGACCAGTGGTAGACTACTTGAACAGGAAATTTATTACTGTACCATTTGAGCATCGTTTATCACTAGACGAGCAAATGTGTTCCACTAAAATAAAACATTTTATGAAACAGTACTTACCCAATAAGCCCCATAAGTGGGGATTCAAATTATACGTTTTATGCTCTCTGTCTGGGTATGCCTACAGTTTTGAGATTTACTCAGGAGCTAAAGACATAGACCGTTTGCCTGGCGATTTATACGAATATTCCTCTGCTACATTACTTGACCAACGAAGGTATCTATTGTCTTGGAACAGTACAGAGAAACAGGCTTGGAAAGTCGTGCAAGTTGCCGGAGAAACGGGAAATTATGAAGTCCAACGTACCCAGAGGAACATATCACGAAAATGTGGCCTCTTACGAAGGCCAAGAATTTTCGGCCACAAGTTGGAAAGACAACAAACAAGTATTATTACTTTCCACGTATGTTGGCGCTGAACCAGCGGATACTATTACCCGTTACGAAAAAAAACTAAAGGCCAATGTTCAAGTATCATGTCCTCGGGTCATAAAAGAATATAATGCACACATGGGCGGCGTTGATTTGATGGATAGCTTCATCGGTCGATATCGCATACGCATAAAGTCGAGAAAGTGGACAACGAGGCTCTTTTACCATTTGTTAGACATGACTGTCATCAATGCTTGGGTACTATACAAAAAGGTAAACACAGTGAAAGGAAAACTTCAGAAGAATATTATGAAGTTAGTAGATTTTAGAACTGAGCTTGCCGATACTTTATGTAGATATCAAAGTCACTCGAAAAATAAAAGGGGAAGACCCAGTACCAACAGTCGACAAGACACTACAGTAACTTCTAAAAGACCCCGGACAGGTGTACAAGTACTACCCTCTACTGACGTGCGTTGCGATTGTATTGGTCATGAAAAAATTTTTATGGATTCTAGAAATAAGTGTAAATTTAATAATTGTAGGAAACTTACATCCTGGTTCTGTAAAAAGTGTAAAGTGTCGTTATGTGATAATAAAAACAATCAATGTTTCGCATTATTTCATGCATAGGTATATTTGATTTCTTTATGGCCTTAATGCCTGAAGTATCAAAATTGATACCTGCTTTTTTTTCTAAATAAATATGTAAAATAAATATTGTGATTTTTTTAGTTATTTTTCCCTTCATCTAGACCCTCAAACAAACATAGTAATATTTTTAAAAAATCACTTCCGTAAATCAGGCTACTAAGGGTTAATTATACTCGGTAGAATTCTTTATATTTTAGGTCCACGCGTTAATAAATCATGCGTAAAGTACCAATGTGAAGAAAGAAGTGCTTGTACTGATTTACGCTTAAGGTTATTTATAAGGCAATAAAATTTGTCCGCTTCTCATGGCGTATTCCCACTTTCTTCATATTTCATGAGCGAGCTTACCTTGCGTCGTGTGTAATATCACCGTAAATTTGTGTTAGGCACCGTGTTTGTACTCAAACAGCTAATATTGTAAAATATTGTCGCAGTACAAGAAATTTACCTACATATATTAAAATGTAGGTCCTAACTTTTTGTTTAATAAAATTTACAGTATATACTTATGGTTATCGCATGACCCTCCCTCATACAATTCTGTACATAACTAATAACAATTAAAGAAAAAGAAAAATACTTATGATTTATTATTGTATACTAAAAACCGTATCATAAAATATTAGTTTGGAGCAATTAATAATCCAATCCTGACCATTGTGGAGGAGTGGGGAAGCGTGTTAATGTAGATGGGATGGTTATGGGTTCGATTCTCACTAGGAGAATGTTTATATGTAAATTATTTTCAGTTCCCAGATCTGGTAAGAAAAAACATGGAGTTGAATTCCATCACTCAACATGCAAAGTGAACAGAGTGTTTTGATACAATGTTCTCATTGCCTACTCCGCCATGCGTGTTAAAGCGTGATGCTGAAGAATTATAACATACCCATCTAATCTCTCGTCACCCGTCCGCGACATATGCTAGCAACGAACATGTAACAAAAAATAGCAGGGAGAGGAGATTGCTGATTTTCCGGTCGTGAAATAACGTCCGGTGACCGGATGTAAACCGGTCCGGTACCTACTAACTATAGGGATGAAACTTATCAGTAGCGTTCAGGTGATGGGTCACTTTTTTAGGTCATCCTTTTCTACGTATAAGATAGACTTCTTATATAATCTCTAGTTAATCTAAGTATTTTCTTACCTAAGTACGTATGTACATACTGTATTCAGTTTATGACATCATTATCAGGTATGCTTATAAATCTTTCGTTGCCCATTGAATGAGTGACAGATAATGCTCAGACGATACTGCTTGGCATAATAAGCTGAATATTCCTTGGGGAGTACAAGGAAACACTAAGAGCGGATTTTTCTAAATTCCTATGGGAACAGCAAAAATGGGAATTACGTTTCGCTGTCAAAACTAAGAAAAATGCAAGGAAAAGGCCCATAAAATAAACATAAACGAATTTTCTAGCGACAATTCATAAAAGAATAAAATATATTTATATTTATTATTAATATTTATTAAACAAACAATCAAAATTCAAATTTAAAATTTATTTTAATTCCTTTGCTTTGGCAAGACGAGGCGTGACGTTTGGTTCTCCAATCTACACGCAATGTCTTGATTGCTGAAGAAAAGTAGTCAACCTAGTGTCTTGGCTAAGTTATCTCTCACTACTCTACTATGCGGTATACAGCGTAACAATGAAAAAAATATACTACCAATTGCATCATCATCATAATGTAGCCCATGAAAAAAAGCCAGTATAAGACCAAATCAAATAGTAATTGCATGAAAAAATATAGAATTCATTTTGCATAAAACGTAACAATAAATTTTATATGACACATTATATCCTAAAGGATAGTAAACTATTTACGTAGTAACAATTAGAAATATTATATATATATTATAAATATAATTTGTCCGAGGACTAGTTATGGCAATTTGCGATATTCTAAACACATTCATATCATACCATGGAAATAATTATATTATTTATTATTAATTTTTATGAAGCAGTCGACGGGGATGAGACACCCCCGCTACAACTGCTTCATATGGGACATCTCGATCAGTTTTGGGTTCGATTCACACTCGGGTAATGATTATTTTAAATAATTTTCTCTCTGGCAATACAAAGTGCGGGGTTAAGTTCCGTCATTTAACAGGCAATTTCTTGAATTTGGCGGAAAGTGGAGTACGGAGTTCTACACTAGATGCTTCGTTTACCTTGATTAAAGCGTAAAGCTAAAAAACATGAAGCAACAAGTATCTAGAAGTTCATTTATCAACAAAACGAGAATGTTATAAAACGGTATGTCATGTCTTCATGTCTTTACCTGGTTGCCTGGAAGAGTCAGTCCAGGTTGCTTTAAGCGATATGGCCTTATTGTTTGAATTTTTTTATATTTTTTATTTTTTGTATACAATAAAGTATATATGTATTTTTATGTTTAAGGCGACAGTACATACTTATTCAATAAAAAATAATTACACCTATCTATACCGTTTTACTTCAAGATAAATGTAATATAATATTAGAATTTATATATTGAACACAAATTTTAAAAAAACATTATTTAAACACAACACTAAACAAATGATTTTCTACCCTTTCATATACTATAGACAAGCAACGGGATCAATAATTTATATGTTTATATGTCCAGTATAAAACTTATGAAAAATATAATACCATTTATTAAAGAAATAGATCTACTGAAATGAATTTGAGTAGACATTCATAATGCTCAGAAAATATTTAAGCTAGCAGTTCCGTTGATGCGTTGATAACGCGTTGCAACGTGTATGTCAAACATATGGTAGTGTGTGGTACATTTATTTTATTAATTTAATATATTTATGTGCATTATTATTAAAAATATTAATTCCTTCTATATATAAACTATAACTGTGCAAAATTTCATACTTCTCAGTTCGCGTTATTTTCATTAAAATGGGTAAAAAGATTTTGCTTCACATATTAATGCATAGATACACAAAAGAAATGAAGAATGATAAATTATCAACAGATGCGCAGATGTTTGTATACATTTTATTTAGCACAATTTTCAACAACAAATCTGTTGAGATTTTAATAAGTTAATTCTTAAAATATTGTAACAAGGTATAATAATCATGTTTTCTATAATTTCTTAATAAACACGGTGTATTAATTACCCTTGATGAATTTAGTGAATAATTATCGCATATTATGGCGATATATTATGGCGATAAAGCATTTCACAGTGATCAAAATCATATCTAAAGACACGTAGCGTGAGCGTTTTTATTGCTTAAATTTTATCTTATTCAGTTTTACTTTAATAATTTCTAGTTTTACTTAATCAGTTTTCAAAGAATTTTCACTTATTACGTGTGTACACTAAAACACCTGCAAGTTTTTTTATAACTTGTTATTTTCTCACAAAGCACAGTACATATTCAGAAACAACCTAGTGTATTTTATTCACTAATTTCTGGCCAAAATCCTAATATTGTGTATTCAGTGATGAGCTTAATGCCGTTCTTTGTCCCCACAACTAATTGTGTTTAGTCAGACGCTGTCCCACTGTGCCACAATGTTTTCTATAATGATTAACAGATAACAATTTTGAGACTGTGATGCTAAGTTGCTACAGGCAAGTTATATATGAAGGAGCAATAGCAAGTATGAATTTTGGTTATAAAAAGTATAACACTTCTTAATATGTTTTTAACAATTTTTATGTTCTCATAGAAAAAAACTAAATTTATGTTTACTAAGGTTGAATATCAAATAAAAGTACAGATAATTTTAACACTTGTAAGAAACAAAATAGAAAATTTTATTTAGTTTTATTCTACATGATCTACTAACCCAAAATAGTTTATTTTTCTTACCTTAGATGTCATTTTCAAACTTATCAAAAATCATTTAAAATAAATTTAATAAAACAACTAATTAACTAAATAATATAATAACTACTTAAAACATAACAATGTGTCTATCTTATACTTCATCAACTAGCTTAAATCTTGCATGTTGTGGTTCAGGTATAACATTATAATATTTCTTATATATTGTTTGGTTTTCTCGTCCCCCATAAATCCTTTTCACCCATGTATGTTCCCAGTTTGGATCAAACTTTTCACAGGTTACTATAACTTTACCAGCTTCAATAGCAAATAATGTGCCGTTTCTTCCCAAGCCCACCTGAAAGAGTAACATTTAACCTGTATATTATCATTTTCTCTACAGCTTCACACTTTATCCCTGGCGAGGTAGTCAAAGAGAATGTCCAAATGCTACTGTCCCTGCATAATTATTCCACCTCAACCAAAGTAATTAACCTCTTTGTCCTTCAAAGAAACTCTTTAAATGATTTTTCTTTAGTTTCATTGATACTGTGTTTACAATGGTCTACTGAGGTCTCCCCAAACTCTCATAATCATTATTTTCTAATCATTACATATTTCCTTAACATATATATATATACATATTGCAATAGTCAAAACTATTGAGTAAAAGTGGGAAAGAGTGAAAGCTTAAATTTAGAATGTATGTTCTTTAAGCAGTGTAAGAGGAACAAAAAGAGGATTTAAAAAATCCTTTATTACTTTTTATAAGACCCGGTAGTCATTTGCATTGGCTTCAAAAGTTGTCAATACCAATTATATACATCATTGTAATTCAATTACCTTATAAAAATACATTTGTCTGTATAACTTTAAAACCAAAATTTTGTCCCATGATAATTTAAAAAGTTGTGATCTATTCTAAAGCACATAGCAAGTATAAAAATTTATCCAAATTATGTAGCTTTAAAAACAAAAATATATTTCATTAAAAAAATATTAGCCGGTAGTGCGACATGTGACTATAACGTGATCGATTGTGGGTTCGATCCCCATTCAGGGGTGTTTAGATATTTAAATTATTTTCAATTTCTCACTTTGGTAAGACAATGCAATACGCGATGTTTCAAATTCGGCGGAAAGTGAAGTACGGAGTATCTTGACACTAGGCATTCTCTGTCTACACTATGCCTTTTACCCTGCATAAAAGGCTTGAAGTTGAAAAAACTATACAGGTATCATCAGAGTAGTATAATTTGTACGTTAAAATATTGAGTAATTGTTACATATTATTTACATTTAATCCAGGATGAAATCGTGTGGTAAGTTGCGTAGCAAGTATGTGTCCAGCTTTGACAGTATGACCGTCTTGAACCTTCCAGCCTCGATGCTTTGGTTTTACTTTACAATTCGTGTTTTTGGTACTGCCTCCCGTTTTCTTACTCGCATATCGCAAGAATTCTGTAAATTTACAAAATTATATTTAAAAAATACGATTTATTTACAAATAATTCAATAATTAGTCGAAGTCTATAATCAATAACTGAAAATTATATATTTTGTAATAATAAAGATATTTGATCAAGCTCATACCTTTTAAGGGTGTGCTTGTTTTACTTTCGTTTAATATAATGTTCCAAACCATTTCTCCTTATTTTTAGTTAATATAAAAATAAATAACCTATGTGTTTTTCAGCCAAACTAAACTTGGAAGGTTAATGTACAAACCTTTGTCAGTGTCACTTGTATAGACAATATTAAATTGTCTATGCAAGTTGATACATTAGGGATGTACGGGAACGAAAATCGGTAATCTAAATAATTTTGGTGTAAACTCGATTATTATTAATAAGGTCTTTTGTCGGATATAAAATACTTCAGTGATAATGCTAAAACTTAGTTGTATATAATAAAAAAACTTTACGCAAGTTGCATTTACTTAAATTAAAAAACCATTTATAGTCTTAGTTATATATACTTTTAGGTTTTAATAATTAATCATTAAAAAATATTTATACAAACGTTTGAGTGTTACATTTTAGTTTTAATGATATAACGAAACTGTTGAATCATAATTCTAAAAATAAAATAATAAAATCAAATGAAACTTATCTTTTATTTTTGTCAATACTAGATGCTGTAAAGTTTATCTAAGTCACTACAAACGCGTGTACAATTTTGCTATTTATATTTTAATAATTGGGGACATGATTTTGAAATGTAGAAGTAAATTTTGAAAATTCAAGAAGTATGTAATAGTATGTTATATTATATTATTTATAAAAAAATATATATAACGGACAATTAACCCTGGTAAAAGTCAATCCATTATTATTGGCAGATTGATATCGAAAACAAATATAGTACATGATTTACCATCTTTGACATTTGACGGCACACCAATCCCATGTTCACGAAAAGTTAAAAATCTCGGGATTACATTTGATGAATATTTGTCCTGGGATCCTCAAATTAACGAGCTCAATCGAAAGCTTTTTAGAGCAGTTGCCTCTCTTCGTAGACAGCAAAACTTTCTCCCCATATCTTTCTCTTACTCCCAATTCTCCAATATGCCAACATTTGCTATCTCTACCAGCTATAACTATCAGTCGCGGATGCAAGTATTAGGAGTGTAAGTTTATCTAACTTGATATAAAATTTTAGCAGATATATTCATTAACAGAAGCTAAATTATCAAACAACTCAAAAATCGAACAGATGTGAGATGGCACAGATGTGAATTATTTACAGAGAAATGCCGTAGACTGACTGATTACTAATTCATATATTTTATATGTCACATTTCTAATTTATACATTCATACATTTTATATGTCATATTCCGAATTGCAACTCGATCAATGTCGTCCTTGTAGTGACAGTCCTCAATATATACCCATGTAGACCGCTTAATTTTCTTATTCTCTTAAAGACGGAAGTGACTGGGGAAGGTTATAAAATAATAAAATAAGTCAATTTATGATAAATTAATAAAAGGAATCTCATGAGGAAGTAATAGGAGAAATGTGTTTTAGAGAAGATGCAAGAAGTTAATCGATTATCTTTATTAAAGTGAAGGAATGTAAAATGAACCTTTATAATCATATAAAATTTTAAGCAACCTTCTACTTGGCTTAAATATGAGATGTCTATTAAAAAATGGTTCTGCTTATTTATGAAGAGAAATCCGTCACTGTCTGTCTTGTAGCTCAAATAAGCAAGGCTAGTGAGCCTTCTGAGAACAAAGTTTTCAACAATTTTATTAATCTATGACTGTAGTTTGGTTTGAAATTACAATAAACACTACATACTAATACTACAATAAACGTATTTAATCACCATTTTTAAACCTGTCACAATTATTATTATTATACCTGTCACAATTATTAATATTATACACAATAATTATTTTTATTTCTTGCTCCCATATTTGTTAATAAAATTTAACAATTTATATGAAGCGATATGCATGTACGTTTTACAATAAAAAACATTAGTGTTCATTTCAATACTTTTTTAACAAATTCAGTTTAGTTCTTTATATACGACGCTCCAAGCCTGTTAGTAGAGGACAAATCACTTCGCCAATGTCACGTTTATGGAGTTCTCCATTCCATATTCCATCACACAAAGGATTTTGTACAAATTATTGAGCTTCATATGAAAATTGTCACAACCCTATCTAGTCTACACTATAGGTTCGGGATCTTTTCCTAAAATTAACTAAGCAGTAGTTTTATTTTTCCTATCATAAAATAAATGTCACAAATGTAAAAATCAAAATAATGTATATAATGTCAAACTAAAACAAAAATATATGAACCAAATTAACATCAAGACTATGTGACATGAAAGTCTTATTTAACACAGCAAAAATGCTCAAGGTTTTATAAAAATAAATATCACTGATTTGCCGCCTTAAAAAAGTAAATAAATATTTTATTAGTATATACTCATATAATAAAAGATCGAAAATCGATTCTGAGTTCTCATAACATATATATTAAACTAATTGTTATACAACCCACAGAACCTTGGGAGGATGAAAATGTATAAAATTATTATATATTTATTAAATGTTATGTTTAGTTATCATTGAATTATACACATATATAAAAATTGTAGCATTCATATTGAAATTGTAATATTCACCTTTAAAAAAAATTTTGATTGAACGATTCCAAATATTCATTTTACTATTAAAAGCTTATTTGATGGCAAAAAATTAAATAGAAGGAAATGATTTGCTCCTCGTTGTAATCATAATTTTATTTAACTATACTTGACTAAAATTATCTAAAAGGCCGAAATATGACTTGAAGCGAAGTGCATTACTGCACTTACATTTGCTATACGTCTAAAAATAACTAATAACAGTAGTTAGTAAATACTATAGCAATATGATGACAACAAGATAACTAGCTTTTAATATTTCACTTTCGGCAAAATTTGAGAAAGTGTTGATTGAAATTTCTGATCATACTGTAAATAACGTTCTCCGCTTTCCAGCCGAATTCCATACATTGCGTTTTAAGTGAAGAAACTCAAAGGAGCGCTTTGTATTATCAGAGCGGAAACAAAGAAATAATTTATATGTAATCCCATATATCCCCATATTATTTCTGATTTATAATCAACACGTTTTCCTACTACGTCACGATAGTCGAAATAATGATTAATAACATCATTTATTATTTCATTCCATTCTTATATAAAAATATCGTTCAAACAGGTTAATTGGCGAATACGTTATGATCTCAGGTTTTCGTAATCAATTCGCTTTTTATGTAACTCAATTTGTATATTCACCTACATAACTGTGGACATACATTGGTCTATTTACTATAAGTCTACTAATTAATTAAATATTTACAATAATTGCTTATGTTGTTGTCATATTTATCTAGACAATGAAGGTGTACGTAGTTTACAAATAATCGTTATCAAACTTATAAAAGAGTTTTGAGCGAATTACAAACAGTTACATATATACGTTGATGCGGAATGGACGTCACCTATTAATATTTGATTTGAATCTGGGCTGAATTTACGAAATAGTTATATTTAGTAATTGTTAATAAAAAATCATTATGATTACATTGCTTATTTTATCAGTGTTTCTTCTCATTATTTTGACGTCGTGGATTTATTTTTTGAAGGATTGCAAAACAAATAATATCCCGGGTCCGAAACCATTACCTATATTGGGCAATGCTTATTCTTTCATTGGAAAACCATCAGGTGAGTGTATTGTTAATTACTTTTGTAATTATAGTTGAGATTCTAAAAATTAATAACTGTTATTAAATTTTTATCTTCATTTATGATTTTTAAAGCTTAATTGCCCTTCGATACTCATGTCACATCTAAAAAAATACAGATAGATATAGAATCAAATTACCTCAAAGTGAACTCGTTTAATATTAACTATAAGTAACCACAAGAGTGTCAGAAACTTAACAGAACACATAGCCCTTAATGCAAATTAATTTTACAATTAGACGTCTTGCGTCGTAGATATGCCTATTAAATCAATGTCTAGTAAATAATACCTCTTTGTGTTCGAATAATTAAAGTTCTCCTATTGTGTACATATAGTCAATAATAGTCCTCCTATTATGGATATATACCTACATAAAAAAACAGCTTCTCACTTTATTCCGCGTAGCCAGGGCAGTCGGACATATATAATTTAAAACATCAGAACGAATGTGTCATTAAAATTCTTCAAACTTTGCACAGAAGTTGGATGTTTTTTTTTCATTCAGCATTCAGAATTATTATTATTACTTCTTCTTATTTTCAAATCTTTTACTAGACGTAATATGAGTTTTAGCCACACGAAAAAATACTAAGCACGTGCCTAGCATAAATAATCTCGCTCAATATACCATTTACATTCAGTTTGAACTTTATAACAAGATGTATGAAATAATGATACGTGTGTATAAAATTACAAAAACTTGCTTCGGTGATTTTCTTAGTAATCGCCTGCTCAATAAAATATTAGAAAAAAAAATGTGTAAATCAGTATGTGAAATCAGACTAAAAGTTACACAATTATAAACAAAATACGAACGAACTTATCATAAATTAATATAAGCTATTTTTAATTATACAAAAATATGATATTTCCAGATTACATTTTAAATTGTTTCGTATAAGAACAAATGCATATGCTACATGCATATGCATTTGATCTTTTAAAAGAAAAAGTGTATTTTTTATAAAACAGTACTAAAGTGTCGCTGTACAATAATATTATCGAAAAAACAGTTTAGAGTAATGTAAAATTTCTATTTATTTCTATTTCTAAATTTTAAAATTTCTGTTTGTCTGATTGTCGGTTGCGACCTTTACTACGATGTTTATATACATATCATTAATGCAATAATCGAACTTGAATCATTATCGAGTTGGTATTTAATTGTAAGATTTTTTTATGTGATAAATATTATTTTTTGCTAATTATTATAGTGAGTCAGACTTCAATTATGCATGATAATGTCTTGATTATACTTTACACGTTAATTATTCATTAACTAAATTTTCATTGAAGTAAAAATAGCAACATAAAATTTACTGATTATTTTTCTTACAACGTTTTTTTACTTATACAGTTTTATACATTTTTATATTAAAATGTATTCCAAGTTTTTTATTTTATCGCTCAAGTTATTTAATTTTGTAAATATTAACTTTATATCCAAAATTTATAAAAAAAAAATAGAAATTTTCTGAAGCAGACGCTCCGATACTACTATTTAGGCTAGTCTCGGATGGGATATATATTTAGACAATTGACATAAGGGCTTGTAGCTGCTTAAGGGTAGCATGATTTAATAGAAATCATTACGTAACGATGTAGTGTGCGTGCGTGTATCGAGCCTTCTACAAACATAACCAACCTATTATATTATTTGATAGTATGCCCATTAGCGTCACAGATATTTACAGATATATCAACCACAAACAGAAATTCACAAAAGACATGGGTTAGTAATAAAATAAGGAAAAAATTAAAAAAAAAAGATAATAAAAAGATATATTATCTTTGTTTAGTATTTTTTGCGCTATTTAAATTATAAGGAGATAAATTGTAATGATGTGTTAAGAGTCTAAAAAAGTTACATTATAAATTAAATACCGAAAACCAATGCTCAAGGCTAACAATAATTCCGGCACATTCAGACATTCTTTTTCTTAATGACATTGTGTTATCAGCCGTAGAAGCTACGAGTAGATGAGTTGATGGTACCATTCTTGTTAATTGCTACTCACAGTGGAGCATACAATTTTCTTTATATAGTCAGTTTTAATGCTGACTAGCCTTGTCGTCTTGGGATGCTTTTGGAGCCTTGGCTTTTAAGATAATACCATACTAAACAATTTCCTCTTTGACTAATAGAATACTCAGGTGCTCATTCGTTGTCATGAACCATGGTGCATTTGATATTTGCTTCAAAATATTATTTAGCACCATTTGCAAAATCATAATTGTTTAGTTTTTGTAATTGGATTTGGTTTTTATAGTTAGTTTTTTTGTAATTTGGCTTACTATTATTTATAAATATAATAGCTAATTCTCAACTGATAGGTTAGAGTTCTTATCCAAATTAAGTGGATCTCATCTATTTTAGCTTATATATTTTTGCCAGGTAAGTCTGCGATCTAGGTGCATGCTTAGGCATTTCATGTCTTGATGTAGGAGCTGGATACCATGTACTAATGTACTAATTTCGTTATACTTGCGACAACTCTCCATTTTATCAGTTATTTTTACTTCAATCGGACATTTCCCCGATCTTAGAAGAACTGTGTCGTCATCGTGTCGCTGGCGACAGTAACCTTTGTGTCAACCTCGATCGAAAGCTTACTGAATATTGAATTTTCCTATATATATGTTGTACTACCTATTCTATCGTAGACTGATTTTTCCGAAAATCGAACTGGTGATTAGGTAGAATAAATTTCATTTAGAATTTTACTGAGTCTATAGGAAAGGTACATTTAAAAAAAATAGATAAAGCTGACAAAGCTAATTGGTCCCTATAAGGTGCATTCATAGAGAGGTGTTCTAGGTGAATTATAATCATTTTAGAAACTTGCCATAAGTCAGAAAAATACTTTATCCTCGTAATACCGTTATAGATCATTGTAAGAAACACCACGGCTTTACACGGCAGCTCTTCAAGAACCTTTTTATCAGTGATACCAGGCGCTTTGTTACTTTTCATAGACCTGATGATCCTAGCGGTCTCATTTGGTGTTAGCGAGTTAGTTAAACGAGTAATCTCCAGTTGAAAATCTTTGAGTACCACACCAATATGTATTTGGTTTGCATTGCGTTGGTTTGTGTGTTTAACACCGTAGGCATGAAAATGAAAAACAAAATGAAAACTGCTCAGATTTTTCGCAAATGCTTTCCTTATTTTGCTCGTTTCTGGTCTATTCTTCATTCTGCATTTGTAGCGGTGGCTTGTAGACTAATGGTCATTCAATGTAAATTTCTAAGGCACTCTCGTTGGCTTCTGGCTTTAGAGGTTTTCAGTTCTTTAATAGTTCTTTTAAATGTTATAATGTATAATTCTATAATTATTCTGTTTAATACTTCCGTTAAATGCTATAATGGCTCTAATAATGCTCTTTTGCGTTGGTTATGGACGATGGATGGTGATGGACGAAATAAAGTATGAGAGATACACATCAATCATCTCCTATTTAATTTCTCTTAGGATTAGAAGTTTTGTTCAAAATTCTTATAGAACAACTTCAAAATAGGAAATATCAGTGCAATGGGCCTGTTAAGGGAAAGTCATGATAAATTGTCAGTCGCTCGTATTATGCAATACCCGCGGATAATAATTATACGGGATCGGGAGCAATGGGTGCCACTATTAATTCTTAAATGAAAAAAAAAACACCTTAACAAAAAAACACTCTTAAATGAAAAAAAATAATAATTGAGGCTCGAAATTAACCTCCTCAATTGTTCAAATTATAAAAAAGTGTCTTATTAGAGTACAGTATGAACTTTATTACTTGAAACGTAAAAAAAGTGTCTTAATACTAAAATTTGGAGCATGGTTGCTTAGTTGGTTAGATGACATAAATATGAATTTAATTTAAATATCAATTAATTATTATAGGTTTTCCTATTAAATAGTCTTTTACTATAAAACACTATCCACCCGCCGCTTAATACTCTTTTCGTATTATATTTTGTGGCGATAAGCAGTCTCTGTAAGTGTGAATTTATTTCGGTGAAATTTATTACATGGCTTTAAAACTGAGCGGACGTTTTATTTACCCTAAACCCCTATTAGTTGGTTAAACCTTTTCTCTAAACCTAGTTATTTAATTGCAATTTTACGTATTATACAATACCATTTTCTTGTTAAACTATAAAACTTATTTGTTATATTCCGAAGGTCTTCCCCGTTTTCATAAGCTCTCCGAATTTTAGCTACTATCTTCAGCTTTCTCTTAACTATATTTGTAAATAGAAATGCCTTCTTTTTCGCAATAAGATACGACATATTCCAATGGATCCTCCGATCAAGAAGCTTTTGTGATTGCCATAATTCTTTTGCGTGACATCTAAAACAAATTAATTATTTGAAATTATTGAAATTTTATTTTTTTTTTTTTAAATTTTAATTATTTAATTTATAAAAAATTTAATAATTAAAATTTAAAAACAAAAAAAAAAATAAAAACATTAATGCTGATAATTGGCAAGTGACTAATGAAAACGTATGACACTAATGATTCAATCGCGTCAGGCGAAGTTCTTAATTGTGTAGAACGTCTGGCTTAATAATCTAAGTTTTCATATTTTTCACTGCTCCTTCACATTAATTAGCGATTATATGTGCAAAAGTTAATTGTAAGTAAACATCTATACTAAAAAGTGTCGTTATCATTTGAATGTGGCTAATAATAACTAACACTAACTACTACTAATAATAACTAACTAACTGCCTGAGGAAGTTGTAGCAATACGATGAACTTGAACAGAACACCTCTAATATACTTGACCTAGAAATAAACTAGACGACAATTGGCGTGTCCGTTTATTTTTTTCGGTTAAAAAGGTGAAGTTAGGTATAAGTGTAAATAATTTTAATCCTTTACATTTGAATTTTTAGATTCACGCTTTTATCCCACATAGCAGGGTCGACAGAAATTACTTCGCTTTCCTCCGAATTGGAGACGTTGCATGTTGAGTGGCAGAGCTCAACGCCGCACATTGTCTTACCAGAAGGAGAAAGTGAAAATAATTTAAATATTAATACTCCCCTGAGTGGGAATCGAACCCACAACTGCTCGTGTTTTCAGTTGGTCGCTGTCACACTGCGCGACGACTGGCCTCAATGATATCATTGTATCTAAATATAATTATCACAATTAAAATATTATGAATGCACTGTAATATTCATTTATTAAAAGCAGAATAATTAAACATGATATGAAAAAATATATATTTCTAAGTTCTAAGTAAGAAAAAATATATATTTATAGCGTCTATAAATAGTTTCAAAGTAACCTAACCTTATAAGAATAATGCATAAAATATGCATTGTTCTCATATAGTAAATTATTATAATTATTGTAATGACTTTAGTGCCAGTAATAGCTTATTTAGTAATTAAAAGGAGGCTTATATCCAATGGCATCCTTACAATAACAAACAAAGCGAAAAAAGATACCATTTTATCATTTTACAAGTAAACAAACCGTCCAAGTGAGAGTTGGACCATTAATTATAAAAACAACAAAACAATCATCTACTTATTGCAGTTATTAATAACGAGGCACAGATAAGTGGAAAAATCACGTTTGTTGTGTGGGAGCACTCCTTAAATATTTATTTTCAAATAAGCTATATAAATACTAATTCTCTAAATATTTCAAAAAAAAAACGCACGCACGCACGCACGCACGCGCACTCACACACACACACACCCACACAAACTCACACACACCCACACAAACTCACACACACACACACTCATAAACACGTATGCATACATACATACTTATACCTAATACGTTGTTATTTTAGATTATCCCAAGTTTGTTACTGCCACTAGGTTAAGAGCGAGGCATTCCAAAACAAGTATAGAAATTACTTTCTGAAATCGTTTCACACATATTACTGTAAGATCTGGGATATAAAACAATTTTCATTTATTTTATTTATTGTTTATACTTTTCTGCATAACAATTTACAGTTTACGATATATTTCACAATTTCATGGAAAAGTATTTAAAGTATAAAGGTAGTATTACTGTCTATTTTTTAACATTTTTTTAAATTTAATAATAAAACGAAAAATCTAGGAAGCATCACTTTGTGGCTGTATTTGTTCATTCATTTACTTTAAGTCTTAAGGTTTATAACAATTTAATTTTAAGAATAGTCTTGTTAAACTGTAAATTAGAAGATTAACTTTTAAACATACAGTAATTTTTTTATATTTTTTTTTGCATTAATACTTTTTTAAACTTTCACTTTCTGCTTTCAAAACAACAAGAGCTTTCCTTTTGTGTGGTCCCAAGTTGGTTAGAGGGAGCGAATCAGATTTTGTTATCCAATGAGAAAACTGCCATTACGAAGCTCAACATACTCATATTCGCGTGTCAATGTGGGAAGCAGGTGTATAATTGTACATATCGATAGAGCAAGACTATTAACAGTAATAGTTTCAACTACCTTTAAGTAAAATTAAAAGTTGTTTGTACCTAACCTATCTCACTACCTACGCAAAGTATAATAATACGGTATAATAGCAGACATATCTATTTAAGAAAATTTAATCACTGTAACTCGCCTGCAATAAAAATCAAGTTTTTATAAAAGTCAATTTTACATATATATTTGTACGATTTACATAATTTTGACTCAGCTTATGAACAAACATTTATTCATTTTTATATTTTTATATAATAGGGACCTGCTTGCGGGTCGCCCCTGAGTACTAAACTACTAGATCTATTTCATTATTTCGTTCTCCCTTAGATTTACACCTTTTTATATATGATATATGTGTCCATTAATTAAAAGTACGTTGAAATCCGTTGCGTAGTTTGAAAGATCTAAGTTTACAGACAGTGGAAGTAAGTTCATTTTATACTTTTAAATATAGTTAAATGTGAAATTTAATTAAAATGTTCATAGTAAACAATAATAGACGATTATTTTATATTAATTATAATATTACTAATAAAGGGCCAGTTTACCATACCGATGTCGTATTGCATTCCACTTTATAAATATACTTTCCCATAAACATTTAGTAAACAAATGAAAAAAAATAGGCGTAAATTATTGTATTCTTTTAGAAATGAGTATATTTGCTAATTTTCAAGCAAATCTCGCAATAAAATATCGTTGCAAGGTTTTTTCATATTAATTAATTTGTACATTAATATGTACATACAAAGATATGTAGATTAATATGTACATACAAAGATATGTAGACAAAGATGCTAATAAAATCTTATTAAACTACTGTATGCTCTTATAATACGTTTATTTTTAAATATTTATTAATGTCATCAGTTAAATTAAAAATCGATTATATGCTTCTTATGAAATAGGTGATACAGGTAGTAAGTATCTTTGAGGTATGGAACATATGACTTGGAGAGAATTGTTTCCCGTGTTTGACACACAAACAAACAGATTAAATTTCTACCAAGTGGTTTTTAGTTTCTAATACGAACCAATATATTAAAATATTAAATTGTTTTTTTTTTATTTTTTTATTGACACAGTATTGATTTTTCTACTCTTTTACTGCTCTTTTACTAGCTATGACCGGATCTTTATATTATAATTCTAAAATAAAAGCTTTAGGCTAAATAAATGTTAAAAGTAAACCTTATCTAAATAAATAATTTTTCTGCCAGTGCCCATCAAAGTCAGTCCAGCCGTTCCCGAGATTTGAACCAAAAGATATAGACACGTAAAATTTGTAAAAAATATTGTATTGATATAAGACCGATTAATTTAATATTACAAACAGTCCAATTGTACTCATATATGAGGCCATTGGGGCACACTGGGACAGTGTATGACTGTAAATATATTACCAAAATTAAAAGGAACTAGTAATAACTTAAATAATGAAGTGGCACATAATCTCAAAAATTGAAATAGTTTTTATATTGCTTATAACTGAGAAAACAAAATAACATTAAATATAGAAAAAAATCATTTGTAGGCTTCAAAGTTGCTATATTTCCAAATTTTTTGACAAAGAATTATTTCTGCCGATTTTCATTATTAAAAAGTCCCCAGTAATATACGAATATATTTAGTGGCGCATTAGGACAGCGTCTGACTGTAAAATCGACCGGTTGTGGGTTTTGTTCTTACTCAGGGAAATGATGATATGTGAATTATCTTCATTTAATCGCTTTGGTAACACTAAGCGGGGCCTTGTGTTCCGTCACTCAATACGAAATGTCTCTAATTTGGCAGAAAGTGGGTATGAAGTGTTTTTGCACTAGATACTTCCTATCTACCCTGCCATGCGGGGTAGAAGTGTGAAACTAAAAAAAGAATCTTATGTCCTTACTAATACCTCTAAGAATATATGTTTAAAGTTTCACGGTAATTGGTTGAGTAATTTTGACGTGAAAGGGTAACAAACAAATTCACATAAACATTTATAATAATAATATAGATATAGATATATATTAATTTCAACGATTATTCGTTATTATTATTATTTCTATGTGTTAGTATCGGTACAGGTGTCTATGCTATGGTCACAAGTTCGATTCCTTCTAGTTAATATGGACGCTAAAACATAACTGCAGCTGCATTTATTTACTTATATTTATATACTTTATTGTAAACCAAAGAAAAACATAACAGTAAAATAAAAATCGGTAATTAGCGATTTCTTCCTGACAACCTTTGGGTTAGGAGATGTAAAAAAAAAGAAGATAGTGGGTGGTGTAAATTTAAATACATATATTTTACATCCTAATTCATCATAAATGTTATACACAAATATTAATACAATCACTAAATATATAAACTGTTCCAATAGATTCATACATGTAAGTGTGTACATATATTAATTATAAGACAGGAAAATTTTGAAGATATATCGTGGTGCAGTGAGGCAAAATAAGTCTAAAAAAAAGTCGTAAACTCTACTTGGAGGAATGCTTATATTTAAACGTTTTACACTCAGTTCTTTTAGACTATCCAACTATATTGTTATTATGTTGTTTACAGATTTCCTGCCGCTATTAAGCCGATTCCGGAAGGAATATGGACACGCATATGTAGTTTATTTATTTCATAGTCGTTACGCAGTGCTATCTCATCCAAAACATATTGAAGTAAGTAATATTGAATAGTAATACGTAGTATCGAGGTAAATCTGTTTTGAGGCCGGTCGTGGCGTAATGGGGCAGCGTCTGTCTGCAATCGCAATCAGTTCTGGGGTCGATTCCTACTGATGAATGAATAATGAATTGAATAATTTTTAAAATATAGAATTTAAAATATTTTTATTCCCTCGCTCTGGTAAGACGAAGCGCGGCGTTGAGTTCCGCGACTCAGACTCTTGATTTTAGTGAAAAGGGAAGTACGGAGTGTCTTAACACTAGTTACTTTCTATTTACCCTGCTATGTGGTAAGAAATCGTGAAGCTATATACTAACAATTATTATTAAAAACTTCGGGTAATATTTTAAATGAAACCATTTTAATGGATTAATCACTACTCTCTATATTTCTACCTGTAACCAGGAAGTCGAGTTTTCAATAGTTCGCGTTTAAATAGTTTTATTTCAATGTGTAAAAATCTTGAAAACCAAAGCTATACGTTTCTTTCAAAGGATTAGTTTATCGATTTGAACCTTCAGATTGCTTACATGTTATTATAAATATAAATTCTTAAAGACACATTATAGCAGTAATCAGTAGTCAGCATAAGATATAAGAATTTAATTAAGAAAATTACCCGATAGTTAAATACTATTATAATAGTAATATGTCATATCATGCCCTGCTATGCGGGATAAATGTGTGAAGCTAAAAAAATATACTGTCCGTATCTGTTCGTAAAATTTGCACACTAAACTAGCGCGGATCTGATGACAATATAGTAAATATTATACGCTTTTGAGTAGCGGAATTCCATGCCCCGCTTCGTCTTATCAGAGCAAGGAAATGAAAAGAATACAGTCATTTCCCAGAGTGGGTCGGTTCCTACTCTGGGGAATTAGTAGTATTTATTACTATATACAGTTAGAAGCTGCGCCACGACCAGCCCGGTTGTCTTTAATTAATTATTATTATTATAATTGTAACTTGCGATTAGTTATTGTAATTTGTACTAAACTCTCTAAGATCCAATAGATGAATGTAATGTAAATTAACATTACATTATACACCGCTACGTAGTATTTCCTACGATCTATATACGAGTATGTATATGATAAAAAAGTAGAAAAGTCAATTCTGTAAATTATATATTTATTAAAAAAATATTTTTATATGTACAAAGATAGTAGAAACTAAAATAGATTTTAGTTTAATAATAAACGAAATTCACCAATAAATAGGTATGATTTTTGAAAAGTAATATAAAACTTGAAGCCTGAAGCATCACATTGGATAATTTCATCTTGATATTCAATTTAATTCCCGTAGGAAAAATGAAAACCGAATTCGTCAAATTACGTTACAATGAAAAAAAAACAATAAAAAATAAGATAAATGTATATTTATTTCATAAGAATCATATAATTGATTTTGAATTTAAATATTTCATTCATCCAAATTTGTTTTGAAATTTTCAATCCTAAAACTTTTGAAAATAATACAATATTTTAAGCGTGTTTGTTTCGTTTGGTGTTATGTTTTAATATGACAACAGGTATAGTAAAATAATATTGAATTAGTAATAATAAAAATATCTTACAATGATAATCAATCGTTAAGGATTAAAAGCAGGCAGTTCTAACGTGAAATCGTTATTTATTAAGCTAAAGGGAATAGCAAGCAGGATATGAAAAAAATATTAAGTATTTCATCTGAAATAGAGATGCACTTATTTTTGCTTGCTAATTGATGGTAATTCTTATAAGTAACTCCCTTAACAAAGGGAGCTATAAGCATTACAGTCATTAACCATGAAATTTATTTTCTCGATACCTATTAAACATATCTTTATAAGTTTCGAACTGAAGATTGCTGTGCATAAGTATAATATAATATATTTTATCTCAATTTTTAAAATATTGTAAACGGAAAGGTAAGGTTCGAGGATATTTTTTATGCCAACTCTAAATTTATACGTATCAAAAAATATACAATATTCATTAACTGACTTTTGAATGATTGACTGTAAACACGATTGGATGTGAGTTCGATTAACGCTCGGGAAAATGATGGTATTTATACTTTGATACTTTGTTATCAAATTCGTTTGGAATTTCAAATTTGTTTGGTATTTAATTAGTTGTTATTTAAATTATTATTAAAAATAATTTATTTTCATTTCCTTACTCTGGTACGAAAATACACGGCCTTGAGTTCGCCATTCAACTCACAATGACTCAATTTCAGGCGAAAAACATTCAAGAGATCGAACCCATAAGCAATCGCGTTTTCAGGCAGGCACTGTACCACTGCACAACGATATCCTCTAATATAATAACTACTAATCTAATATAAAATAACCACTGCACTACGACATCCTCTAATATAATAAGTTATTAATATCCGAAGCATTTCTTAAATTTAAAAAACGAAAATTATTTCGGCATCAAGCCGTAACATAACGATTAAGTGCCAATTTATATATTTGCTTTGAAATGATAAGTCTTAATGATTAAATTTTAGATTAGAATAATTATATTTTTATATATTCATAATTAATTTATTATTATTGAGGAATTACCTATGTAATGGAATATTAAGGTTAACATAATATGCTTACGGGTTACGATCAATCAATTTAATTCAAATAATTTTTTTCTCTATTTATCGGACACGTAAACTATGTATTTCCTGTTTTTATTATATATATTATATTAATAATTATAAGAAGAAGTTACCTCGGTTACTATAAGTATAATTAACTACCACTTCTAGATAATATATTATATTAAAACTTTTTGTTTTATAATTATTTTTATTCATATTTTTTGTATGGATATTATATTTTTTTTGTTTTGCGATTCTATGATATGATTTATTTTTATAGCAGTGTTAAAAGAGTAATAATTAACAGTAATAGCATATATTTATTTTAAATTAATTAAGCCATAATTAGCCTTTAAATGTGGTGGATAGATTACCAGATTATAACTGGCCCTCTAAAAATAACAAAATATTTTATACATGAATCATTTTAATTAAAATCGTTTATTAAGTAAGCGTCGATTGCCAAAATTATTAAGTATCAATTATTATTTTTGAAAACCTTAACGACTCAATTCAAATTTAAAAGAATATCGAATACCCGGCTATGCGTGAAACTAAAAAAAATGTTACTGAGATCGATGTGGCACAGCAGACCAGCTTTTGACTGTTGCTGCTCTAGTTTAAAATTCAATCTTACTCAGGGTAGTAACTAGTTTTACTGCACAATGTTTCTATTAATTTATGGCAAACACGATTAATTCCGCTATTTAACATACAATGGAGCATTTTGACACATTTACGATGTAGTTACATGCGATTGTGATTCCAATTATATAAAATAAACAAAACTAACTACTCACTATTTTAGACTAAAACTCACTAAAGACTAAAATCTGCCTTTCTCATTATAAAATCCCAATAAATAAAATATTTAAAACAAATTTACATTATAATAATTCAAGATTATATTAATTAATATTTGCAACTAGGATATCTTATCTTATCTTTTTGGCTGAAGTAATTAGATAAACCGAGTAGAGATAAAGTGCCAAGCTAAGTTCAGAACATCATGTTGTGAATTATATGTTTACAGGCTGTTATCACTCATCCGGATATGATGACGAAAGGAAAATCGTATATTCATCTACGCCCGTGGCTTGGCAATGGTTTACTTACTTCGTCAGGTGTGAAATTTCAAAATTTATTGTTATTATAAAAATAGATAGAGACCGGTTGTGATGCAGTGGGAAAACGTCTGACTGTATCACGATCGGTTGTGGGTTCGATTCCTACTCGGGGGAAATGCCTATATTTAAAATTATTTTCACTTTCTCGCTATGATAAGACAAATAGCGGCGTTGAGTTCCACCACTCAACACGCAATGTCTCGAATTCGGTGGAAATCGAAGTACAGAGTTTACACCAGGTACTTTCTGTCTACCATGCTATGCAGGATAAAAGCGAATAAATAACTAAATGAAAAGCGCAACTTCGTCAGCGTTTCAAAAGGAAATACATTTTAATTTTATTGTAACATTTTTCACATGCCTTCTTTAGGTTAAATCTTTCCTCATAAATCTGTTTATTAAGAATTTTTCAAATTCAAAAGGTAGTTACTAAAAGCCCACTTATACAAACACATTTTTTTCGCTTTGTAAAAATAAATATATATATATACTAGAACAGAATTACAAATCTATTTGTACTATATAAGTAGTAGAAGCAATAGCGTAAATTAAATTGACTTAATACATAATTTATTCTGTAACTTTAAATTCTTACTCACGACGGAAGAGACTCATTGAGCGAAAAAAATACCTTCAAAAGAAGACAATTTGGCTGTTATTTTTGCGACTGCAACACGTATAATATAATTTTTTAAAAAGTTATATCAATCATGAATTTCTTAAATTTAAACAATGGGAACTCGTGATAAAAAATAAATTTATCACAGAGAGGTCGGGTCATGTCATTTCATTATTAGCTATCGGTATTCCCCAAGCTCATACTTTGCATATCATATAAATGTACTGTCGTCCTTGTTATACAGTAAACAAATATTCAGCAAGTCACCCTATTTAAATCAGTTAGAATGATATAAATTGCAATATCCAGCAATTGCATTGCATGCATTGCAGACTCATCCTCTACCTACAAGTACATACGTAAAGAATGACAAGTAACATACGAAAATTTCAGTGACCAAAATTTGCTAATATGTATATAAATATATACTGATAAATTTTATGTTTTCACTCTATTCTGTTAATATACATATATATTCACATATCTTGTTAAGTCTTATGTTGGCCCGCTTCTAATTAAGTATCTGATTAGCTTAAACTTGATGCCCTTGCCAGGATCTTATTAGAAAAAGAATTAATTCCGCGCGCTCGAGAAATTTAGATCCACAATCGTCGCATTAACTCCAGTCATTTGTTTCTGCGTTTCTAAAACAAAATATAGTATAACTGCTTGTATTTAAGAATGTACATACTAATATGTCGTGTTTTAGGTCAGCGCTGGAAAACGACGCGAAAGTTTTTGACACCGGCATTTCATTTTAACATCCTACAAAATTTTTTACCAGTATTTCTTAAGAATGGAGAAATATTAGTTCAAAAATTACATAGTCACGCAGACGGTTCAGCTTTTAAGGTATTTCGTACAGTAGCTCTGACTGCCCTTGATAATGTTACAGGTAAGAACTTTTATATATATATGACTCTTATCCTAAATAGACTGTGCTTTGCTTTGCTTGACTCTCAAGACTTGTTAGATTTAAAAATACTAATTATTTCATAAAATAATTATTTATATTTATTTCATGAAAAGGTATACAGAACTTAACTAGGTCACAACTCGCCACAATCTTTAAAAGATTTTTGCACAGGTAATATGTATATATAAGTAATTGTACATGTTATAACAAGTAAGTTGCTTGTCCACGTATAATTTAGTATTTAAATTGTATTTTGATCAGGGTATAGTTTAGTCTAGACTTGCCTATTTTATTTAATACTAGCTGTACCCGCGATTTTGTCCGTGAAATGTAACATCTCTGGATCTTTATTTTATTATTTGAAATAAAAGTAACCTAACCTATCTGTAGTGAATATTCTCGGTTCAGGTGTTCCAGAGATAAGCTAGAAAAAGCAGACAAAAACACAGATAAAAATAAAAAGTCTTATTGACTTTTTATTTATTTTTTATTATTTCGTTTACTAAAATTTAACAATTACACTGATATTTATTGCAGAGTCCATAATGGGAGTGTCGGTAGATGCTCAGAGTAACAGCGAATCTAAATATGTTAAAGCTATTGAAGAGTAAGTTATTTTGATTACTTTGTAACAACACCAATAATTATAAAAGTATCTAGAATAGTACTTAATAATATGTGGTGGCAGTAAAATATGAAACTTTACTTAAAAATAACATTTGAAAAATATAATATACAAGAATGATTTTACTGAACTATTAGATTAAATATTTTCTATGTAAATAATCGATTTCTTTATATTTCTGCGTTTGAAATGTAATATTGATGTAAATAGTAACATAATAATATTAAAACAAAAATGGCTGTTAATAAATTTCCAAAAAAAGTAAGCGTTAAACGCTTACTTTTTTTAGATTAAAGAGATTTAGCACAAAATATTTTTATTTCAGAATTTTTATTACAGATTTAGTATTAATATTGTTTTATATGCAGTTTTAAAATTTCTTTTGTTTTTTTTTACTTTTTAGCATTGCTAAGGTAACATCATTACGAATGCGGAATCCATTTATTGCAGAAGATATTATATTTAATTTACTATCATATAAAAAACAACAAAATGAAGCTTTAAATATCCTCCATTCACACACTAAAAAAGTTATTGAAATAAGAAAAGACGAACTCAGAAATGCCAACATAAGCAGTTTAGGCAGTGCCACTGAAACAGGTAAGACATCTAAAACATCCCGCATCAGCTGGCTGCCAGACCCTAATGGCCAAACTGGTGTCAACTAAGTTGACCACTATGTCTATAATAGACGGCTACTAGACTATATTAGACTGTTATCATATAAAAAGTTTTAGATAGAAATATCTAAAACATATTTATTAGTTTTATATATAAATATAAAGCAGCAGTGCCTGACAGTAAACGCAATCGGTTGTGGGTTCGATTCCCACTCGGAAGAGTGATTATATTTAAGATTGTTTTCACTTATTCGCTCTAGTAAGACAAAATGCGACGTTGAGTTCCACCATTCAACACGTATTGTTTGAGACGCTGTACTTCGGCTTAAAGCGAAGTACGGCGTTTCCTGATACTAGGTTACTACGTCTTTGATTGTGGTAAATTTTTAAATTAAAAAAGTTTTTTTAAATTCACAAAAACGTTTAAGTATTTTTTTTAATTAAAAACTTGTTTTTTTTTATGGTAGACTTTAATTTTATTTTTTAAAGGTATCAAGAATAAGCATGCGTTCTTAGACCTGTTGCTTCTGGCGGAGGTTGATGGAAAGAAAATAAGTGACGATCATATTAGAGAAGAAGTGGATACATTTATGTTTGAGGTAACACATTTTGACAGCTTTAACTAAATATACTTCAGCACCTATAATTAGTTTTGTTAGGTTCTTGTGATTATGTATTATTATAAAAAATGGTTTTAATATTAAAAAAAATATTTTTTTATCCGTAATATTTTAAAATTTTAATAGATTTTAAAACTGGAAACATGTAAAAAAGTATTCAATTAATTAAATAAATACTACAAGAATAAATAACGTTACGACGTATCTAATTTTTTATAAGTTCTTGAACTTTTATGACCTTTTAACTTATCTACAAAACAAATCCTTGATTTTGTACTGTAGAGTATATTTCTATATTTACCATTTGAGATAAATTTACCATATAATACATAAAGTTTAATACATTATACCAAATAACAGAATAATCAATGAAACTCATTACGGATACCTTCCCAATTGGAGACTCGGGGAAGATTATGGGGGACTCCGATTGCCAGATATAGACCGCCATGTTTACCCACTTAAACCTCACGGTGCTAGATTTGTTTAGAAATTTCGTATGGTAAATTTCCTTAATTCGATGAAATCGTTTTGTTGAGGCTCGGCACATTATTAGTTACACTGTATATTTTACGATTCAAAGCAATTATATTAGGTACTTCTCTTAAAACTTGCCTACACCACTTACATCCTCCGTAAGAATGGATCTCAATTAAACAATTACGTTCATTTTTTTCTTTGCACTTTATAGCAATTACCATAATTATAATAATGGATAAGTTATTAATATTTGCTAGCAACAAATTCAAAAGTCAGGTTCCAAGAACACGTGACATTATAAAATACAAATGATATCCGTAAATAACGTTAAATACGTTATTAATATTTGTGTCTTTTTTATTTTATGAAAACCATTAAAGTCGACAAGTTAATAGAATTTGACGAGTTCAACCAATTAATAAAAACAACCATAGCAACAAGAAATATTTTATTACGAAAACAATTTTGTACCAGCTACGACATAGTAAGTAATTCAAGGTAATACATTACGAGTATTACTTATGACACAAAGTTGAACTAACTGGTTTATTTAAATGCTGCCCGCAGCACGGTGTGTGCGTGAACTTTTATGAACATTCACGTGCTCATTCCTCAGTAACTACTAAAGATAATTGATATTGAATAAAATTTCAAAGATATAATAAATTGGCTCTTAGGTGTCAACTATATCTTTTTATTTAATATGCTCTCCCATCAGGTACGTCAGTTTTATAAATTAATTATACCATGTTACTACCAAAATATTTACTGTGCAAGAAATAAAATAAAACCGCTTGTAGTTTTAGGGATTAACATGAACAAGCCGATCAACAGATAAAAAGGTCAAAACATGTATATTAATATAAATATTACTGTAATATATAATTACATGAGATATTATTTCTTCACATCTCTAATCATTTACTATTTCATAAAAACATACAGTATATGAACACTCTCAGTTTTAAATACTTCAATCAAAAGGTACTTATAACTTCCTATAATATATAATGTGTGTGTTTATTATAGTCGAGTAATAGTAGCTAATTATCGTGTTAAGATTAATTATTATTAACGTACAAATGTTAAAGTTTATGTATTGATTATTTGGATATATACAAAGAAACTAAATAAAAATAAATACATATCAGTTTTGCACACCGATACAGAGACTAACCAAAATTAATTTTAATACATTCTTTACTTGGTAACAAGTGCTCAATTTATATATTTTGTTTTTATTTGCAAATTTTTTAATATTGTTACGGTGTTTATTGAGTACAATTCGCTGCTTAGCCACGAGCATGTCACTATATAAACGTAAATGTTAACCGCATAGTAGTGTGTGTTACATTTGTTTATTAATTCAATATACTTTTGTAAACTTACTAACAACGTCTTTTATGGTTAAAAAATATTTCAACTGTTTTCACGAAAAGAAATTATTGAAATACATTGCATATGATGACAGTTTATTCTGAATGTAAAAATATAAATCATGCAAATCCTAACACAAAGTACGAGTAACGTTTCGTACATATCTATCCTATAGAATTTTTTATTTTCATGAACCATCTCTAATACGTTTCTGGATAAAAACTACCTAAACTGTTGCTGCTTTTTATCTCACCAGGGAAAGTTTTATTTAAATCGAACTAGCCGAGTCGAAAATTAACCGGGATAAACAATATTGCTTGTTCCGACAGTCAAAAAATGAGACAAATATGAATAAATGAAAATTATGTATTCATATTCATGTTGAGACCGGTCGTGGCGCAGTGGGACAGCGTCTGACTGTATACACGATCGGTTGTGGGTTCGATCCCCACTCAGGGGAGTGATTATATTTAAATTATTTTAACTTCCTCGCTCTGGTAAAAGACAAAGCGCCACCACTCAACACGCAATGTTTCGAATTCGGTGCAAAGCAAAGTACGGAATGTCATGACACTAGGTACTTTCTGTCTACCCTTCTATACGGGATAAAGGCGTGAAGATAAAAAAGAAAATTGTATTCATATGCCGGTTTGTACAGCTTTAGGTGTACCAATAATGCTGTGACTTATTAAAATAAGCGTTACCTTGCCCATGTCAAACAAACGGTAATGTAAAATATAATATATAATCGAAATATAGCAATGTGTTAAACAATTATACGAGATATTTACTATTTTTAAAGTGTTATTCCACACTTAGGATTAGAAATCATTTTAGAAAAAACGTATAAAAATTTTGAACCGCTAAGCCATGCGGTCAGAGCGCTTGGACGGTATCCAGGAGGCGCGGGTTCGAATCCTGCTGCGTTCAAAATTTTTATACGTTTTTTCTAAAATGAATTATACGAGATATTTTTCTTTGAATTAATTTGTGATTTCTGGATGCGTTTACTGCAATATTAGATAAGGCGACCTATAGAATTACATACATACATACATAATTACAACTTT
Source organism: Dryadula phaetusa (assembly GCA_032432895.1). Lineage (NCBI taxonomy): Eukaryota > Metazoa > Arthropoda > Insecta > Lepidoptera > Nymphalidae > Dryadula > Dryadula phaetusa. The sequence goes on from JAOYRS010000044.1 coordinate 7,796,886, forward strand.
AATATTATAAAACGTGAATTCTCTATATGTAAATGAAAATAAAATCCGAAATGTATTATAAATGCCTTTTAGTGTGTCCACATAGTAAGAAAACAACGTGAGATAAACGTTTAAAACATCAGAATAATAAGTACAGAACAGGTTTTGGAATAGCAAAAAAATGAAAAGTAGTACCTGTTCGTCGTGTTTATAAAAACATTTTAAATATATAGATATCTTGAAGTTCATGAATAAGTACACAGTAGTTTCAAATGTATACCCTTTATATATAATATTGGCTGTTTTATATAAATGCTTTACTAAACTATAAATAAAAATAAAATATAACGTTGCAATGTTTCATATTTATAAATTACACTTATAGATAGTAAAATGAAGCCGGTCGTCGCGTAGTGAGTCATTGGCGACTGTAAAAGCGACCGGTTGTGGGTTCGATTCTCACTCGAAGGAATTCTTATATGTAAATTATTTTCATTTTTTCGCTCTATTAAGACAAAGCACGACATTAAGTTCCGCTACTCAACACGCAATGTCTTAAATCTGGCGGGATGTAGAATTCGGAGAATCTTAACACTTCCTGTCTACTTTGCAAATCCAATTTGCATGCAATAATATCTATATTAATTAATAAACATTTATTTTTTATTTACGCTTACCTTTAGAAGCGTTGTCATATTTTAAATGAATTTTGTTGTTTTTCAGGGTCACGACACTGTGTCATCTGGAATCACGTTTACATTGTATTGTCTATCAAAACATCGCGATGTGCAAGAGAAAATTGTGGAAGAGCTAAAGAGCATACTGGGCGAAAATATGGATAGAGATCCACAATATTTGTAAGTTACACAATTTTTTTTAATTTATAATAGTAATACGTCTGTTTTCGTTCCAATACTGACAAAATTGTAATTGGATCTCTTAAACAGCAGGTTTACCAATTTTTTGTTGGTTTAGTGTTTTTTTGGTTTTGTTTACAAGCCTGGCATTAAAATGTCATGATTTCCATAATGGAATTGTCGCAACATAAAAAACTACTTTTTTTTTGCGAAATAAAAACGATTTGTTTTATTCATTTTCACGCATTGTAATAACAATAACACAAAAAATTAAGCTAATTAATTATAAAGCCACTAAACTGTTTTCTTTGTTCTGAAACGACACGTACTAGGTATTTAATCAAGGATAAATTAGTCATAAATATAATTATTGCCGCAAAAAAACTGAATATATTTAATATATTTTAACAATGTGACCTTTAAAATTTAATTAACATATCTGCTTATGTTTATAACTTTACGATTTTCATTTAAATTCTTTCTACAGTGAACTACAAAAAATGAAATACTTAGAACAAGTTATCAAGGAGAGTCTTAGGATATATCCTTCTGTGCCACTTATTGAGAGACTTGTTACTGAAGATATTGGTAAGTCAATAAAGTATATTTAAATATTTATGGATTACGGATTTTAATACACATAGTTAAAAGATTCTTAATCTGTTAATAATTGTTTATTGATTATTAAAATAATATAAGTTATTTAAAATTTTTATTTTTGACTTGTATATGAGGGACAAAAAAGTGAAAAACCATTAGGTATTATATTAAATATTTATTGAATACAAGAAACGTAAGAACAATTGAAGTCATTCATATCGTAAATTAATGAGTCTATTTTTGAAATTAATAGTGATTTAAAATGTTATTTTAGTTTATAAATTCGATACTAATACTTAAAATGAAATGAAAATATTATAATTGTAATAATCTACACTTATAACAAACAGTAGAAGGGACAATTCTATTCATTGAAAATAGTAAAATATAGTGTACTCTACAACACACTGAATACCCCAGTATTAATAGATTGACACTGAACCCAAAAAATTGAATTAAAGTTTTTGTCTGTCTGTCTGTATGTTCGTGCTTCATGCAAAAACTACCGTTTCGATTGCAATAAAACTTGATATAATTATACTTCTATATTCTGGGCAAACACACTGGGTACTTCTTCTCTTACACGCCTTATGAGTTATATTTTATCCCATACCCAAGTGATTTGGATTTAAAAAATAAATTAAAGCATCATATTTTTTTAAAATTAAAAGTATTTATTACTTTCTTTTCCAGAAATTGCTGGTATAAAACTAAAGAAGAATACCTCAGTCATTTTAAATTTTTTTGAACTACAACGTCACCCAGACATTTTTGATGATCCTATGGAGTTCCGGCCAGAGAGATTCGATCCAGTATTATCGCCACAAACAGCCAAGAACGCATTCATTTGGCTCGCATTTAGTGCCGGATCAAGAAATTGTATTGGTACAGTATAAGTTAATTACTGTAAAAGTATAACATATACAGGAATATATCATCATTACATACTTTTTGCGAGTAACAAAACAAGATATTTTCTCCTCTTATTTTGCCTCTCTAATAATTTAAGCAATAGAGTTTGATTGTTTGTTAAAACGCCGAAATCTCAGGATCTACTCATTGGAATTGAAAATTTCTTTCTGTGTTGTCCATATCTATTTATTGAGGAGGGCTATAGGCTATATAACATCACTCTACGACTAATAAGAGTGAAGCATTAATAAAATATGTGAAAACGGGTAAATTTGTACATTTCAAAGATTTCCTTGCGTGCGCCGAGTAAACGGTGAAATTTACGCAAAAAATATATATGACAAAATAGCACCTCTCTAAAAATTCTAAAAAAAGTCCCCGACAGCATGTCTAGCTTTTACGGTTGACTCACTATAACAATTTATGACTCACTTTAACAATTTATATATTTTTAGTTTTAAAATAAACTAAATATGAATCTTTATCCAAATAAATAAGTTATTTATCATATGTACTTATTTTCGAACAAAATTGCCTTTGACAGTATCTGATTTCAACCATTACGCAAGGACTTACTATAGTTTTACAATAATGACTTCAAATACCACATGCGTATTAATATGTAGGGTGTGTAATGCGGTGATGCAACTGAGCAGTGTCGATAGACTTCTTATTAATTTTATATAAGGAAAAGTTTCTGAGGATGTATGTTTGATTTGTAGAAACGTTACAGTACTATAGTTGTAAATCAGAATGTTATTCTGATGTCATAAGCTACAATTTATAATTATTTTTTACCATACATATCAATTAAGTCAGCTAGAAACTTGCCCACTGAGAGCTATCTTAGCGTGCGGTAATAAATATTTATAGTTAATAGTTCTAAATCAGCGTCAGGCATAGAATATATCACTATCTTATATGGAAGCCACTATGAACAAAATAGTGAACTATAAATTTAATTAAATTGGATACTTTTTTACAATGCACATTTTAGAATATTTATCAAAATCAAAATCGAAATCATTACATTTGACTCTTTAAGTATTTAATATAATTAACTATGTCTTATACATTAAGTAATTTGACCGAATAGTTTAGCTATAATACCGAATAGTTTAGTAATAGTTAGTAATAGTTTAAATTATAACCATTTGATTGACTTGCGCCTAATAGATAAGACGCGCGGCGCGGGGGAGAAAATTTCATAATAATATAAAGATAACTGTTAAGTACTAGTAACTTTTTATCCATAACATATATAAAACATATAATTAGCAAAGATCGTTTATTGCAAAAAGTATTTATTTTGAAATCCAAAAACAAACTTATAGGTCTGTGATTCCTAATGCTGGTTTCATAGAACTAAAAAATCTGTAGAAATGTCACCAGAATTAAATAAAATTATTTTCTTCTTCGCTATTAAATGAAACCACTGTATACAAAACAATATACCCTAGATAACCTCGTTAAATTATCGAATATAATAGCTTTGAATTTCATGAAGTAGAATAAAATTAAATTGTATATACTTAACGGATGTTCGGTTATCTTAGATGTTTGGTAAAGGTTATCGACTATAGATTAAGAATTTAAAAAAATCCTATGACATTATAATTATCAATAAACCACAATGCGTATGCATAATTGAAATAAGTAGATATTTCTTTTTAAAAAATATTTTTTAATAATATGTCTCTAATAATAGTAAAATATTTATTTCTATTTGCAGGACAAAAATTTGCTATGATGGAAATGAAAGTTATTATAGCAAATGTTATAAAAAAATTCGAAATTCTACCCGTTGACACAGATGAACCTGGATTATGTGCTGAACTCATATTGAGACCAGAAAAGGAGGTGATGTTAAGATTAAAACCCAGGGCAAAAAGTAATTAGTATATGTAGAAGGTAAAAAGTAATATAGAAACCTTTATTTTTGTATTGTTAAAATATTAGTATTTTGGTTTATTATTAAGTTTGAATGTGCTGAACTCATATTGAGACCTAAAAAGGAAGTGATGTTAAGCTTAAAACTCAGGGCAAAAAGTAATTAGTATATGTATAAGGTAAAAAGTAATATAGAAACTTTTAATTGTTTTGTATTGTAAAAATATTTAATAAATATTAGTATTTTGGTTTAATATTAAGTTTGACATTGTATATTATGTAAAAATGCTTAGAATAGTTTTGAAAATATAGAACTTTGTTGAGAGATCTGCCTTAAAAATATTAAGGTTTAAATTGTATTCTTTATTGGTTTAGAAAAAATAGAACATTACTTAATCAATTTATAATATAAATATGGTAATACATTAGTTGTATTATTTATTTTTTCCCTTACCTTTATCAATGTATATAAAATAATTTAATAATATAATAATTAAATTAATAAAATATAGGAATTTCATTTTAATGACTTAATTCTATGTCAAAATCAAAAGACAAGTTATCGATTGTACTCGTACAAGTAGATCAGCCAATAAACATATTTTGAATATATGTATATATATATATATATATATATATATATATATATATATATATATATATATATATATATATATTGAGGATGCTCAAAATAAACCACAAATTGTATCTCTGAAAATACAAAAGAACGACATTTAAAGTTCACTAATATCGCCTCCTCTATTATAACTCTTTATTTGACTGACTTTCAGCTACAAACGCACGGAATGCAGCAAATTATATATATATATATATATATATATATATATATATATATATATATATATATATCCCATAATAATACCGTAAAAACATTGACTGACAAATGGTGTTATGATTAGTTCCCGTGGTGTATTCGGGCTGTGGATGGCGGTAATCACTCGCCATCAGATGACCCTCACGTTCATTTATTTACCTAGTTTCTCATTTAAAAAAACTAAAATTTAATGTTATCCATAAATATATTGATAAACTGTTAAAATCGATTATAGACGTACTAAATAATCGTAAAAAACCGATTCTTTGCTTATTTACGTGTACATCCTTAGTTGTCAGCTTGTCAGTCCTTTCTCTTGAAAAGAAAACAATCGACACTAGTATGTTATCTGTGAGATGTGATTTCTGGGATCAATATCAACACAAACTATTAACAGAATAATAAACTGTAGAAATAAATGTTTACTTAAACTGATTCTGAACCTAAAAAAGTAAAATATTTATTAGCACTTCTGAAAAATGTCTTGCGACGCTTTGAATATATCTCGTCGGAAGTTAAATGATGTTTTGGGGGATAAATCCACGAAGTATTTCAATCATATGAAACAATGGTTTCGAATGAAACTTACCAAGGAAGAGTTCGATACAGAAGCTAGAGCTTTATTGAATCATGATCAGGTTCACTTCCATAATGAGTTTTTACTGGCTCTATTGAATAAAGTGGAAGGCTTAGCTGAAACATCAATAACTATTGCCCAAGAAAAAGCCAATTCACATAATAGGAATAGTCGAAGACATAAAAGAAATTCTCGGACATCTGAAAAATCTAATTTCGAGCCAGCTGATTTGATAGAATACTTACCACCCCTTTCACCTCCCGGTGCTGGTAGTGATGGAGTTAAATATGCTACACAGGTAAGTATTATGCAATGAAAATTTATTTCATTTATTTTTTATTTGAAAACAACAATTTGTTTTAAATTTTAATTTACTTATAATTTTGAAATTATTTTTAGGAAATATTCCTCCCAGACCATGCCTTAGTTGTAGGGAGGTTCATGTTAGCCGCTTGGGAACTTGGATTGGAAGGAGCTGAAGATGATGCAGCAGATATAATTGTAGTTGCTGTACAAAATTTCTTAAAAAATATTATCAATGCTGTTATCTCTCAAAGAAAAGGATATAAAACAAGAAATCAGAGATTTCTGTACGATATGGGAGGAGATATGCCCAATATGTGGCTAAGAAACACAAATAAGTTATATGACCCTCAGAGTGAAGGAAGAATTAACTTGGATGAAAGTCCTGATGGTCTAGGTCCTAGATGCCCTCCAACAATTGATGAAGTTGAACAGTCAGCAGTTTTTGAAATTGCCTGCAGGTTAGTTTTATACTATATACAATTAAAAATAATTATTATCAATATTGAAATTTGCAATTATAATTGAATGTGATATGTCTTATTTCAGTGCACCAGAGTCCAAGTCAAATGATGACAGGATAACAGTTGATGAGGTTTATAACACCTTACTTACAAATAAAAATGTGATTGCTTGTCACTCAGTGTATGCTGTCAATATGGAGAGACTAGCTGTTATGTTAAACCACCCTAGCTATTAAGTATTTATAATAGTAATTGTGCAATAAATAATTTTTAAATTAATATTTATGTATAATGAATTTTTACATTACTAATGAAGATAAGCATGAGTGGAGAAAATATTTTGTAAAATCTCTTATGTAATTTATATCAGATAATCTATAGATATGAATATGCACTTAACAAAAAAAAATCCTGCAAGATATCAGGTATATGAGAGGTCAGAGATGACTTTTTTTGACCTTCGAAAACAGCATCGAAGATACTAGATCACATAAAAGCCACGAGGACCCTCCTAAGTTTGTGTATGAAGAGATTAATGACTGGACAAGGTAAAAGAGGTTTACGTTTAGAGGAGCATATTATTAGGTGCTCTGTGCTCTTTGACCACCACCTTGGTGGGGGAGTCAAAGTAAAGTTTTTTTAAACTTTACTTTATATCTGATAAATTTCCATTCAAAAACTAGATCTGATAAATTTCCTAATACACCAAACGGATTAAAATCAAAATCAATGATGTATATGAACTGCATAGATTAAAAAAGTATCTATTAAAAGCATCCATTAAATACCAAATTTACTGTTTTTAATAATTGTTAAGTAAAGGTAAGAATAATTATATAAAAATACTAAAAAAATGTGTTTATTCTACAATAACTGAACATTACAAATTTAACAACACTTAATGTAGTAACAAATTTGTTTTCTAGTGTACAACATTGTGCTTGGTAGACATAAACCCAGTGACAGTTAGCATTTTATTTTTTTATGCTTTAAGACACTATAATTTGTTTTTGGGTCTGTTGCTTTTTATGCGGGCTATTTAGTACAATTTTTAATTACTAAGAACTTAAGTCTAATTTAAATTTAATTATCTATATAAACAATACAGCATTGGGACTGCAATCTTCTAATCAAAATACACTAAAAATGAATATTTACTTTAGAAGAGTACTTAGAATTAAAAGAAATAAGTCAGTAGAAAGGTTTAAGAAAGGAAAATATAACAGAAAACAAAAAGAAATGTATACATAGGTACTAAAAATATATGAACACAAAAACATAATTGTATATTAAAATTATTTGGCTAATAATCACATTATAATATAGATTACTTTTAGACATGCATTATGAAGGACTTTGTGGGCGAGACATTAAAGGAGATGTGCCTGGTTCTCCAGGGTCTGAAGGTGACTGTACAACCAATGCCGGTACACTTCGACCCTGTCTGGGACTGCCTGATCTTGGCTGTTGACCCATGTCTTGCACCTCAATAGCTTCCGGTTCAGCCGGGGCTCCACGTAACAGCCTCCTTTTCTTCCAAGCAATATATCCTAATGATCCCAGCGCAACAGCAATTAACACACCCCCAAATGTTACACCAGTTGTTGATGCTGTAGACATCGAGTACATGCCTGTAATTATTAGGGGGAAAAGTTCATCGAAAGTAACAATATTATATTTAATTTTTTTTTATTAAATTAATTGTACTTTAAAATAAAATATTAATAAGTGATATCAATATATCTTGTCAGTCTTTCTTTTTGTTGTCTGCCAACGTTTAGTCATTATGGTGCAGTAAGACTAAGTACAAAATAATCAGACAAATAATTATATTAACAGAACGGAGAACAGAGATTTTCACCCTAAGTTCTCTGATTACCCTATCATACGGGAAAATACGTTAATTTGCTTTATTTTCATACTAGATTTCGCCCGCGTGGTGATAGTGATAAAACTATATTTGTACTTGACAGTTATCGTTATATTATCACATAAAAAATTCTTGTAAGTTCTCGTCTATTAGGCACTTTATTGCGCTCAAGTCAATCATATTATAATTTTAAACTATTCCGCCAAATTACTTGGTGTAAAAGTTCTAGTTAATCTATATTAAATAATTAAAGGTTTGATAAATATTCTTAAACTTGCATGCATGTGTAACTGGAATGAACTTTCAACCGACTTAAATGGTACATTTAATTATATTACGACTAAATCACAAAAAAATGTAAATTGTAGTCCTATATATTAATTCAGATATACAATTTAATCTCCCGCCTCACCGTTTTACACACCCCGCACATTAATACGCATGTGGTATTTGATGTTATTATATTAAAACGATAATAATTTGAGGCAATTTTGTTTAAAAATAAGTGCCCCTGGACTTAATAACGCGCTAATCTCCGGAGATTAGCGCGATCAAATAAACTCTTCTGCTTTATATTATTAGTATAAATAAAACTTTTCCTACTTGACGGAGTACAGGCACTTCATTTACTCGTATTCATATTTAGTATATATTTTTTTAAAAATACATAATATTGATCCCCTCTTTATGCAATATTCCTATATGAAGTAGGTAAATATTATCATTTGCATAACAAGTCAAACGTTGCGAACCTTCGACCTCCAACTTGATAACGTCGATATGTTCCTTGCCATCATCAAGGCCGGCTCCACAGGTCCAAGTTCCTACGTCTTCATATTTCACTTTGCTGATCGTAACCGCACAGTCACCTCGGTCGAGACTCGCGTTTGAAGGAAAATAATATTTTGTAAGAATTGGGCTGAAAGACAAAAGCAATCTATTTTATACACACAATACTAACGATGGTATATGAGAAAAATATTGGTGGGGGCATTTATTAATTTTGAAGAACCTAAAACAATGATTTTAAAAATTTTCATGTTTAAATAAACTCACATATATGCGTTACTGCACGCCAAGCTCGGAAACGGCCTAAACGCATTTAAATGCAGTTTTCACTACTGTATTTTGGTAAACTTCTTTTAACATTTGTTTTATTTCAACGGGTCATAAAAAACATATAGTTGCTATATTATATAAAGATATAATATAGCAACTTACCGTACTTTGTTCGAGAAAATTATTATAAAATACCGAACTGTTTTACCGAAAGTTAAAATTTCAAAGAAAAACTAATTTTTGATATTTCACTTTATGTATTCTCTAGATATAAGGCTTTATAAACTGAATACGTAACTAGTGTAAGAAATATATCATTGTTTAAGCAAATATATCATTGTTTTCTGTAGAAGAAATCTCTTAAGTGAATGTTACGTCGAGGATGATTTGTTGCAACTTTTAAAAATTATATTATCTTAAGAGTTGATTATGTAAGAATCCGAACGCAAAGTTATTTTTTGATAAGTATATTTTTGAAAACCTGACGTTTTGAACACTACAGTAGTCCGTGGTCACATTTAGTGTATCTATGCAATTATTCCATTAAAAATGTGTAAAAATCGCTAATCAAATATGATATATTATATATATATATATATATATATATATATATATATATATATATATATATATACATATATATATATATATATATATATATATATATATTCGATTATTATCTATATTTGTAATAAAACTATCAATTCTGTAGATTGAAAATATTAAAAATAAGTATTAATGGGTGTTGCACTACGCGTCACGCTGAGTACTATTTATGTCACCTGCATTGGAATTCAGAATTCATAGTGCAGATAAAATCGTATTAATAAAAGACCAAACGCCGTCGTTTGAAATGTTTAGTTTACTAATTATTATAATTTTAGAGACACACAAATCGCCATTGTCTGTATGTTACGGGCTGTAAACGGAATAGTTGCGAGTTCGATTCCCTCTCGGGGGAGTGATTATATTTATATATACATATATTATGTGTTAGAACAATGGTATTTGACGTTATGGTATTTGATGCTTTTCACATCTGAGCTCTAAGGTTCTAAACTATTACTAGCTAAAAGGTCACTTTTATCTATCCCGTAGTTATTAGTACAGTAATTAACTAGACTTTTTCTTGTTTTTTTTTGAAAACCACATTTTTGAAAAGCACCTCCAGACTATATAAGCAATTACTTGACACAAATGGACAGACAGACAGAAAAAAAATCTACTGGGTGTTTTATTGTCTATATACATTAATATATTCAATAAATTTTTCTTACATATTTCATGTACAGAATGGACTCTTTTATTATATGTATATGTAGATATATAGGTAGATAAATTGTTTAAGATGTAGGTTTGTAGAGAATTTAATTTTAAAGTAGATTTCTCAGACTTTATTACTTTTACAAATCAATAAAATTATTAATTGTGGCAAGGTATGTAATTTAAGCCAGAACGCGGGCAGGTCAAAAAACCTGTAAGTGACTTTGCGCGAATGGAAGTTCAAGCGGGCCCTCAGTTACCACTAAAATTATAAATTTCTACATTCTAAATTTATAATTCATTATAACTTTGAAAATCTTTCAATAAAAATTTAGTTTTACTATTTTTAAAGTGTTATTCCACACTTAGGATTAGAAAACATTTTTGAAAAAACGTATAAATATTTGAACGCCGAACGCATGGCTTAACGGTCAGAGCGCTTGGAGGGTTTCAAAGAGGCGCGAGATTGAATCCTGCGTTCAACTTTTTATACGATTTTTCAATTTTTAAAATTTAGTTGTAAGTTATTTTGTATGTTTTGTAATATTTGAACATTGGCAAGGGAAAAAATATCATAAGTTTTTGCAGAAACATAATATCACATTTTAAACATTTTTACTTTAAGCTTTTATCTGCTGCATAGATACCGCAGGGAGATAGGAAGTACCTAGTGTCAAGGTTCTGCTTTCTGCGGAATTTGATGCATTACGTCTTAAGTGGCGAAATTTAACGCCGTGCTTTGTGTTACCAACGTAAGGAAATAAAAATAAATAAAAAATTGTTAATCTCTTGAGTGTGAACCGAGCCCATAACCGAATTACAGTCAGCCGCTGTCCCATTGTGCCATGACTAGACTACTCAAACCCTTGTCAAAATTTTTATCATTAGAATATGTTTTAGCTGTTAATGTCACAGCAGTATCTCGTACAGCGAGAGTTCCACCACTCAATACGCAATATCTCAAATTCGGCGGAAAACAGAGTATGGAGTGTCTTGACACTAGATGTTTTCTCCCTGTTATGCGGGATAAAGATCTGAAGTTAAAAACAACTTTTTCACGCATACATAGCTGCATACATATGTACCCAGATGATAAATATCACTAATATAAATTATACAATGTTATAATCAGCTAAGATATTTTGTATTCTTATCGTAACACATAAATAAGCCGGTACATAACTATTATGTTAAAATGATTCTCTTTTATGTCCTCTCTATCGTTAAGCGAAACTAATAGAGAAGGTCAATTGATCTTAGGAATTGTCTTGTTGATTTTGGTCTTGTCTTGCCTTGGAAATTTTTGTCACTAATTTTGAATATTAATCGTCAGTAACTACTGATGACTTGGCCTAAACGAAAAATTTAGTTGTCGTCAACAACTGACCGCCGCTTTTGGCGTCTAACGTGTTAATATAAGTGTGAATTAGGTAATTAGATAATTGAAATAATAGCAAGTTATAATTAAATGTAAATTCCAACTTACTCATCAGCGGTAACGGTTGAATCAATGTTAAATGATTTTCCATTAGGTGGCTCGAAACGACAATAGCTCAACGGCATGAAACCTTTCGTGGTTGCACAGGACAAGGTAACAGGTTTGCCCAATTTGGCTGTCACATTCGGGACTATAGCTGCTAAATCATTAACAATTCGTACTTGAATTTTCTTTATGGTTTCGAGCCTTAAAGTTTTTCTGCCTATATGACAGCCCCACTCACCGTCGTCTGCCTTCGTTGCTTTGATCTTTTGAACACACTTGCCGTCGTTCACTGCACGATCTGTGAATCTTAATATTTCAATTGTGATTGATATGAAAAAAGAAAAATGTTAATTTTTTATAAGATAGTCACACCATACTATGTCAATTAAAAAAAATCCAGTATATATTTCTGTGTCCCTAATAAAATTTGTTCTAAAGATATATGATTCATTGCAATCATTTTTGAATGTGCTTTTAAGTTTGCTTGGTAATACTGCACGATGTTTACAAAAGATGAAAAACAAATTAAAATTTATTTAATTTCAGTTATCTTAACACTTGTTATTTTCTAATTATGTTTGCTATGTTTAGGCACATTAGTACATTATCGGCGATCAAGGAATTATATAAACAATATTAACTTATAGAAAAACAAATAACGAATCTACTTACTAGTAAAATTTTAAATAAAATTTAACTTTAAATATTTTATGGTTACACAGTAAAAAAAATAATTTAATTTACAAGCTATCTTTGAAGTCTTAACACGATTTTTGAATCAATATAAAAACTTGAAAATAATTAATAACTTACGAAAATCGTTTCCCACTGGGATGAACAAAACCACAATATGTCATTGGAAAGTCCGATTTGCATTGTATATTAATATTTTCATTTTCAGATGCCAAAATTGTTTCTTTGCCATCGATATCAAAAATTCTAAACGCTGAAAATAACTCACAATAAACACTTTGTAAAACAAATATAGTATAATCAAATGAATGAAAAACATCACAATCGTACCACAAATATTCACATTTCCATTTAATATTAAAATAAGTGCGAGTAAATATCGCCTAGCGGATGACATTGTATCTGTCTTAGCAACTCTACTCAGTACTACCCTCAACGCTTGGAAATGCTAAGTGATAAATGCTTACTACTTACATGTCAATAGGTCGTAATTTTACGGCGATGAGTTTGATAATATCATGAAGAGCGTAATCATGTTTAATATATATTTATGTTATTAAATGACTGCAGAGGTCGGTCGTGGAGCGTCTAACTGTAAATGCGATCGGTTATGGGTTCGATCCCCACTCGGGGGAGTGATTATATTTAAATTATTTTCACTTCCTCGCTCTGGTAAGACAAAGTGCGGCTTTGAGTTCCATCACTTAACACACAATGTCTCGAATTCGGTGAAAGCGAAGTTTCTTGACAGTAGGTACTTTTTACACTAATATGCGGGTTAAAAAAATGTCTGCATCTAAATCTAGACATCTAAAGAGTAGAACAGCAAAAACGAAAGTGATAGTGTGAGCGACTAGTCCAAAATAAAGAAGAACGTGCTCAGGTGTTTTGGGCCCATTGAGAGAATGAGTTATGTAAGAATGGTAAGAAAGATTTATGAAGGTGTGTGGTACGAGAGGTCGGGGGAGACCTCGGTTGACCTTCGAAATCACAGTATCGAAGATACGATAAGATACTGAGGAACGTCACGTAAAAAGCGTGAGGATCTCCCGAAGGGAATGTATGAAGAGGATAATGGCTTTGGACGAGGCGAAAGAGGCTTGCAGGGACCGTAGCGCTTGGCACTCCGTGCTCTCTGACTACACCGCAAGGGATAAAGCATGAAGCTAAAAAAAACTTAAAACTTTTAATGTAATATTCTTTTCGACAAATAATTATATTAATAAAAATTAATTTTTCTCAGCTTCAATTTCTTAATGTAACGTTTTTTTACGCGACAGTACTAGTTATCCACCTAATAGGCTACGCCTAATTTGTAACATTTCATAGTCATAAATTAGCATTTTAAATATATAAAGAGCTGAGTTAATGAAAATAAATATAATAACCATGTATAGGTACATGGTTTTACTAAGTTTTTCTAAGTGTTTCAGATAATTTTGTAAATCGCAACGTTAGATGTCACCACGAGGCAAGCCATAGTCTATTTAAAGGAACAGTGGCTTTTATTCTAGTTCTACTAGAATCTGAATGTCTATAAGATTACATTTCCCTATAAGATTACGAAAAAGTTTGTTCTTAAAAGAAAAAAAAATCTTCGATTATTTTACATAGGTACGTAACTTAATTTTTTTCCATCTTTCAACTAAGTAAAAAAAAGGTTTATTTTAATAAAAAACAATCAATTATTTTACTATATTAAGCTATATTAGAAAATGAGATAAAAATAATATTTTAAGACTGACAGATTTATCTGAAGGTTGCGGTAACGTGGCTAGTTAATTACGACAAATAAAATAGCTTAAAATGTTGCGTAAACATTGTATTAACTTATAATACTAGTATGTGAGAGCATCGTTGTTTTTACTACAAGAATAATAGAAAAAACCAGCTTCACATTTTATCCTGCGTAGCATGGTAATCAGAGACAACCAAGTGTCATAACACTTCGTTGACCGTCCGCCCCAAAATCGAGACAATGCTTAACTCAAAGGTACGTTGTGTCTTACCAAAGCGGAGAAATGAAAATAAAACTTTAAATATTTTTTCGTCCAAATGGGAATTAAACTCATAACAACAGTCAGACGGTGTGCTTTATCTTGTTAGAGCAAGGAAATGAAGACAATTTAAATATATTCATTTCCTAGACTGAGAGTCGAACGCACAACCAATCGCGTTTACAAGTCCTTCCTCAAGTATTTTTGTTTACGTTGAAACCGTATATTTATCATCTTAGTTATTTTATGTTTGTCTTCTTATTTAATATTTATCATCTGTCCAATGCTGTCCTATTATCTTTACTAATTAATGAATTAGTCTACTGATACAGGGGTCACATAAGGGCCACATTTGATAATTGTTAATATAACATATCATTTTAAATCCAGTTATGTTTATTATTTAGAAATATCGATATACTTTCCATTATTTTATTTTAATGTAATGCTAATACAACTTAAAAAAATCTTGTCATGGTAACAAGTACAATACAATTTTAAGTATTTTTTATATAGTAAATCGAACTACAAAATTATCTATATTACAATAAAACAAAAAAATGTGTCTATACACAGAACTACAGTTTAGAGTTATGTAAAAACAGTAATAGAATATGTATCGATAATGATTTGTAATAATTTTTCTGCATGTCTGTTTGTACGCGCATATCTTTGACTGAAGCGGATGGATTTGTATATTTTTTTGTGTGGCCTTTATGTAGTAAAAGTATGAAAAAAGTATAAAAAATAAAAAATAGTGTCTGTAGTTATGGTGCAATAACAATGCACATACCGTTGACGATGGAATATAGAATACAATGTAATTGCTTACACGCACATTCCATATTGTTTTCGAAAATAATTAATATTATAATTTAAAACAGTCTTGTAATAGCATTAGATAAGAGAAGTCAATTATAATTAATTAATAGAATATATAATTTTGTTAATTTTAAATAAATAAATACTTTTTAAAAAGTCTTTCTCTGAACACCGTAACATAAGTGGCGCAGTCGGTAGGATAGCGGCACTATAGTCTTTGTGGAGAATAAAATCTTCTCGATAAGACTTTAGCGAACGATTCCAATCGTTAGTCACTGCTATCCAAGAAGAACCTTACGGCGATCGGACCTTGCGGGAATCCGGAATAAAGGAGACCTGCGCTTTACAAGACCCGGCGGGAAATGCAAGCAGTGTGGTAAGCCTTCCAAGCTCCTTCTATATTTCCTGTCGTTATTTATATATAAAAATAATAAAATCATTGTATGTTCGTCTTTAGGCTATTATCGCCGATAGACTCTTACATAATCTAATATCGATTATATTATATACTTTAGTTGTATGTTCGTCTTTAGGCTATTATCGCCAATAGACTCCTTTATAATCTAATATCGATTATATTATTATATACACTTTAGTTACATTAATTTAATTTAATTTTGTTTTTTTTTTTAAAAATGGAAGATAGCCACATGTATAAGGTTATCTCTGATTTAGTGCCACGTTACGACGGCAACCCTAAAATTCTTAATTTTTATATTAAAGAAGTTGATAAAATTTTGCAATTAATTGAAATTAAAGGTAATGCAAATCAAATTATAGTATGCATGATTAAAAATAGGTTAAGTGGTGCAGCAATTGACGCGATAATGCACGAGGAATCCTTAGATAGTTGGGATAGAATTAAATGTGCATTAATTCGTAGGTTAGGAGATCCTAGAACAGAAGTTCAATTAGTCCAAGAGCTCATGCGTACGAGGCGTAATAAATCTGAGGATTCTGAATGTTATGGCAAGCGCTTAAGAGAAATATTAAATATACTTTACTCCGTGGACAATAACCCGGATAAGCTTTATTACGAAAAAATTGCTATAGATCAGTTTATTAGTCAATTAGAATTTCAAATTTCTATTGGTGTTAGAATAGCCAACCCCTCTACGTTAGAGTTAGCCATAGCAGCTGCTAGACAAGAAGAAGCTAGGGCTCAGTATAGTAGTCGTACTCATAATAATAATATGCCATCAACAGCTCCTAACAAGTCGAAGGTTGATCCACCTAAATCTCATGTTTTACCTAATCACCCTCAGATGCAGCCAATGTTTAACCCTAACACTTATGTTCCTCAACGCAACAATCTTTCCCCTGTGCAACGACAACAATTAGTTAATTCGGTTTTACCCTGGCGAAATAAACCTGCTTTTAACCCTAACAGGAATTCAGGCAATTTCCCAAATATTCCACAAACTAATAAACAAAATAATACCGATGTAACAATGCGTTCAGTAAATAAGCAAGCCAAACCACAGTATGCTTTTGAAGAGTTGTTTTATACACCTCATGTTAGTACACACCCATATACTTATTCATATTATCCTATGCCATATTACTATCCCATGTCCCAGGACCAGGTAAGTAATTACGATGCTACAGAAGAACCCATTGATAGTGATAATGAAGAGGTAAGTCAACAACAGGATTTTCAGTTAGAAGAGATCCAAGAAGAAAAGAAATAGTGAAGCTGAATCATCAGGATAAAGATCACCTTCCGTACATAGAGCTTCCGGAATTTAAAGGTAAGTTTCTTATCGATACAGGTGCATCTCGATCTATGATATCCCCTGAAGTTATTTTCAATTCGGGCTTTCAAAATTTTGTTGAGTATGAACCGTTCGAAGTTAAGACAGCTCATGCAATTACACAACATAATCATGTAGTATATTTACCTCTTCCTCCCGCATTTAATACTAACACTGTCCATAAATTTCTCATTTTCGATTTTGACCCTAAGTATAAAGGATTAATTGGATTAGATTTATTAAAAGTGCTTTCAAGTAATATAGATTTAAAAAATAAAACTTTATATACAGCTACGGCAGAACTTCCTATTTACTTTGATTATCCTATTAAAAAAATTAGCATTGATCCTAAATGTGAAAAGTTAATTACAGTAAGAACCAATTATACAGATGGACAATACATTTATGATGACTACTTATGGTCAAGCGGTCTTAAATCACCTGCTGCTATTGTTAATGTTATAGATGGTAAATTTAAAACGTCAATTATTAATTTTAATTCACATAAGAAAATCATATCTAATATTGCACCGTTTCGCTTACATTCTTATATAGTAAACTCTAAAACTAATGAAAGTTTTGAACTTAACTCAATACAAGTAAATAGTATAGATGTAGACAAAGAGCTTAGGGAAAACTTAAAGAAAATTCGTACTGACCATATGAATGAAGAAGAAAAAAGAGAAATCAATAAACTCTGCTTTCAGTACCGTGACTTATTTTATTCAGAAAATATACCTCTGACTTTTACTCATGCTGTTAAACACCAGTTAAGACTGACTGACGATACCCCTATTTACGTTAGAAGCTACAGACACGCACCCCAACAACGCGAGGAAATCAAAAAACAGGTTGACAATTTATTAAGTCAAGGAATAATTAGACATAGTGTTTCTCCATGGTCTTGCCCCGTGCACATTGTACCTAAGAAACCAGATGCATCGGGAAAGGTCAAATGGAGACTTGTTATTGACTATAGACGACTTAACGACAAGACCATAGAAGACAAATACCCCCTACCCAATATAAATGATATACTTGACAGACTTGGACGTGCACAATACTTCACAACTCTTGATCTTGCTAGTGGTTACCATCAAGTTGAAATGCACCAGAAGGACATAGAAAAGACAGCCTTTACGACAGAAAGAGGACATTACGAATTTCTTCGAATGCCATTTGGACTAAAAAAATGCACCCGGTACTTTCCAAAGACTGATGGACCATATACTTAGAGGTTTAGACGGAGTATTTACTTACTTAGATGACGTTATCATAGCTTCAACTTCATTGCAAGAACATATTAATAAAATTAGTCAAGTTTTTGACAGATTTAAACAACATGATTTAAAAATACAATTGGACAAATCAGAGTTTCTCCAAAAACATGTAAATTTCTTAGGACATGAGTTGACTGACGAAGGACTGAAACCCAATAAGGATAAAATTAAAGCTGTTTTAAATTTTCCACTTCCTAAATCACAAAAAGACATGAAAGCATTCTTAGGCCTAGTAGGGTATTATAGAAAATTTATAAAGGACTTCGCGAAGCTGACGAAGCCAATGACAGCTTGTTTAAAAAAAAATGCTAAAGTTATTCATTCACCACAATTTTTAGAATGCTTTAGTAAATGTAAAGAAATATTAACAAACGATCCAATCTTACAGTTTCCTGACTTTGACAAACCATTTATTCTGACAACAGATGCTTCAGACATAGCTCTAGGTGCAGTTCTGTCACAAGGACGAGTAGGTTCTGACAAACCAGTAGCATATGCTTCTAGGACACTTTCAGATACTGAAACAAAATATTCGACCATAGAAAAAGAACTGTTAGCTATTGTATGGGCAGTTAAATATTTTCGACCTTATCTTTATGGAAGACGCTTCACCATTTACACCGACCATCGACCGTTAACTTGGCTAATGTCATTAAAAGATCCAAACTCAAAATTGACTAGATGGAAACTTAAGTTAGCTGAATATGACTATGATATAGTTTATAAAAAAGGAAAACAGAACTCTAATGCTGACGCCCTTTCTCGAGCTAAAATATTCCATAATAGCATAGAATCTCTTATGGTTAACTTTGATGATAATGAAAACGATGACATTATTAATGAGATCTTTGAAAATGTTCGAATTAATAACACGAGAAATGCTGATAATAACAACGGCCAAACTGACGATAACAACGGTCAAATTGACGCAGATACTGACCAAATTGACACCGACCACATTTACGATAACAGTTACCAACAGACAGAGGAACCTATAAGTACCAACCCATCTAATTTAGATAACGACGACTTAGCTCCTACTAGACATACTCAGTTAGATAATGAAAATAGAGGAATCCCGATATTGTCAGACGCTATAGACCGACAGCTTAAACAATTTCACATTAGATCCACACCAAGCTCAACATACAGAGTAGAAAATAGATCAACTAATTCCAAAACTATTATTAAGGACGTATTTATACCAATTAACAATACCGAACAAGAAATAATTAGGTTCTTAAAAGAGCATACGATAGCCGATCGTGTTTTCCATTGTTATTTTTATAATGATGAACTTTATCCCGCTTTTTCTAGAGTTTACACAACTGTTTTCAATAATAGAGGTCCCAAGCTTTTTAAATGTACTTCTCGTGTAACCTTAGTTGAAAATAAATCGGAACAGCAGGAACTTATAAAGAAATATCATGAAGGTAAGACGACTCACCGAGGTATACAGGAAACTTATAAACAGTTACACCGCAATTACCATTGGCCTAATATGCTGCCAGTGATCCAAAAATATATCAACCAATGCGATACTTGTATTAAGGCCAAATATGAAAGGAACCCTTTGCGACCCCCTTTAGCACTTACTGAAACACCAACAAAACCAATGCAACATCTTTTTATGGACTTATACTCAACTGGAGGTACCACCTTTTTGACATTAATAGACAACTTCTCTAAATTCGCACAAGCTATTCCCTTGACAGCAACGAGTTGTATTCATATTGCAGAGGCTCTACTTCAAGTATTTTCAGTTTTAGGATTACCACATAAAATAACTACAGACTCTGACAGCAAATTTGACAATGACGTAATAAAGGAAATCTTTGCATCCCATAACATTGAAATTCATTTCACCACACCTTACAACCCTAACTCAAACTCACCAGTGGAACGACTTCATTCTACTTTAGGTGAAATTATAAGAATTAATAGAATGACAAATAAAGATGACCCAATGCAACTTCTAATGCGATATGCTATCATAGCTTATAACAATTCCATTCACTCTACAACAGGATATACACCTTACGAACTACTGTACGGACATACGACGGCTAGGAATCCTCTAGAACTACATTATCCTAGGGAATTTTATCAGGAGTATGTTATCAAACATAGGCGTAATGCAGAAGCTATACAAGAATGTGTAGCAGCATTAACATCGAAGAATAAAGAACAGGTAATAGCTAAAAGAAATCAAGCAGCAGAAGACATCGCATTTAAGGTAGGTGAAGAAGTATATAAACGGGTAGTCAAAACAGCTAGGAATGATAAGACAAAACCAGTATTTAAAGGACCCTATAAAATAATCCATTTGCACCCAAATAACGTAGCTGAAATAGTAGGCAACCATCCTAATTCTAAGTCTATTAGAGTCCACTTTAAGTTATTACGAAGACCTCACCTTGTTCCAGGGTCATCATTGCAGGAGCCTTCGTGCTCTACACAACAGCCACAATAAATATAAATTCCGTTGATAATAACAATGGTATCCTGTTGCTAAAACAAGGACAGATCTTAAGACAAATTGATTTCATAAGACTAGTTAGTGTTTATAACATAACTGAATTAAAATTAGCATCCATTAAATTAATATCGTTATATAACAGCGCTAAGGAAGCAGAAGAGCATTCAGAATCTGGTCATTTGCATGCAACGTATAAAGATCAGATAAGTTATAATTTAGATTTAATAAATAAGAAACTAACATTTATTGCACCTCGAATAAGAGCCAAACGTGGTCTTATCGACGGGTTAGGATCAGTAGTTAAGGCCGTTACTGGTAATTTAGATAATAATGATGCAAATTAATTCGAACAACAAATAACAGAATTAAAGAATCGTATGAACTATGTTCAGAATTCACAAAAATCTTCCCTTATTTTAGCGAAAAACGCAATTGAAGATTTCAGTAATCAAGTAAGAAAAATTAACAATAATCAATTAAAAATTTCTAAATTTCTACTCAATGTTACCAGTAACTCTAATTTAGTTAAAAATCAATTATTTTTTTTAGAAATTTATATAGAAATAGATTATAGTATACAAATATTATTAGATAGATTAATGTTTTTAGAAGATGCTATTACATTTGCTCAAATGGGAATAATGCACCCCACTATTTTAAGCCCTCAGCATTTAATATTAGAAATTTTAGAAATAAAAAGTCATATTCCTTTTAATGCGGTAGCACCGATAAGTTTAAGTTACATACATGAAATTGAAAGATCTATCGAAGTTAAAGCTTATAGCACAGAGCATATTTTGAATTTTATTCTAGAAATTCCCTCTGTTGAACCCAATATATATGATTTGATCCATCTATATTCCATTCCTGATATCCACAACTTCACTATTATTCCTAAGTCCAATCTCCTAGCACTTGGAAGTGAAGACTACTCCTACATGGAAGAAGACTGCAGAACAATTACAGAAGAAAAACTTCTCTGTAAGCAGTTGGATACTAAGCCGATAGCATCGTCTGATGACTGTATCATATCTTTAATTCGCCACGAGAAGGCAAACTGCACGCTAGCCAAAACAAATATGAAGGAAAGCAAGATCCAGAGAGTTAATGATAACACTTGGTTACTTATCACAAAAAGAGAAGAAGTTGTCCGCTCAATGTGTAATGGGAGAACAACATATAAGAAAATAAACGGAGTTCAGTTGGTCACCATCGAAGAAGGCTGCAAACTACAGTTCCTGAACAGGACTTTGCAAACTAACAGCCAAATAGTTTTGCTGAATGAAATCATACTTTTTCTTAGGTAATGGTATGATTTCATTCAGCAAAACTATTTGGCTGTTTACCTAAGAAAAAGAACATCCATACTGAAAACATAAACTATGTATGACTGAAAACATAAACTATGTATTACCTAAGAAAAAGAACATCCATACTGAAAACATAAACTATGAAGTAGAACTTCAAGATGTATCTCTAGATAATATTCATCAACTTCTTAATAAGATAGAGAATATTGCCGAAGAAAACACGTCATATAATTGGTCTCTTGATATGGCGATTCCTAGTTGGACTACGATCCTGTTATACATAATCGGAAGCGCGATTCTGGTATGGAAGATATATAAATGCAGAAGTAAAAAACATGCTCATCCAGAAAACACCCAGCCGAAGGACAGTGAAAGCCTTGAGATGCCAGGCTTCCATCTAAAGAGGGGAGGAGTTATGGTGCAATAACAATGCACATACCGTTGACGATGGAATATAGAATACAATGTAATTGCTTACACGCACATTCCATATTGTTTTCGAAAATAATTAATATTATAATTTAAAACAGTCTTGTAATAGCATTAGATAAGAGAAGTCAATTATAATTAATTAATAGAATATATAATTTTGTTAATTTTAAATAAATAAATACTTTTTAAAAAGTCTTTCTCCGAACACCGTAACATAAGTCTGTACATTAAATATTTTTTCGAAAAATTACTTAAGAAGACGAAAAAACTTTCCTAGAATAAGAATCTTATTTTTAAAATTTGTCTGTCTGTTTATTCGTTTGTCAGTTTGAGCGCTTATTTTCGTAGATACTGGACACAATTGAATGATATTTTGATTGTAGGATAGCTGTTAACCCTATAGGATAAGGCAGGACTACCTTAAAGTGTATAATTGATTAAATAGTGGAATACCTGATAATAAAATAAGAAAAAACCGCCCTTTCAAAAGCTTTTCAGCGCGATGAGCACTTCATGTTCAAAGAAATTTATTTATCCAAAAGAAATTTACAATTTCATTGCATGGGGATACATATTTTTAAATTAAATAATCCTAAATATTGTGAGCTATATATATAAAGAAAACTAGACAGGGCTGGATTCAATTTTCTATTAAAAATATTCTTTTAAGAAGGTTTTTATTAAATATTCTTTTATCAATGTTAAATTTAATTAAGTTTTGAGATGTTACAAATTACACAAATGTACAACAAATTAGGTAGGTAAGAGGTAATTTACTGTACATTTGTGCCCCTTCATAAATAAGAGATCTCTTTCCACAATTTGTTCGTGTCTTAGGTAAATATAAATTCTTTGCACTACGAAGAGGTCCATTTCCTTTCTACTCGTTCGATAGAAAAGATAAGTCAGTTTGTAAATTATTTTCAAAATTGTTACGAGATGTTATGAAAATACATGTATTATACTTAAAAATTTCATTGTTATATTTATTTCGTTGGTGGCTGTTAATGGCTTAAAATTGAAAAGGAGTTTTATTATTTTATTTTGAGGGCTTTGCAAACTTTTTAGTTTTCCTTCGAAGCGGGACCCCAAATTTCTATTAGGTATATTAAATTAGATTGGACTAGTGAGTAATATATCATAAAGGCTAGTGAGTAATATATCATAGAGGAAGATATCGATAGATACCATAAAATGAACCAAGAAGGGAAAATAATTTGGATTTGATATTTTCAATATGTGGCATCCATGTAAGACCACTATCTAAATTCAGACCAAGATATTTTTCAGTATTAGTTTTCACGATTTCTTTATTATTAATTAAAAGTAGTGTAGAATCTTTCTACATTGCCTTTAAATATTATATAATGCGTTTTTTTGAATGTTTATTATAAATAGATTATATTAAAACCATGTGTGTAATATATTAAGGTCTTCCTAGGAGTGCTTAGATATAATTTGGAAGCAGTGGCCGAAGTAAAAAATGCATGTGTCATCTGCATAAAGTGTTAGCTCGCTGTGAAGTAGTAATTCACTTATATTATTTATGTAGATTAAAAATACTTGGAGTATTGACCCTTGAGGTACACCGAAAGTTATTTTATGAGTGACGCTCAGCTATTTATCATTTTTTACTATTTGCTGGCGATTAATTAGGTATCGTTCTAGTAATTTGTAAGCAGTACCAGTGATACCTTAAATTGAAATAAGTTTTTTTTAATAAAGTAGGATGACTTACAGTATCAAAGGCCATTTTCAGATCTATAAATATACCTAATCCTACATGCTTAGCATCAATATTCTTCCTAATTTTTATGACTACGTCTATTGTTACACACAGAGTACTTGATTCTTTTAAACCTATACTGACGCTCAAGAAGAAACCCAATTCGAGATAAATGATTATCTAGACGATTATAAATAATCCTTTCAAATATTTTAGAGATTACAGTTACATGTAAAACAGATATTGGTAATGATAGAATTACCTGGATAAGTTTTTGCACTAGACTTGTAAATAGGTGTAACCTTTACAATTTTCAGAATATCTAGAAAAATGCCTTCATCTAAACATTTGTTTATACAATTCGATAGTATACGATGTATGATTCTAAGAATTTCACCAAATTTGTACTGATTCCAATGCGCCATGTATCATTCATTAATTCGATGTCTTTTAAAATATTTTTATTTATCCAATCAGCTTGTGGAAGATTTTGTTTGACCGTAGTGACTGTATGTTTTTAATTTCTTTAATGGATTCATTAATATAAGAGTGAGAGACTGTGGTAAAATGATATGTTGCAGCATTTTTTCGTAAAGATTCGAACTTAATAGCTTTATATTAAATCCGTGAACCATCACGTTTCTATTTATTCATTCCAAGAAATATCTGAATGTGATCTGAGTTGGCATAGTCAAATGTAAAGTGATATATTTTATTTTTAAGATATGTGATATTATGGTCTATTATAGTATGACTAGCAGCTGTTGCACGAGTTGCAAATTATTTATCTATTTTATTCAGTATAATGTAGCCACATTCAGTCAGCATAGCTTTTTATTTTGTAACGTCTTTATTCGAATTTATTAAATGAAGATTAAAATCACCAAAAACGATAGTCCTTCTTTTTTGGTTGAGTTCTTGTTCAAAGTTATCTATGAATTGATTAACATTCGTATCAACTGGTTTATATCTATAAGAAGTTACTTCCTGTAGTATATTTCTAACTACTCCAATAATATTCCAATTCATTATGCACAAAAATAGACACTTTGCCTCCTCTTTCAGATTTTCTGTAGTTATAATAATGAAAATAGTTAGGTATCTGTATCCTGTTGGCTTCTTGTTTAGATTTTATCCATGTTTCAGTTAGTAATATAATAGTAATAGAATATTTGGTATCTATACATTTGATAATACATTTTAATTCATTTAATTTTCCAGGCTTGCCTCGGATATTGCAGTAGAAGAAGTTTTTATGACTTAATATTTTTCTGTAGTTGGATGTTTATTGTCTTAAGATTGTTTTTGATTGATTGTGATTGTTCGTTACTACAGGTTTATTATGTGAATTTTTATTTGTTATCGAGTATGTAGGATCATTGTTTAGTAAGATTTTGAAGTTTTGTAGTTTTTTGGCGCTCTTATTATCTTAGGATATCCATTTTGATATTCAATTGTTAAATTATCTTCTCCATGTTGTTGTCGTTTTTATAGGTCTTCCTTTATTTGATTAAGGTATAATTGTTCTCTAACTGTTTTGTCAGCATATATTTTAATGGTTTTATTAGCTGTATTGTGACTTTCACGTAGGTAATATTAGTTTAGGTGTCATTATTGAGTCGAAACATACCTTTATGGGTCTATTTAAATTGGGTTTAATATTTCCCTAATCTTATTATATACTTACTCATGTTACTCGTGCTGAACAATTTTTTCTACCTTTTTAGTATAATTTTCATTATACTAAAGTGTAATTTCAATTAATTTTTAAAGTTATATTTTAAACCGATTAAGATACTATCCGCAACACGTCCGCTGTCAAACGCTGCACAAATGCAAGTGCACTTTCCGATGACATATAAAAGTTAAAAATCCGGAACATCTGATGGTACCGTAGTAGTCTAGTTCAACTGTAATAAATGAGAAAATGACGCCCTAGTAAAAGTTAATCAGTGTGATGTGCTTTTTTCATGGGTGTATTATTAAAAGATCGAATGAAAGGCGTAAAATTTAAAGATCTGGATATGTAATGAATAACGGTAATAGTTCAGTCGATGTAAAATAAGAAAATATCGCGTTAGTAAAAATTAGTGTAGAACTATAATAGGTAACAATAACTGTAAAAAATTAGCATATGGTAGAAAATATTCGATAGATTTCGATGGAAATAAAATTAATGATAATTGAACACAGTTTAAAATAAGTGGTAAAGTAGGACAACGTCTTATTGCAGATATGATAGTCTTGGGTTGGTCTCCCACTTGAATACTTTTTTTTAAGAGATGGCCCCCGGTCAGAACTCTTTTTTAACTCGTCATTAGTGTTTTTTTAATATTTATTTAGAATCATATTTTATATTTTTATAAATAAAAAAACAGTTTCCACGCTTTATACCGCAAGGTACTCCAAGACAATCTAGCCGTTACTAATTTAATGACAATGCATAAAAAATACACTAGATTTTAATATTTTATAGAAATTTTGACATGTATTATAAACTTGCGTCTTGAACATTTTGGATATTTGCTGATCCACATTTAGTTTAATTTAAATTAAAAATTGCTTTACAATAAAGCAATTGGTTTATTAAACAAAATTCGTACAAAATTAAAAAAGAGAAATTAAATTGTACCAAATTGTTCCTGTAAATAAAATGTCTACAAAAATAATTAGACATAATGTCGCGGACTTTTTTAAGTTTTCACTTTTCACAACATTTTTTATTCTGCTCACTCTCATTAGTTGTAGCGTAATGTTATATAAACTGTAGCCTTCCTCAACAACTAACCTAATCAAAACAAAAAATATTGTTTCAATGCGAACCAGTATTTCTTGAGATTAGCGCGATCAAACAAACAAACGCCGGGAGGGGTTGTTTAAGATTATTAGAATAGAAGTATACATAGGTTACACATAAAAATAATATACACTTTTAAATGATAAAACCAGTTAATTATTCACATAACACTTTATTACACATTCATTCAATATCATACTCTATAAAATTTACATCTAACACTATTTTCTTCTATTGCGACCCGTTTTGACGCGTCTCTCAGTTTTATCTGCAGTCAATTCTTGTTGGAGTTTCTTTAACATTTGTGGAGTTATTAGACCCTGAAACATAAAATAAATTACTATTCATTATTTTATTATTTTTATAGGGTTAGTACACACTTAAGTAGCTGCTTTCAAATTTTTGTGTTATATTTTTTTTAATATTAATGGACATCATCTGACTGTAAACAAGATTGGCTGTGGGTTTTCTTTTTCGGAGGAATGATTACCTATGTTGGAATTTCCCTCTCTGCTAAGATAAAGCGCAGCATTGAGTTACGCCACACAACAGCAATGTCTCGAATCTGTTCATTTTGCACACAGAAAGAAAGCATAACACAGAAATAACTTAAGATAAAATCACTCAATTCGCTTTACACTTACTCCATACGCCATTTTTAGAGTCATATTACCAGAGCGGGAAATAAAAATAAACAGACATAATCATTCCTCTTACTTACGAATTTGAGCAC